>QNUK01000395.1:0-582500 GCA_013621035.1 Clarias magur | reverse complement strand
ACAATTTGTCCCAAATCTTACATTTCATGTTACTATACATTTCCTGTGTTAACTGACTTAAGGTAGCTACTGTCCTTTTTTGCATGAGAGATCATTTCAAAATTATATCTATGAGACATTTATTTTAGTTATTTATTTATTATAGTTTTTATTTACTATATCAGCATATTGTCACATAATATTCTTTCATGATGCCATATATTTTCTGAAATGCACCAGATCCTTTTTCCAGCAAAACCGTTGCATGATACGAGGCTGTTCTTGGATTCAGTTGAATCTTTTGGGCCAAAGTTTGTTACGGAGCTCCAGACAAACATAAATCCTCCACACATAAATTGGGTCCTAAGCTCAATTTTTTTGCAGGACTGAAGTAAATTTTTTATTCAAGTTTAATCTTTTTTGATGACTTAAAGAGATGAACTCATGTAGCCATGCTGATTTAAACTGGAGCTGTGGGTAGATGAAACTCATTTCTAGGAAAGTACAAATAAGTATGTTATAATGATGACTGAATCCTGTGTCAGGCTGGGCTGACTGTACTTAAGAACCTTCACTGCATGCTCTGTATCACTGGCATCTGATGTAAACAATGCAGGGTTTGGATGGGCAGGGGAAAAGATAAAGTGCTAACTTTAGCTGGTCAGGATGCTAAGCTATGTTACGCAATAGTCAGCAAAGCACTGTCCAAGTTACAAAAGCTCCCGACCACAGATTTCTCTGCTGGCTTGGCACTGGTTTTAAAATGAAACCCTAATTAGGGATGGGTTTCAGTGATCGATGTAGATACTGCGGTACCTCTGCATATGAATTTAACCCGTTTCGCAGACGTGTTCTTAAGGCAAAATTTCGTATTGCAAAACACATTTTCTCATAGGAAATAATGTAAATGCAGACAATCCACTCCAGTCACCCAAAAATATTACCAAAATTAATCATTTCCAATACAATAAAGATATTTTTGCATATTAAAACAATGAAAACATTTAGAAAAGACATGTAACTAAAGAACATTGTGAAATAAAAACACAATAAACCTCACTTAACCTTAATTCATGATAATAGGTTTTTTTATAAAACTTGGGACTGTACATCTATTCACATACACACCAAAATAGTTTGTATATAGCTGTAAATTGTTAAAGTGACCAACCTAACCTACCACACAGTGTGTACTGCGCTAACCGACTCGTATTCGTGTTCTGACACTGCTGCACCGATACCACTTTACAGCAGAGCTAGACTCTCAGTACACAGGTCCTATACACAATTCCTCTTCCCCTTTCAAAGGGGATGCCTGTGTTGACAATGCTGATGACAGGATAAAGTGAAACCATCTTTCTGGCCACAAAAAAAAAGGAAAAAAAAAGTGAACTGTGGGAACAATAGTCAGTTCAGCTTGTGTTTGCCATTCTTATCTCTCTAGTATTTCTTTCTTGCTATCCTACCACTTACCACTGAGCCACCAGTGCCCTTGTTTTAAAATGACATTATAAAGTGAAAAAAGGTACCACAACTGACTTTTACCAAATACAAATGCAGGATAAAATAAAATGTGTAGAGTTTGAAAAAGAAAAAGAAAAAAAAAACCTGATGCCTGGACACTTTTGGCTTCATCTGTATAAGAAGATCTTTCCAAAAAAATTCAGCGGGAATGTTATTTGTAACAAACATTTCACATGACTATCCCCTTGTGCTCTTGGCTTTTATTCACCACAAATGTCATGAAACATATCTATTCTGCTTTCTGAAGTAGTGCATATGAAGAAATACTCACCTAGAAACAATACTAGAACCATTGTAGAGATCACTTGCATAAGACAAAGTGGCCAGAGGGCGTACAGAGTTGTAACGTGTGAACTTAGAGAGACACTCCATGAAGTCGTCCAGCTGGTTAACAGTTCGGCTATCATCTGTAAAAAGTATATAAAGGGGTACATTCAAACAGACCACTAAAACTACAAGTGCTGCGTATGTATGCACTGCTGTCAAACAAATAATCCAGATTACTGGCATATCGTAGAACACAAACGTCCACTACAACTTTACACAGTAAACCCTGTGGTGATGGTTTAAGACACAGCAGAAGGCCACATCAGGCTCGACTCCCATCAGCAAAGAAAAAGAATCTGAGGTTAACATGACCAGAGACTCATCCAAACTGGACAGCAGAAGACCGTCAAAGACCAGGTGATTAGTTCTTATCATCAATTATATAGATTGGATGAGTCTGTGCCCATGATGCTTCAAAATTCTGTTCTTGCCTGGAGTGGGAACTGATGTGGATCACTTTCTGCAACCAAGGTTCAACATACATGCCGAGATGTTTTTCCTGCTCATCACAAGTGTTAAGAGTGATTGAGGTACCATATCATGCCTCACAGCTTGAAACAAGTTGGTTGACAAGGTCTTTTCACCCAGTGAACTGTTGCGAACACAATGATTTTAGTTCTGGGTAAACTCTATAAACAGCTATATAATTATAGGAGGAGATAATTAGTTTCTAAAATACTCAAACCTAACCATCTGCTACCAATATACATGGCATGAGTAAAGTCACAGAGATGAGACTTTTCCTCATTCTGTTGTTTAACTGAAACCTGAAACCTTTCCTTGTATTTGGCTCTATATACATAATGTTGTACAAGTTCCAGGTCCTCATACAATAAATCACCCTAGAGCATGATGCTACAACCACCATGCTTCATGGTAAGAATGAAGTTACCAGGCTGGACAAAATGTATCTAGTTTTATCCGGCCACAAATCCTTTTTTCCAAAAGATCTCAGATGCTTTCTAGCCAAGTCCTATGACCCCTTTTTGCTAGCCTTTCTGGGCTCTCTCTCATGCATGTTCTCCTATTTCATCCAGTGTGCAGTGTAATTCCTTCAGCAGCTTTAGCTGGCCTCTTCGACATTTCTCCCACAATATCTGTTCCTGACCAGGTGCTCGTTTTGGTCTGGTAGGGACTGGGTTGCGCCATGTTTTTCCCCACTTTGTTATAACAGTTTTCACAGGACTCCTAGTACGGTTCAAAGCATTGCTGATCTTTTTATAATCTTCCCCATTTTTCTAACAACTTAATCGCTTTAGTGGCACCTTTAGGAGGACTGATGTGTTCTGCAACTGCATGAACTCTCAAAGTATACATGATATATACTGTACAAGCACCTCACCTGAACATTTTAAATCTGCAAATCTTTATCTTATTTACCTTATTTAGTGTGTGCTGTCAAAACAATAACATACAAATTTAACTTTTTTTTGAGAAAGGTTTAAATTAATGTGTTTAGTGTTTTTTTTTGTATAAAAGAAATTTTACTTGCTTTAAAAGAAGATGGGGTAAGAAGATTTTTAGCACCAACATACAAATACATAGAGGCAAAGCTATTGTTTTAAAATAATTTACAATATGAAATTTAAAATATGAAATATACCATGACAAAGAAGAAATGGTCACTTAAAAAAAATTATTAAATATAAGAAATATCTGGCGGAAGATTTAGATTTCTAAACCTTTCTTTGCACATGCGCAAAAGTATTATACAAACTAAATATTATTTAGGGCTATCCTCACTGGAGCTTTAGGAAATACACAAGCTCACCTGTGATTCGTGACATCCTGTTGGAAAAGTAACACTGCTCCAGGTCCTCAAAGTGCGCTGTTAGCCGCTTCCTCCGAGAGGCCAGAGTGCTATTGTATGATGTCTGTCTTTTACCCTTTTGGACACATTTCACAAACATAATGGTCAGATTCTCATGTAAAACTATTATAGGGTAAAAATAAACTCAAGATGTCAATATACAAAACAAATAAAGTGATACTACCATGAAGACTTTTTGTACCTTTGGCAAATTTACCTGTGAGCTTGCTCCAAACTGGGGAGGCTGAATATAGTCTGTGTTTTCAATGATGCTACAGCTGGAAAAGATGTTGCATTAGAACATGAAAATTGGCAAAATTTTCTTACTTTGATCTGACAAAAATTATTTATTTGATTTAAATGCTCCGAATGTCCTGATGTAATCCATAATTAGTCACATATAATTCACCAGCTGAAATACCCCTCACATAATGCATTTATCTCAAACTCCCTTTTTCTTACACTCCCCTGTCAAAAGCACACCTTTTCAGGGTCTATGTAAATTATCTACTGCTAAACTGCCCGCCAAACCCCACCCCACTGCCGAGCCCCAACTTGCCAAAATCCTTTGGCCAAGCAGATGACGTCTCTGGCATTTCTTTACCATGGTTACCAAGCAGTCAGCAAATATTGTTTTGTTAGCATTATTTGTGTACTAAGCTGGTCCATAAAGCTCACCTCACCTTTCTATCACTGCATGTAAACACTAGCTTCTTTCATAGACTTGCACATGAGCACATACATACATGGTTGCTCGTCCCAGCAAAGACAGCGTCTTTTCCATAACAAAAAAATTCAATTTTACAAATGAATATTGATTTTAACCATGTTGTGCAGATATTCTCTCTCCTCATTTAAAGGAAAAAGTGCTGCAGCATCGTTCCGGTGGGTACAGCAGCGCTACACCTACTGCAAATTGCACTCCGTACAGTTTTTAAATCAGCTGAGAGACACCATGGACAGATACATACAGGAAGTGGCAGATTTCATATATATATAAACGCAATTGTGGGCCTTTCCTGCGTTTCCTCAAACAGCTAACCAAACCTTGCTTATTCCTTAAGCAACAGACAGATGAGAGAATTAGTTCAGAGTTTTTAATTTTACATCACGTAGTAGTGCATCCTATTAACTAAATGTTAACTAAACTGAAGACAGCTCATCTACTCAATTCCATACAAAAGAATATTCGTTTGAGGTCATCAGCTAATCTCCATTCCACACAGACTATCTAGTTTATTCAAACTGAATATGAATTTCTGTCCCCGTGCAAAGGCTTAGACATGCAATGCAAGCCATTATTGGCAACATTAGTCTTACAGGGTGCCTCAACTCTACATCAGCACAAGACTCATTAAGAGTGTTCAAAATGACCGTAAAGTGAATTTTCCATAATTGTGCCCCTTTAAATAAGTAAATACTTAAGATTTGAAAATTGATTATTGAGCTGGCAATAATTCTTTTAACCATAAATAATGCACTGAGTAGCTAAGCGTTTCCTAAACAACGCTAAATAACACGTCGTATCCCACGATTATTGGCCTGCATCGGATGTTGATCTAAATGAGATTGCTGAAATGACTGGAAATGGTTTAAGAACAATCCAACACATTATTAAAACCAGAAAAAACTGTGCTGAACTGATAGCTGTGTAGAAGGAATCATGAATGATGGGGCCAGAATTACCTGCCATAAGCCGTCTACTACATCCAACGAATTCATGTAACCTTTCTATGGATTTATATTCTATTATATTCAACCCCCCTTCTAAAACAGTTTGAATTTAATCACTCTTGATGACAAAAAATGGAACTGCTTATCAGAGCACTTAATCTTCCTAATGCGAGTCATAATCAAAGCTAAAGGCCTCCAACAAAATATCTGAATGCGCAACCTTTTGGCCAAGCAGTATAAATTCTGGACATAAATTTTAAATGTATGCACTGAAGTCATTCAAAGTGCAGTGTTTAGTTTAGATACAATATTTGAGTTTTTTACCCTGTTGCTGGATTTTAAGGTCACGCCTACCTGGGTGCAGGAGAGTGTGCTTCTCCAAACTGTGGAACAGTGCTGTCCAGGTTGGGGTCCATATCAATAACCGGTGAGTACAGGCCACTCATATCCTAAAGAGAGCAGAGGCCGGCCAACAAATCTTACAAATAATACATCAAACAATGACCACAATGTCATTCCTCAATAGCTTCAATTTACCTGGACACTCTTTATGTCCTCTTCCAGAAAGTTCAACTCTTTCTGTAATTGCTCCAGTTGCTGTGCAAGAAAAGAACAATGTCAAGTCTAAAGTTATGCTTCTACCGTGACTGAAAATTAATGGATGTACTGTGCACTGTGAAACACAAAAATACCTCTCTCTTATTTCTTCTAGCTTCTTTCAAGAACTCCATTAGGATTTGACGCTGAGCTGCTTGCGATTCCTGTTGAAACAAAATTGTCTATTAGAGCAGAACAGCAGTATCTAAATAATATAGACTTCATTCTAGTAGTAAGGCTGGTCGTTTAAATCTCAAGGATGACCAAAGCCATTAATCCTCAGAAGCTAGGCTTTCTGCTTTGTGTGGTTTCTGTTTAGGCCTGGGCAATATGATGAAATACATTGTAAGACGACAGAACAATGCCTGACAATTTAATATCATCAGTATTACAGAAACTAGGAGCTACTGGTGTGTGCTGTAACAAAAATGAGCATGGAAAAGCGTGGCACAGAACAAAATTCGCCATAACACACCAACACAAAACACACATCAAATTTCCCTTTTTGGGGGGGGAGAGAAAGTTTTCTGAGATGTCTGTCTGTTCTAACCAGAAAACCCAAATAATTTGTTATGAATGCATGCAGTCTAATATCAGGATGTGGATGATTTCAAATGTTGAATAAATGAATTTCAACATATTAAATTATCCACATCCTGATATCAGATTTTGTCTTTATTGCCCAGTCGTAATTCTCTGTGTTTGCAAGCTGTTTAAATATTCATATTAAGTATAAAATTATTTTTAATTATGAAGATGGAAAAAACATCAATAAGTCCATTTCATGAGCTACTAAAGGATCATAAGGTCAGACAAGGTCTCTGAGCCTAGTCTAATAATAATGTCTAATAATAAATATTTGAAATAAACAGATAAATTAAAAAATAATTTTTAAAAACCTTCACAAACATCATGAACAAAATGAACATTATTCAAATGCTTTCTGGCTGTTTTTAAAAAGGAATACCAACCGCTTCAAGCTGCTTCTTTTTCTGCACCAGCAGCTCCAACATGTAGTTGACATTTGCTAAATCCAGATGCTCCTGGTCTGTGCCAAGAACATCTTGGAAAAACTGCCATTTGGTTCCATTCTGTAAACACAACACGTAATTACCGCACAGTAATTATACTGAATATCGTTATTCAAATACAGAGCAATGAATTATTATTTAATCTACCAAGATACATGTATGTCAATGCTTTGTTTCATTTTCAATTGACTTCGGACTTTAGAAACACAAGTGTATACAACATATGGCTATCTCTGAGATGATAATATATGCTCTCTCTCTCTGATGGGTTTATTTTATTTCATACATTTTTCAGCATGATGATGGCCGCCTTCACTTGCATAGACACCTCTTTGGACCTCATGTTTAGAGTTTGATTGAACAGCTACCAAATGCACATAAAACATTCAGAACCACTTCCAGGTCTTTTATCTGCTTTTCTTTGGGTCATAGAGTAATGAAGGAACACCTGGCCATGCAAATGCTTGTCAGCCATTTGTTTCTAGCTCCCTCTCAAAGAAAAATGGCTATGAAAATGTCTGTAATTTCTTTAACGGTTAATGCCACACTTTGATCAAACCCCTTGAGTGAAAGCTGAACCTCTTCGCGTTGCTCACATCTTGATCATATCTTCATTTCAAATTTAGTATGGTGCTGCACAGAGGCAAAATACTAAAAACAAAATTTGTTCCGAAATTTACAGACCTCATTTTATATGCTAAAACACACTTACAGATTACAAATAAAACATTTACATTTTAAAATTTTAGCTCACAATTAATTATAAAAAAAACTGTAAACAAATAATTGACATTAAACCGTTATTGTGCCGCATTCCATTTCAATAATCGTAATCTTAACATTTTGATCTTTTTTGTCACAGTCAAGCAGCCGTACTTACAGGGTGGTCCCGTTTCAGTCGCTTCTCTTCGCATCTCTGTTTCTGCTTGAGGATCAGTTCATTAACTGCAAAACAGCAAAGGAAATTATGCACCAATCATTCTGCATAGGTTCTGCTAACCTAATGCCCTCCTGATAACCTTAAGGCACAGTAAACAAAGACAGATTTTTCAGGGAAGCATGTATGCATGTGCCAGCCTTTGGAAAACAAGGTGGATATATTAACTACTCAAAAAATGACAGAATATTGTGTTACTCTTTTGAACAACAACTTTTACAGTGTAATCAATGGTGCATTAAACTCATTTCCATTACCCCATGGCGCTTATCCAACAACTTGATCCAAGGAGGACATTTACTGTATGAGGAAATTATACTCATCCATCAGACTAGCAAAAAAACTGGCAGCTTGTTTACCCAACCCCACACCTACACAAAGCACAAGCAGTGCCATCTTTGCAGCATTTCAACAATTTTTTTTCTTAACGTACATGGAACATGGTGACACAGTGAAAGAAAGGAAAATAAAGTTCTCATGTCATCAACTCCTGGTTAACACAAAAAATGAAGATGCTAGCCTGGAATAATATAGTTTACCCACAAGGACAGAACACAGCGCTGGAATTAATTGCCGAGTCATAAACGTGGAGTCCCACATAACAGTTGCTGTTGAAAAAGCTGGTTACAAATCTAACCAGCTTCTAGAGTAAGGCTAAATCCAAAACCTCTTCTTCAACCCTTGATCAAGGGCACTACTTGGAGTGTGGAATAGAAACTGTACACCGCAGTGTTTCCCACACATAGAGCATACTTGGCTTTGTCACGCAAGTATATTGATGGCTGCACAAGTTTGTTTGCACATCCTTTTTAACAAAATCTGTCCATCTGCCATTCACTATCAATTATTTATTATGTCCACTATTATTAATGGACAATTTAAAAAAGGATGCAAACTAACTGGTCAAATAAACAAACAAATCATAATCTGTTGATAACAATGCTTGTGCAACTGTTGGATAAAAGCAATATTACACTCGAGATCAGCCATATATAGCTAGTGGGCGGTTAGCAGTTGTTTACGATTATCATCTTTTATGACATACAGTGTCTTCTGTGATGATGTAACAGAAGTACAAGAACAAAACATTCACTGAGTGATAAAGACACAGCAGAATTTGGTGGTTATACAACTTATTGCCAACTGCCATAAAACAAGAAGAAGAAAAACAGCAGGCACAATCAGCTTTTATGCTGGGAGGAGCGACGGGGTAAACCTTGCAGTAAAATTGAGCTTGTATCTACTGAAACCGTGGATCACACTGCAAAGTCGCATGAGCGATGCATCATTAAAACCTCATGTACCTGGCTAGAGCCGCGAGTAAAGCTCATGTCACAAACGGCATGTCTGCCCGAGCTCATAGTTGCTGAAACTGCAGAAACATTGGAACAGAGTGATGAGCGGCGGCCAGTTGACCTCACACTCCATTCACAGGTAACCTCTAGCAGTCAGTACAACAGCACACCTTCTTGTGCTTCATCATTAAGTAGTAAAGTAGTAAAAAAAAAATTATTAATTAACTATTCAGGTGATCCTTGATGCACTCACCTAAGAAGTTGGGGTACAGCTGATCCACATTGTCAATAATGTAATTACATTTTGGGCATCTGTTGCTGTCGTCTAAACTCCGTCGTATACAGTTGTAACTAATGACAAAAGGCAAGAAAGAACAGTACATCAGTTATGAATTTAATGATGCTTTAGACAGACAGATAGATAGATAGATAAAGCAATTCATTAACCCCAAAGGGAAATTACGTATGTTTGTACTGATGGCTATCAACAGTAAAAGAATTGGTTTAAAAATCTCACCAGAAACTGTGACCGCATTTAGTCATATAAGCTTCCTCTATCATGTCGAAACAGATGGGACTGAAAGGAAAATGGAAGAGGAGGAGGAGGAACTTTACTGTTTACCACAATTACTGTATAAGAACATCAAAAACAAAGAGCTTAACAATAGTCGATCACTTTCTTTCAGTTACAACAAAAGTTTTCTTTTTTTGTTTTTTAGTTGAACAGGAAATGAAATATTATACACACTATATATGTTTAGTTGAATCGGAAATAAAAACAGGTCTATTTATCAACCAATCACACAAAGAACAAAAATAAATCATCAGAATTAACGTTTTTGACGTGAAAGTGATAAGAGTCAGTGGTTACATGAGGTGACCTGATAATCAGAAAGTATTATAAAATGACTTTATTCAATTAATGAGCGAGACTCAAACTGGAGTAAACTCTGAAAAGTGAGCTGATTGGAGTTATTATTATACAATATTTCCATGGAGTTTTTATTACATATAAACAATGTGAAGACGTAAATAATACTAAGGATTAACTGTACTTTAATAAATGTTTTATTATCATTATTTTGGGAAATCACTTCTAAACAGCAGGATGTACATTAATGAACTAGCTGTCTAGCTGCTGCAAACTTTGAAACCCTTTTACTCACCACACAAAATCATTACTCTTATCTTCATAAGGGTTAATCAGGCCGTTGTACAGGGGTCTCTTCTTGCTGTGTCCGGATCTCTGTGCGCCCTGGAGCTGCGCCTCGCTGCCGAGACTCCGTGAAGAAACGCCGTTGCCGTTAGCATTAGCGCTGCTTCCTCCGGTATTAGCACTGTTAGCGCTGGCCGTGATCCCCGCGCTCGTTCCCGGTACAGACCCCGAAGTACCGCCGGGCTGCTGCTGCTGCTGTCGACAGCCTGACATCTTTCCAGTCGCCCCTGAGCTCTCCCTGTTCGAGGCCCTTCCCGTCCCGTAGCAAGAAGCCGCGCTGCCGTTCGCTTCCCCAGGCGCTTCTCACCGCATCCGGGCGGCTAATGCTAGCTCGCTAGCTGCGTCAGGTTTCAACCAGTAAGCGCACAAAGACTGAGCTAAGAGTTTGTCACATTGGCTGTTAAAGCTACTTTCTCTAGTTTTTCGCCTTCAGTGTAGAGCTGTCATTTAAACGCGGTGCGGAATTTCAACACACAAGTATTCCGTAATACAGCAAGATTTGTTGACAATCTGAAGGGTTCTTTTTACACATTGCAATGCACCGCAGAAGAACATGTTTAACCAGTAAGGGCCAGCTAGACATCATTCTGCTGCCACCGTGTGGTATGGAGGTAGTTGTTTTTCCACACAGGGGAAGTGCAGATTCCAAAGCTATTCAGGAAACATACATATTGTTATTTCACATTTAACCGCTAGGGGCGCCCAGATTTACCTATGCTATTACATATACAGTTTTACCTATACGAGGGTAAGTACAGGAAAAGAGTTTTCAGAAATAGTAAAATGTTTATTATTATTATTATTGTAGTCTTTGTTATTATTATAAAATATTGCTGAAAATAATATTTGTGCAATAATACACAATCCAAACAACACAATATCCAAACTACTGTATATAGCCAGGGTGGACAAAATGAGCAGTAGATAGATAACAAAAAAACAGAAAGACCCCCCCCCCCCCCAAAAAAAAAAAAAACCCTGTAAAGGAGGACCTGGGGTAACCACTAAAAATGCATTTCATGACTCACATAAGTGTAAAATTCTAAAAACATATTTTTTATTTTATTATTTATATTATTTTATTGTTAATATTTTTAAATTATAATTAATATATTTTTCTTTGTTCTGGTCAGAAAAACAACAACACAAAAATATTTTAAAAGAAAAACAAACTTTAGGAAAAAAAAAAAAACAAGAATATCTGATCAAAATCTTTCTGTACAATCACAGATCCACACTGGACACTGGTTTCCGAAATACCAGCTGGCGTCAATATCGTTCTTTAAATCTCAAAGTAATAAAAGATACTAGTTAAAAGGTTAAAGCTAAAAATAAAAATAAAGGGCGAAGGTGGCAAGGAAAAACTCCCTGAGATGGCAATAGGAAGAATCCTTGAGAGGAACCCGACTCATTTGCCTTATCAGCTTTAATGAAATCAGTGATATTATTATTTCAGGTTGAAGCCCACATACACATCTGTCTGTCTTTCTGTACGGCAGAACCCTCTGCCTAACGTATTACTACAAAGAAAGAAAATGTTGTAAGGTTGAGTATCTAACTCCTTGTTTACGCTAAGATGTACTTCTTTCATCGTCAGTGAAATACACTCTCTGTTTGGTAACCGGAGTGTGAATCACAGATAAGAAATCAACAAAGCAGCTCGGATAAAGATTGTGTTGCCTTAAAAACAACTCAAGTGCATTGAAATTCACTTATACCACTTCAGTGCTGTTATTTCAGCAGTGAAAATATGAACTAATTCCAGTAAAATATGCAGTTTAGCTTTTCTAATGACTGTTTATTGGTGCAGGTGTTTGTTTACATTGAGCAAGTAGTGAGTGCATTAGTAGCTCATTTTAAAGTAGATTATTAAATCCGACACATAACTGTTCATAACATTGCTTTTATTCAACATTTTGATTTGAGAGCATAACACTATGGTCTAAGTTCAGGTATTTTCTGTGGTTTTTCTATGTGTTCTGTACATACTGTACTCTGTCTATACACGGTAGACTATCATGTTGATTGACTCTGTTGAGTGATATGTATAGGCACTCTCACCTTGTGGGAAAAAGTGCTCAAATGTTCAAAAAGCAATAGCTGCTATGACATTATCTGGCACTTAACTGCTCATAACGTTTAACATTTATGGTGCAAATTTTATTTCAGGCAATTACCTAAGCACTTCATAAGCTTCATTAAATTATGTCAAAATGCTGTGACAAAAAATCGGCTAGACAGACATAAAGACAGAACATTTTCTGAGATTGGTTTCTTATCCGCCAATGTATAAAATGTAAAGATGTGATTAAAGAATTTCACTGTGTAGTTAGGAATATGTGGTGAATAAAGGTTGAACTTAAATATGAAATAATAAAATAAATCAATATTACAAGAACAAAGATATTGGGATATAAATGCATAACTCAAACAGGGCTTTCACTGGCCTGAGGTTTTTTTCTTTATACCTAGCGGTGGTTTTGTAGGTGTGTGTCTCTCTCTCTCTCTCTCTCTCTCTCTCTCTCTCTCTCTCTCTCTCTCTTTCTTTCTGCCTCATGGCAGTCACTAGTCACACAAGACCTCAACAGCGTGCTGCATCTCTCCCCTTTGGTAATGCACACAGAACCCACCAATCCAGCAGCAAATTGCCTCAGGGTGCGCTTTCTAAAAGCATGCCAGCAGTCTGGAGGCATGATGTTAAACCTTCAAGGTTGTCTCTAGGTGATATGTGCCTTAAGGTTTTTTATTTTGTCCTTGGGACGTTTATGTTGTCATGGACTTCAGTTCCCAAAATTCATCGTTTCAGTTCATAGTCTCATTACGTTATTTTCTGTGTAGTTAATGAGGGCACCTCTTCTTGTTTAGATCATAATGTTCTTCAGATGAAGTTAATCTACTCCATGATTAAGTCTAAACCATGCTTTTGATTGTGTGAAGGTTTTCCGAGTGTGTGTCCAAAATTAAGCATGTATGAGGTGGTGTCAAAAGGTTGTGAGTTTTGCGCGGCACAGAGCCTGACGCTTTTGCTGTACGTCCTTCCTCGAGCACCTTCAAAGTTGGCAGTAGAATTCGTTATTGGCGGTCTGGTCCCTGGAGACAAATTCTCGATGCACAATTCCATGAATGTCGAAAAAGACAATCTTATCATTTTGATTCATACACATTGCATACAAACTTACTTCTTTTTATTGTGTAAAGCTGCTTTGCGACAATGTCAATTGTTAAAAGTGCTATATAAATAAAATTGACTTGACTTGACAATGAACATGCATTTGGTCGAGCTGCGGGCCTGCCTCACCTTTTTCGATTGTGGAGATGATGGGCTTTTATGACAAGACGATAAGTCTGTTGCTTCGTCCCAGGGTTGTACCCATACACCCAAGTTTCATCACCGGTAATGATCCTCAACATGAATTGGATGGGTCATCCACAGCACCATGATGGAGTTCTTGGCAGGCTTTGACATGATGTTCCTTCTGCTCCTGGGTCAGCAGCCTGGGGATGAACTTTGCAGGAACACGACGTATGTTCAAATCAGGATGAGGATTGCCTGGACTGTTTCATATGACACATCTAAGCAACAATAGAAGCAATGTTGTGGATTGATCTCTGATTATCATCATGCACAAGTTGCCGAATGGTTTTGACATTTTCAGGGGTTGTGCTCATTGAAGCTCGAACGACTTGTTGCAGCTTCGCCATAAACATGACAAATCATAGCAGATGTGGTAACACATGGTCAGATTAGCGTTATAGTCAGTGGAGTGATTTTTGCGCTAAATTCAGAGCAATGTTTAAGGAGTAAATTATTTTTGATCGACATGATATTTACCAAAATTGGTAGAATTTTTCAAGCTTTTCCTCATTTTCTAATCAGACCAAAAAAATTTTAAGAGTGATGGGAGCATGTGTACCAGACGCATCCCCATATGACTCAAAAATGGTGGGTTTTGGTGAGTCATTCCATTGAACCCAGGAGACCTAGCTGAATGTTTTGATATGTGTGGTGGGGATGCATATATAATTTGGGATATATATATTTTTTTTTATTATTATTAATATTTGGGATATATATATTTATATATTTTTAAATTTTATAAATATATAAAATAAATAAATAATATATAAATATATATATTTTTTTTTCTGGGCATGTGCTTTACATCTTTGATTGCCTGAGACAAAGAGATTCTGTTTGATGTTTGGATATGGTGGTTTTTAGATATGTTTTAAATTTCAATTCAATTCAATTCAATTATATTTGTATAGTGCTTGTAAGTATTGTCGTTGCCACAAAGCAGCTTTACACAGTCATGAATCAAAATGATTAGATAGTCCTTGATGAGCAAGCCGAGGGCAAAGGTGGCAAGGAAAAACTCCCTGAGATGGCAGTAGGAAGAACCATTGAGAAGGACCAGACTCAAGAAGAAATCCATCCTCATTTGGCTGATAACGGATGGCAGGGATTGATCTGCAGTCATACTGTGGGTTAGGCAGCTGTAAGTTTAATATAGCAGCTGATGTCTTTAAGTTAATATGGAGGCCAGTTCATTATTGGAGGATCTGGTGGACTGTAGAAGGTAGAAGTGTCATCAGAGAACAGCTGTCAGCATCAGCCGAGGCCACGTCTTCATGGTTAAACTATCCCCAGTCAGCATCCATGTGACGAGTTCTCCAACCAGAAGCTGGGCGCCAGGATGAGTCAGAGGTGCGAAGGGCAGAGGAAGTGTCAGCTCAGGAGCAGCATGTGTAGCTCGACACTGAGACAGGGAGAGCGAAAGAGAGAGGAAGAGAGAGAAGAGAAGAGAGCAGAAGAGAAGGAAAGATAAAAGTTATGTATGATTACAGTTACGTAGTTCATACGGTGAACATATTTTTAGTGTAAAGTGTAAGCAGGGACTCCGGAAGGACTAACTATGACAGCATAACTGAAAGGAAGAGCCAAAAGGAAACACAGACATGAGGACTCCCTGGGACATAAAGCAACCAATCACTTCATCGTCAACAAACCTGAGTGATCAATGAGAGTGGGGAGGACAGCATCGAAACATATCAATTCACCATAACATTCTACGTCCATGAGTCCCCCAGATCTGCTCCTTTACCTAAGGCAAATCTATTTACAAAAATGCTTGGCTAAATAAATAGGTTTTTAGACTAGACTTAAACGCTGAGACTGTGTCTGAGTCCCGAATATTAATTGGAAGGCTATTCCATAACTTTGGGGCTTTGTAAGAGAAAGCTCTGCCCCCTGCTGTAGTTTTAATAATAAGTGGTATAAGTATGTATATGAAGTAGACATGGTGGATCGTAAGACACTAGCAGTTCACTCAGCGGCACGAGACTAATCTAATGCTTTATACGTCAAAAGTAGTATTAAATCTATGCATTTCACCTGGAGCAAAGGCTGTGTGGGAAAGAAAGAAGTGATGTGCTTGTATCTTCTGGTTCTAGTGAGGACTCTCTCTGCTGCATTCTGGACTAACTATAGCTTGTTGATGCACAGAGTTGAACAACCAGACAGTAAGGCATTACAATTGTCCAACCTAGAGGTGATAAAAACATGAACTAGTTTTTTTGCATCGTTTAGTGACAATACAGTTTTTTTTAAATCTAAGATGAAAGAATGCTATCCTGCTTATATTACCTACATGAACTTTAAATGAAAGACTCGAATCTATAATCACACCAAGGTTTTTTTTTGTTGCACCTGATGGAACAGAAAGGCCATTTAAAATTACAGTGTGGTCAAAAAGCTTACTTCTAGTTGCATGATGTCCTATGACTAAAACTTCTGTCGTGTCAGGAATAAACAGAAGAAAGTTAATTTACATCCAGTCTCTTCACACATTGCTCAAATTTTTTAAGCTGTTTTTTTTTTTTCATTTGGTTTTGCTGAGACATATAACTGTGTCACCAGCATAACAATGAAAACTAATACCATGCTTACAAATTATGTTGCCCAGAAGAAGCATGTAAAGAGAAAAAGCAGTGGGCCTAAAACTGAACCCTGTGGAACACCAAACTCCACTACTAAATGGTAAATGTATTAAATTAAACTATAAACATGTTAAATTAAACTATAAACATATACCTTCAATTTAATAATAATAAACAAACACATAATTAGCTGTTCTCACTGTCACGTAATGGATACGGTCAATGTATATTTTGTGCAGAGTGACAACACGCACTCTGGCATAACTAGCTTTGACAAAAATAATGTGAATAAAGTAGAATAAAGAAAAAGAAATAAAGAACCAGAATGAAACACAGACATGAGGGCACCTTGAGAAGTAAGGCAGTCAACTATGTCCCTATCTACAAACCTGAGTGAACCTTTAACAGTGGGAAAAGACCCACTACAAACATACATGTGTCCAAACATACCAGTTCACCCAAATGTTTATGACTGTGCACCCTCTAGACCTGCTCCTTTACTTTAAAAAGACTTGAAGTACATGAAATTCTCAGCTTTACTTAAAAACTGACACAGTGTCTATGTTCCGAACAATAACTGGAAGGCTATTACATAACTGTGAGGTTACAATAATCTGCACCTTGCAGATTAGGCATGGCACATTATAAAATACCAGACAGTCTCACAGGTACTGTCACAGATGATTCTAAACTAACTGGAGCTTAACTTGTGCACTAGTGAAACATTTAGATGGGTAGACAGTACAATAATTCAACCTAGGAGTTGATTAAGCATGAGTTTCTTATTTTAGCAATATTCCTAAAATGAAACAAGGATATTCTAGTAACATTATCTAAATGAGCTTAAAATGAATGGATGGAAAGAATATTCCTAACAAAGTTTTCAACTGACACACTGATCTAAACGTTCTTCTGGCTACATGTTGTCATGTTTGTTAGAATTGTGTGAAATAAAGTTGTCTAACTTTGTCTATGTCTTATGCACAATCCTCAGCTTTATTAAAAGGGTGTCTGTAATCTGCCTTTGCTGAAACAGCAACTAAACAGTGAAAACATATATCATGTTTTTGAATGCTGTTACTGGACCATATATAGAGAAAAAGATCACATTTACATCTAAAATCTAAAATGATCAGTCAAATAAGACATGAGCCCAGCTCCTAAATTTGATCTACATTTAATCCATGAAAGAAAATTGTATATATAGTATTAATGGTGTAAGAAAAATGCATTATGATCAAGCAACACAACATAGAGACCCAACCATGATGAGAGTAGTACAGTACTTGTACCACTTGTACCACTTTAACCAACACCATATCTGCACCATTCCTGTGTAAGTATATGAGCATAACTGTTGTACTTTAACCTTTGCTAGTAGTTTTGAGATAAAGGGAAAAGTTGATACTGGCCTACAATTGGACAGGGGTGAAGGTCAGGTTTCTTGATCATGGTTGGATACATCCTAATTTATATGATGTAGTTACACTGCCAGGACTAAGAGAAGAATTAAGCATGATTAGACATTATTCCTGGTTTTAGTTTTTTGAATAACAAAAGTTGATGATTTGAAGGGGTTTCGTAAAGGTGTGTAAAATATGGGTACGATATAATTATATTGTCATCTACATGTTTTACCACACTGTTTGGCTTTTAATTAGATTTTATTTAATCTGTTTGTTTTTTGTAAAGACTAAATAAGTCTACTTAATGTTACTGATGTGCATGGATGGTGTGTGTGTGTGTGTGTGTGTGTGTGTGTGTGTGTGTGTGTGTGTGTGTGTGTGTGTGTGTGTGTGTGTGTGTGTGCGTGTGTGCGTGCGTGCGTGCGTGCGTGCGTGTGTCTTGCTCATGCTGATGCTTAATTAAAAGCACAAATAAATGCACATAATTAGCCTGTCTGTAAGAAGAAATTGATTAGAATCCTGTCAACCCGCATCTACACCTGAGACTTGTCTATGTACAGTATAAGGCAAATGGCTGAGTTATAAAATGTGTGTAAAATAAAAGGGGTGTTCAAACCTAAACTTTTACAGAAGCCATCAAGCACAGTACAGTAATGTGACTCTAAGCTGTAGCAGAACGTTTGAACGTGTGTCCGTGAATTACGCTACCAACCGGGGTGTCTCAGAGCCCACTGCAATCATTCCTGTGAACGTTTAGTGAGTGGAACGCATGGGGCTCGAAAATAAATGGATAACTTGATTCCTCTTATGGAAGAGACGCATCTGTCTGAGGGAACTGTCCACACATTCATGAACACCACTTTCACATTACGGGAACTCAGCTGGAAGTTATTGCCACATCCCTTTACAGTCCTGACCAGGCTTTAAGCAATTGCCTTTTATGGCCTTGGCCATTAAAGGAGCTCCTGGGAGGCCAGTGTTTTATTTGTGAAGCAGTCTGCCCAGGCGTTCGGAGAAAACTCTCTACATTACTGGTATTTAAAACACTATTGAAACACTGGAATACGTGCATTAGTGTAGCAAAGGGTTATTATAAAGAAATAATGTTTTTTTTGTACATAAATAATGATTCTATTATTCTGCACAATAAAAAGTCCCACTTTGCCTCAAATGCCTCTTGTATGAATTAAAACATGGTAGTTTCAGCCGCTTTGCACATACTTAAAACACAAACTCACATAACATGCAAAATGTCTATTTCATACTTACAGGTGAAACACGAAAAATTAGAATATTTTGCAAAAGTTAATTTATTTCAGTAATGCAACTTAAAAGATGAAACTAATACATGAGATAGACTCATTACATGCAAAGTAAGATGGTTCAAGCCGTGATTTGTCATAATTGAGATGATCATGGTGTACAGCTCATGAAAACCCCAAATCCACAATCTCAGAAAATTAGAATATTGTGGAAAGGTTCAATATTCTAGGCTCAAAGTGTCCCACTCTAATCAGCTAATTAAGCCATAACACCTGCAAAGGATTCCTGAACCTTTAAATGGTCTCTCAGTCTGGTTCAGTAGGAAGCGCAATCATGGGAAAGACTCCTGACCTGACAGTTGTGCAGAAAACCATCATTAACATCCTCCATAAGGAGGGAAAGCCTCAAAAGGTAAATGCAAAAGAAGTTGGATGTTCCCAAATTGCTGAATCAAAGCACATTAAAAGAAAGTTATGTGGAAGGGAAAAGTGTGGAAGAAAAAGGTGCACAAGCAGCAGGGATGACCGCAGCCTGGAGAGGATTGTCAGGAAAAGGCCATTCGTGTTGGGGACTTTGACAAGGCGTGGACTGAGGCTGGAGTCAGTGTATCAAGAGCCACTATACAAAGACGGATCCTGGATATGGGCTTCAAATGTCGTATTCCTCTTGTCAAGCCGCACATGAACAACAAACAACGTCAGAAGCGTCTTACCTGGGCTAAGAATGGAGAGACACACACTGCAAGATGCTTGAAGTCCAGTGTGAAATTTCCACAGTCTGTGTTGATTTGGGGGGCCATGTCATCTGCTGGTGTTGGTCCACTGTGCTTCATTAAGTCCAGGGTCGACGCAGCGTCTACCAGGAGATTATGGAGCACTTCATACTTCCTTCCACAGACGAGATTTATGGGGATACTGACTTCATTTTCCAGCAGGACTTGGCACCTGCCCACACTGCCAAAAGCACCAAAACCTGGTTCAAAAACCATGTGATTACGGTGCATGATTGGTCAGAAAACTCACCTGATCTGAACCCCATAGAGAATCGATGGGGCATTACCAAGAGAAAGATGAGAGACATGAGATTGAACAATTCAGAAGAGCTGAAGGCTGCTATTGAAGCGTCCTGGTCTTCCATAACACCTCAGCAGTGCCACAGGCTGATAGCTTCCATGCCAGGCCGCATTGAGGCAGTAATTGCTGCAAATGGGGCCTAAACCAAGTACTGAGTACATATGCATACTTCTACTTTTCAGAGGTCCAACATTGTTCTATGTACAATCCCTGTTTTATTGATTGCATGTCAAATTTTCTGAGATTGTGGATTTGGGGTTGTCATGAGCTGTACACCATAAACATCTCAATAATGACAAATTACAGCTTGAACTATCTTGTTTTGCATGTAATGAGTGTACCTCAATATATTAGTTTCACCTTTTAAGTTGCATGACTGAAATAAATGAACTTTTGCACGATATTCTAATTTTTCAAATTTCACCAGTATTTTAGAGAGCAGAACATAACCAATGATTCCTTTTGTGCTGATAACAGCCAAGACTCACGCCTTACTGAAATTCTCTGTTTGTGCAGTAGGGGGCATCATTATCTGTAGAAACGCTTATGCTTCCTTATGCTTTAAGGCTTTTTTTGGTAGTAATAAGAGTGGGCAGAAAAGTATGTATGCCTCAATTAAAAACAGTCCACATAAAAATTATTAGATTATACTTGTTAAGTTGAAAGTATTAGAGAATATTAAAAATGTCACAATACTGACCAAAGTAGTTTAGTCTTTTTTTCTCTGTACACACAAAATCTAAAGAACAGAAAGTAGCAATCCTCTGCTGTGGCATGGGAGGGCTGTGCACTCTGAAGGAAATTTTACCTACTTGCATAGAGAATGTTTTTGTTGTGATTGTTCAGAACAAAATGCTGTAATTTATTTTAATAAATGCATAGATAGATATATTGTATATATATCTCTCATACTGGTCTCTAGTATATTTTTTCATTAAGCAAAATTAACCTTTATCAAGCTCCTTAATTGGCATAATTTTTTTTAGCAAACCTTGCTGTTAACTCTGAGTTAACTATTTTAACACTGGCTCAGTTAATTAAATTAAATTAGAAAGTTAGAACACCTCTTGGAAGGAATTTATCATGATAGTACTCATTTATACTAACCTATTTGTACCAGTCAGATCTCGTGAAAACTATAAATGTAAATGTAAACTGTGCAGTTGGAAGATTCTTATTCTAAAAAAATAAATAAATAAATAAAATAAGTTGTAATATAAATGAATAACAATACGTATATATATGTGTGTGTGTGTATATATATATATATATATATATATATATATATATATATATATATATATATATATATATATTCACTTACATTACAATTTTTCATAATTAGCGCTGAATATTTACTATTATTATTTATATACACTATACGTTTTAAAATAAAAATACTGAGATATTTGCAGCAAGAATGATGATTACTGCCAGAAAATTTAGAAAGGAGAATATTTTCTGTTAATATTGACTGTTGATTTCCTAAAACTGTGAAAAAGATGATGTCATGGCCCAGATTAACATGACTGCGGGAACGGATGCATTATGTGACTTATGAATATTCCACTGCTAAGACAGAATTTGGCCCTCACTTATCATTCTGTCAGTGTTTAAATCATACTTAAAATATTTAAAATCCTCTAGGACATTCGACAATCTGCTTCGTCTTTTTTAGAAAACGTCAAGAACTCTTGTAAATTCCTGAGAATTTAAAGAGGTAAAGATTAATCATTGCTTTAAACAAATCAGTTGTTAAAACCTCAGTGAAAAAGACAGTTGCAAGCTGATTCTATTTTAAAAGCACCTTCTTGAACCTAAAACCATGTGATAAAACTCAGCTATGTGTAACAAGTCTATTATATGTAGTTGATTAATAATAATAATAATAATAATAATAATAATAATAATAATAATAAACTGTCTTTGTGTAAATCAGACATAATTTGATGCTAATGTTGCTCACCGCGTCATTCAGTCATAGGTCTGCCTACAACAGAGGGGGAGAGCTACAGTACACCTGTGATATTTGCCATTCCCCCAAATACCGAACATTAAATGATGTGTATTATATGCAAGAGTTGCCAGATCAACCTGACAAAACATCAGTGATGCTGAAAACCTGCCAGCTCTGATGAAAACAATTTATCCAACCAAAGCTTTCTGGATTTTTGTTTGTTTGTTTGTTTGTTTGTTTGTTTGTTTGTTTGTTTTGGGGGGGGGGGGTTCCAAAAATCTAAATTTGCCCTTGCAGGAACTTATGTGTATTTCTCCTTGTGCTTTTATTTTTTTTTTTTTAGAGAGAGAAAGATGTAGCATGTACAGTATGACGATTAAGTTGCCTCAGAAACTCATATCATAAATGCTTATGGACTACGCATGTCAGAATTTGTGCACACACACACACCTTAAACAGAGTTCAGCTGCAATTTAATTTAATAAAACTTAATTATCCATTCAGTACCACTAAATAGAGTGGTTCTATCTATGGAAAGTCTCTTAACACTGACCCAACAAGCTTTGTGCTTTTTCTTTAAGGAATGCTTTTTAACACCATTCAGATGAACCAGAATTTCAACATTACAGTACTTAAAAAGACTTACATGACATATTTTCCACAACAAGATGGTAAAATGTATCCCAACGGAAAACTGCTCAATCTGGCAGGTTTTACAGCATCATTTCCTAGACTGTGTTTACGCATAGGTCAACTATAAGTTCTACATCAGCATAGCAATTCAATTTGTGTTCATCCTTAAATGTTCCTGCATGCAGTTCAGACGTTTTCCTTGTTGGAAGTGATCTGTAAAAGCTACTAGAGCTGACAAGGGTGCAATTTCAGGATTGTTTTTTTTTATGGAATCATTGCATTCAGACATTAAGCCAACCCCTTAAATTGTAGTAACATTTAGAAACAGGAGCATGTCTGAAAGAGGCTATACATACAAAATAGTGCATGCACATGCTGAATTAATATAAAGTTAAACTAATAATACTTAGTAACATGGTGGCAGAGTGGTGCAGTGGGTCGTGTTAATGCCAGCTCAAGGGCATCCAGCTTACTGTCCAAAGACGTGCAGATTAAGTTAATTAGTGTTCCTAAATTGTCTGTAGTATGTGTGCTTGTGCTTGTTCCCTGCAATGGACCGCCACTCTGTCCTGCGCTTTTAACAATTGTCATTGTCACAAAGAAGCTTAACATAATCAAAGGAAAATTATGGAAATGTGTACAAAATGTAAAAAAAAAATGTGTATGAATCAAAATGATCAGATTGTCCAGACCTGCAGCAATTCCATACAGCATAAGCAGCAATGTGAGTGATGAGTGAGCTTAGGGGTGGTAAAAATGTGATATCAAATAAACATGGTTCATCCAAATTTTCATATAATTACGTGTAAGACGAGAAGAGGGAGAGGGGAGGGGCTCATTCCTCCTCTTCTCCTACTTTAGACACACACACACACACACACACACACAAATATACACAGCGCCTGCACACACAAATGGAAACACTTATCTGTCTGTATTTATTTTCGTTTTTTTTTTTTAAGGTAAAGTGCAGGCTAATCTGTTATTTTTACAAAAAACACAGACAAAAACATCAGCTCACAGATAAGTTTATTCAGTTTATTCAGGACAAATTACAGGTACTGAGGGATGTAACCCTGCAAGATGTTCAACATGCCACATGTTGTCTGTTGGCTGTGTTGTGCTAGCATCATCACTGGAAATCAATACCAAATTATTCTGACTCATCACTTTTTCCCTTTTAGAAAACCATGCTGACTCAGCAACAAGGCACGAGGGCTCAATGACTGGTTTTATGAGGATGAAAAGTATATCAATCAATCCTGGTCGGCCATGATACAGCTAGGGTTAACGACCCTTCTGAAGAGCTTAATAGCAGCAGTTTGCTCACCAGGAACAAGCATATCATTTTGAGTCATATATATTTTCTCACATTTCAACACATTTCCGTAATTTTTTTTTTTTATATACTGTAAAGCTGCTGGTTAAAAATACAAATAAAATCTAATTGACTTGACTATAGCAATGCAGGGGCTTGAACCTTCAACCATCCAAACAGTAACCTATAACCATGAGCCACAACTGAGTATAGTTATTATTAACTGAAACTTGAGACCTACAGTACTGTGTAAAATCATGGGCCATCCCTCATTTCGTCATATTGTGCTTCTAAAGAGCCAGACTTTCTCGTATTCTTTTCTCTGTATTTTTTATTTGTAAAGCCACATAGTGACCTATGAATCATTGAAGTATATAACACATCTAACTTAAGTCTTGAACCAGTGAGAAACAGGTGCAGATGATGACAGATGATCAAGCCAGTGATTAGTATACTGGTGATGCAGAATGCTGAGTGCTTGGAACAGATGAGAGGGACATAAGGTTGCTGCTCAGGTTATTTCTTAAAACACACACACACACACATTTTAAATTGTATCTTTAGGCACTTTGTGGCCTGTCACAGTAAAAAAAATATGTTTCCATTTCTTCAATGTATTCTATATCATTCAATTGAATCTAACTAAAAGAACGGAGGCATGGATGTTGGTGGCTCAATAGTAAGCTTCTCACCTGCCATGCAGAAGGCCCCAGGTTTGATTCCTAGCCCATGCCCAAACCTCAGTAGCTGCATGCAATGCCTGTCCCATGCCTGGATAAAATGACAGGGTTGCGTCTGGAGGGGCACCCGGTTTAAAACCTGTTCTAAGTTGTGGGCGGATTAGGTGTCCTCTGTGGCGACCCCTTGATGGGAGCAGCTGAAGTCAGAAGAACAACAACACGAAGAAATGAGGGGTGGCTCAAGACTTTTGCACAATACTATGTATCTACATGATTTTATGATTTGTGCTGCTGCCACATGTTTGGCTAACTGAATACTGAGCTAGAGCTTTGACCCAGTTCTGTTTTACATTTATACATGTTTGCAGCAGCACTGCTTATATATGTAAAATAAGTACAACTAAATATAAGTAAAACTATATATAAATGTAAGTGAAAGTGTAAGAATAATACAATGAACACTGATGTGCCACTAATTACGTTTACATGGGCGATATTTCATAAAACTGATTGAAATCCAAGTCGAAATCCAAATTCCAACTTGGCGAGCCAATTGGTGCTCCATCCTCAGCCCATAGATCCAGGGGATGATAGTTTGAAGTAAAGAGGAAGAGAGTTGATCTCACAGAGTTTATTGAGAATGGAAATAAAATTCTGCTCGCAAAAGCTTGTTACATCACATGATGGCACATCCACATGGGGCAAACATAAGCAGAAAGGATGTATTTATTCTGGCAAGAGAGAGACTATTGGACCAGGTTTTACATGGATAATATTTACAGATTGAATGGGTTATCAACGGTTTACCCCCTCCTACTCATTGAGAATAAAGTTTAATTGAAAATTGATTGACAAGCAAAATTGACAAGTGAGGTGTGAGTGTTATCTCAGAGGGGTTCAGTTTGATCAAGTTTATTCAGGTGATTGCCCTTAAAAAAAAAAAGCTGCAACTTTCTGTTGACATTAAAATCAGGCCAGGGAGTTCCAATTTTTATTTTAAAATTATTATTATTATTATTATTATTATTATTATTATTATTAGTAGTAGTAGTAGTAGTAGTAGTAGTAGTAGTAGTAGTAGTAGTAGTAGTATTTATTTATTTATTTATTTAATGAAACCACTATTGGTAGAAGGCACTTTGCAAGTGTTCTTAAGAATCAGATGAATGTTGTTGATGTTTGTCCTCATGAGCTTTTGCAGTAAATACCATAAATAAGTTTGATGGACAAGCTGAACATGAAGCAACCATGCCTAATTGAATGTGGAAGTGTGTATGCATGGAAGTGTGGAAGAGTGTATGCAGGTGTTTATCCCAGGCAGAATCATTTATCTTGCTGCTAACTTCCATCTACAACTACCACTGTAGTCTTTCTTTCTTTCTTTCTTTCTTTCTTTCTTTCTTTCTTTCTTTCTTTCTTTCTTTCTTTCTTTCTTTCTTTCTTTCTTTCTTTGTGTAATTTTTTTTCTCACTGCAGTTTATTCTCACTTGGAATAGGCGTTGTGCTGCCTCAAATGCAGGATAATCTCTTTGAGCTCCTTTACTGTGGGGGGCAGGGGTGAGGTCTAGGAGCTACCATTCACCTTTTTTTTCTTTCACAAAGTTGCAGCTGGATCTCAATGCCCTTAAAAAAAGCTGAATGTTTAGTCGGAGGATTCTTGAGTTGCTTGCGAAATTCATACCTCCCACTGCTTTAAGTCTTTTCTCCCTATAAAGGGGCCCCCACTGTAACTGCCAGGTGCCCAGAGCTTGCAAATCGAGCCTGACAAAACTGGTGGGGGCAAAATCTGGTTAGATTTGGGAAATTAAACAGCGGCAGAAGTAGTTACGAGGTATTCCTACATGGGGAAATCATGTCTAGTTATAGATTATTTTAACTATCTATTCACATATTTAATATATATTAACAATTTAATATTTAATTACTCAATCATTTTAATAGATTCTTAATGCATTTCCACTCCTTTCACCTACATCACGTGAATTTCCTGTCTGAATGCCATTTCAATTGTTGTTATAAACTGAATCAACTTGAAAATACGGAAATTGTGGTGATACAAAAGAGTATTTTTTTTTATTATTAACTAAGGAATATTACGGTCATCCCAAATAAACTCACTCACACACTGTCTACACTTGGCCTGCACCTACACTCTGTGACTGGCTTCTAGACTTTCTGACTGACAGGCCCCAGTTTGTCAGGATTGAAAATTGGACCTCAGTATCACCACAAACACAGGCGCTCCACAGGGAAGTGTCCTCAGCCCTATCCTCTACACCCTGTTCACCCACGACTGTGTCGCCTCTCACAAGGACAACACCATCCTGAAGTTTGCAGATGACACCGCAGTGATAGGACGCATCACTGGCAGCACAAAATGCTACAGGATGGAGGTGGCCAGTGTGTGTGGATAACAACCTCTCCTTCAACACAAACAAGACTAAGGAGATCATAGTGGACATGAGGAAGGAGAAAGGACCTTATCGACCACTGTTCATCCTGGTTCTCGAAGTGGAGAGGGTGAGCAGCTTCAAATATCTTAGCGTCCAAATCAGTGATGACCTCACTAGTGGACACTAAACACCACAAAGCTGGTTAAGAGGGCTCAGCAGCGGCTGTACTTCCTTAGGAGACTGAGGAAGTTTGGCATGTCAAACTAAGGTCCTCACAAACATCAACATGTGGTACGGCAGTACTACTACTATGGACCGCAAACACCTGCAGAGAGTGGTGAAGACTGCTGAAAAGATCACAAGGACTTCGCTGCCATCACCGCAGGAGAACTGTATCCATCTGAA
The DNA here is from genome assembly GCA_013621035.1 of Clarias magur. Lineage (NCBI taxonomy): Eukaryota > Metazoa > Chordata > Actinopteri > Siluriformes > Clariidae > Clarias > Clarias magur. Next base: position 555,042 of record QNUK01000395.1, on the reverse strand, counting down.
AGAACCCCAACCATCCCACAGACTGTTCTCACCACTTCCCTCAGGCCAGAGTACAGAAGTGTGAGATGCAGGACATCCAGGCTAAAGAACTCATTCTTTCCCACTATATATATTTCTTTTTTCTTTCGGTTTCTATTTTGATATTCATTTCATACTTTTGCATATTTTTCAGGCTTAATTCTATGTTTATATAATTTTTATATACCTATTCTTTTGTATACCCATATTTATTTTTGACTATTTTCATCCTATTTTATGCTTATTTCCTCTTTTTTTTTTTTTTAGCTGCATTCATTAGTTCATTAGGGGGACAGCAGAGGAAGAATTTCATTTTACAGGGGGAAACATGTTTCTTTACTGTGCATATGCATTAAACTGAAAAAAAAAAAAAAGAACTAAATAGCATATGCTATATGTCAATTTGGAGAACCCCACAACTCTATGACTCGGCTACTGAGCTGTGTCCTCTCTACCACCCTACACAATGTATTTTTAATGAATTTGGTTTCTTTTTGTTCCCCTAATGTATGGACTCTTCGGGAAGGGTGTGAAGCACAGTCAGTGAAACACATTGACACAGCAGATTAGCTAAGCAAGAACAAATGGGCTTATGCTTGTAATAAACGCTATGATTAATATTTAAGTTGTTGTTTTGCCTAGTCTTAAGGGGAAGAGTCTTAGTCTGTATAATGGTACACTACTGTAAGTGCAATTCTGACACCATGTTGAGACCTACCTATCACTAGCACTTAGTTATTCAAAAATAAGATTCTTGTCCTGTTTTTACAATGCACTAACCTCCCCAACAAGGTGTTAAGACTAACAGTACTCTTAGTTCCTGACCGAATTAACTATAATTTTTTTTTTTTTTTTTTAGAAAAACTTTGAATCACTCTGGATAAGGACTGGATAAGGACTTTTGTCAAATATCATACCTGTTAATGTAACTTTAAATCTGTAAACTGCGTTAGTGCCTGTAAATATTTCCGGTGGAGATTTGTCCCTAGGAGAAAGTGGACATTCATGTTCCATTGACTTGGTTGAGATGTTGTGCAGTCATTAGGCAGGGTCTTCAGCATCGCATGTAGCTTGGAAGCTTTATTATTGCACCTGATGATTGAAAATTCTAAAAGCGCTAAAAGAGACTAAAAGCGCTAAAAGCGCTAAAAGGTACCCAGTGGGGCAGGAATAATGCTACACCCTATGATCATTTTGTTTTTGAGTGGGGGGCAGTTAATAATATCTCTTTTGTGTTTGTATTTCACATTGTGACACAATGGGAACCATAGCTGATGTAAACATAGTGGAATTTCTTTTTAAATATGTATTTAAACTTAAACACTTAAAAAGTGTGTTTTCTCAGAGATTTTCAGTTTGATCAACTTTTGACTTTTTGCAGGTTTTCTGTTAGTTTCCAGGAGAATTGCCTTAAAAAATTTTTTTTTTTTTAAAAACAGACTGCAACTTTCTGTTCTCTTGTTAAAAGTGTGTAAATAATATTAGTTAATTCAAGTCTTACTGATTAGGAACTAAATCCATTGTGATACCGTTTTGACTTACATTTACTTGAGGGTATGATCTTCTCAATGCTGTCATGCCCATATGTTAAAAAGTATTTTTGTAAAGACATCAATGTACAATTTAGTGGTATTGTACAATCAAACTGATATTGCACTAGATATTTGTTTGATAAAGCCTCTAAAGTTTTATTAATATTTATACCAAAGTTGATGTGTTCTTTTTCAGTTAAACAAAACATTTTTACATGAAACTTAGACATCTACAGCAGTAGAAGAAAAGAGAAAACAAAAAGGAATGATCCCATATTCTTTATTCGTTTTGGAACGGCACTTTTTAGTAATATAAATTTCATTTTAATAGTCCTAACAAGATAATTTTCTTTTAACTGTCCTCCCATTTGATTATATTCAACAATAACACAGGACAGCTGTTTTAAACATATGAATATTAGAATGGAACATAGAGTGTATTAAAGTTGTTATGAATTTATTAATAGGGCAGTGTTTTTCAGGGCAGTGGTGCCTCTGACGGTTGAAGGTTTTTGTTGCTGATCGAGGTCAGGGGTTCGAGACCCGCCACTGCCAGTTCAGCACTGTTTTGGGGGCTTAAGCAAGACAATTGACCCCAACTGCTTAGATGGGAGTACCACCCAGGGGTCTGAGTTTCAGTGTGTATAATCTATGCCAGGCCTTGTCAAATGATCTGATGTGGTGGCTCTTTGAATAAAATAAAAGCTTTCAGAAGTTAGGTGTTTACATTAAAATTTCATTTTATATCTAATATCTATAATCTGTCCATATTTTGAGGCATGGAACCGTTATCTCATGTTCACCCAGGCACCCATCTTCTAGATAAAAAAAAAAAAAAAAAAGCACATATATCTACAGTCCATTGATGTTGGTGATGCATAACGTTTTGCAGTGTGTTTTTTGGACTTTTTTTCCTCTCCATGGGCTGTATATCAGCACTGCTTTCTTTTTTCACATGTCGAGCAGATGTGGTGTGAGAGCGGTGTGCAGGGAGAGAAGATGTCAGATGCTGTCCTGAGTGAAAGTGCGAGACATGGGTGGGTAAGGCGGTGAGGAGGGGGTGGGGGGGGCGTCTCTGTGTGACGTCACTCCGGTGGTAGCGGATAAATGAGCGCGTGAGTTTGAGCTTCACGGGGAAAAAACAAACCTTAGAGAAAGGGAGAGAGAGGGAGAGAGAGAAAACACACACACACACACACACACACACACGCACATACACACACGGCGGCAGGAGTGGAAGCGGTGGAGGAGGAATACGCAGTGCAAAGAGCAGCTGACGCGCAAAAAGGGTATGGAAAGGGTATGGTCATTGGAAACATCATTTATTATTAGTAATATTTAACAAAAAAAATTCAGTTAAAGTATTTTATTTTTTACAGACTGAGAATTACCAGCTGGAGACAGACAAGTGATGGCACTGACTCTGTTTCATGCGTCCCCATGCGCTGGACACCGGCTCATGTAATAAAGTAGCGGTTAATTGGATGGATAGAGCTTTTTTCTTTTTCTTTTTTTTTAGTCTGAATGAAACCTCAAGATACTTTTCGTTTCATCTTGGTGTTGTGAGCGTGCTCTCGCTGCCATAACTTAAAACCTAACCTTTGATTTCTTGATAACCTTTGAACAACCCGACTGCGTCTTCTTTTTCATTCTAACTGGCAACATTTTGTCTTTATTCGAGATCTCTGAAACAGGGTTGAAATCTCTCTGACTCGAGTGATGCTGCGCCTTAACAGGTGACATATTTCGCGCGCTATGCGCGTGAGGTGTCCTGGCTTTTCGTTTGATGTTTGTAACCGAATCCGACATGTTGCACTGATTCCAGATCAGATTTAGACATAAATCTTTATAGATCTGCGAGATAAATCGAGAAGATATATTTTAGTAGAACTGCGTTGTAAAGAAGGAAAAAGGGAAAGAAAGGCTGCTTATATCAAGCACAATATAAATAGCAAAATAAGTTTTTTTGTTGTTGTTGCTCCTTTTAGAAATGAGAAGAAACACTAATTCAGATTCACCTTCATTTTAACGAGCATTTCTCAAAATAATAAACAGAAAGTAATTTCCCTCAACATAGTATTTCCTTTATATCTATCAGCCATACTGTAGATTCTTGTTCTTGGTGACGAATGTCACAGTTATTAGAGATGACGTCATATTATCTTTAGATTGCTGTCCTTGCTACAGGCGGCTGTTCAATTTTTCCAACATAAAAATACAATCCAAGTGACATTGACTATGCAGGGAAATTAATGTCAGGATGCTTATCAGACTACTGACCGTCATTCTCGTCATATGCCACACTTGGCTCTTAGACACCACTGTGTCAGACCACGTTCTACGCTATAAGCAGAATCTGTTGCATAAAGAAGCCAAGAAACAGCCTGCCGAGGAGCAGTGCGGCTCAGTCAGCCTCAATGTCCCTGCAGCCCGACACTATTTTCTAGCAGGCATGCCAGGCAAGTACACCCGCCTGCCAGGCCTCTATCTGAAATCAGTGCTGAACACAGGCTTCGGCTCAGATAAATACAGTTCTGATAGAAACAATGTCCCTGGAATGTTTGATGAAAGTGATGACCAAGAAAAACATGGTGATAACTCGCTACTTATAGCAAATGGAGTGGCGCTCAATTCTTATCCTGAACCATGGGGCAGTGGCAGCCAAGAAAAAAATGTTGATGGTTCACCACTTAAGTCGAACCAAAGCACAGGTTCAGAGATGAAAGAAGCACAGGATTCCTCATATATTGACAAATCACTGAAAATGACAAATTCAACCTCTAAATCAGCATCAGTTATGGAAGAACTCCAAAGCACGCAGATCTGGATGAAAAGCAGGGATATTTCCTCTTCAGCTAGAAGAGTGCGTCGCAGCTCTGTAAAGTTCACCAGTGAAGAGAACAAGCCTTTATGGGAAGGGAATGAGGACTACTCTGGGGAGGTGGAAGGAAACAACAGACCTGCCGCAGAATTGTTGCGTGCCAAGATCCATAACGTCCCACCGACATGGATGTCGGCTCTGTATTTCAGTCAGAGGGAGCAGCTGAAGTTGAATCCAGCAGCCAGAGCGGAGCTTCCTCGCTCCAGCTTCACACTGGAGCTGTGGGTCAAGCCTGAGGGAGGTCAGAACAATCCAGTCCTTATAGCAGGTTGGTACTGAGTATTGCATCACCAGGATCGTATCATTTGTGTATAGTAGTTAAGTTTACATGAGAACGTTCACATTTTGACTTAGCTGTGATATAGTGATGAACTTTTAAAACTTAGCCTGGAGTCCTGGAGTGGCCTGGACATGGATTTAATTATTTAATTACTGGATATTACCCATCATTGCAGTTGCAAATGATCCTAAATATTGCTTTGTATAATTACTGAAAAGTAAAAGAATAACTTCTTGGGAACAGACTTGATTTTTTTTTCAGCAAAGACATAAATATATTTTCAGTTTCTATCACCCCAACCTCTTCCCGCGCGGGCGCACACACACACACACACACACACACACACACACACACACACACACACACACACACACACACACACACACACACACACACACACACACACACACACACACACAGTACCATGTGTAATAAATCACCCCATCCACTAGAGGGAAAAACACATTTTTAGAAGATCAAAGACTAAACAGGTTCATAGTAGTTATTGGATAATATGCTTCAGATTGAATAGCTAAATAATGATTTAAGAATTTACCTAAGTGTACTTACACTACACTTTAGACCGCTTATATGAAGACCTGTGATACTGTATAAAAGTAATAAATAGATTAAAATAAATATATGTGGAAAAACAGACACAAGCCTGTGCCTGAATAAGTTAAACCTTTTGGCTTGTATCTTTGTTGTGCTCTTCATGATACACTGTTCAGGATTGACAGCTTTCATTTTTCCAGCATGCTACCTGCACAGTGTATTCATTTGATTGGGTGTTGTGTGGGTGAAGGGGTTCCCTGACCTTTCTTTGTCCTTCTATGTGAACATCTGGACTCCAGACTGTTCCTTACAAATAGCAGCTGAGAATAGTGGTGCCTTCATTCAGTTCATATAAACTCTTCAACCTTTTTGGATTGAATTTAATCCCAATTTTAAAACTATGACAATGCACAAACCGTACATATGCATTAACCATTATGCATTCTTCACTTTTTTCGATTTTATAAAGGTGTGTTTGACAACTGCTCCAGCCACAGTGAAAAAGGGTGGTCTGTTGGCATCCGGACTTCCAAGCCGATGGGGAAAAAAGATAGCTGCTTCTTCTTTACTCTTCGTACGGACCGTGCCCTAAGATCCACCACTCTCACTGGACATCAGTACTACCAGCCAGGTGCCTGGACTCATGTAGTTGCCAGGTATGATGGCCACAGAATGGCACTAATTATAGATGGTGCCAAGGTTAGAGAGAGCACACAGCAGTCTGGTGATCTGTACAGCCCTTTTATCAAGACCTGTCGCACATTTTTGCTGGGAGGTAACCTCTCTAACCCAGAACAAGGCTTTCGAGGTTATCTAGGAGGTGTTGTCCTGTGGGATCATGCTCGCAGTAGGAGCGAGCTATTTAAAAGTGATGTGTGGCGTTCAAAGAAACAGAACCCCCTTCTAGAACTATGGGCTGACTTTTCCATGATGGAGGAACAATGGCTGCCGTACAAAGCCAGTCAACACCCAGCCATTGTAGTCTTACCAGCACCAGAGCAGGAGCTAATTTCACCTTTCCTGCCTCCTCCTTGCGGTGTGACAGTTTGTGACAATCCAGATGTTATCCTGAGCTACAACCAGAACTGGGAGCTGCGAACTTCAAAAAGGCTAAGATACCGTGTGGTAAATGTGTGCAATGATGATGGTAGCAGTCCCACTGTGTCAGAGCAGCAGATTGTTCTCCAGAAGCAGGCACTGGAAGATGCTTTTGGACCATACAACCTGACACTAGAGCTCAGTGTAATTAATGTGTACAACTCATCACTGCGGCGACGCCTTGTGCTTAGCAACTGCCATGTGACCAGGGTGGGAGACCGTCACTGTGACCGGGAATGTGACCACCCACTCACAGGCCACGATGGAGGTGACTGTCTGCGCCCTAGCACCTGCTACAGCTGGATGAGGGGTGATGGGACGTGTCAGCCTGAGTGCAACACCATTTACTACGACTATGATGATGGCGACTGCTGTGATCCACAGATCACCGATGTCACAAGAACATGTTTCGACCCTGAGTCACCTGAAAGGTAATTCTTAAGTCGTTTCCTGTACGTAAGTTTTATGGACATACAGGCAATATAGACGGTAAGCTCATGAAATAACAGGACAAATAGAAATACATAATAAATAAATAACATACCATAACAAAATAAATATTGTTTAACCATTAGCTGAGGGAATTGGATGATGTAATTGGATGTACTTTCTGAGTTGCTTCATTCAGCCTTTTCATGGGATCATAGAAAAAAAAAATGTTTTGTTGACAGAGCAAATCAAAGCTATATTGACCACCTAAGACGTACAATTACAGAAGCTAGGGACAAACAAGAAACACAGCTTAGAGCCGCAGTAGAGGCTTTAAAGAATTTAGAACGGCACAACACGTACATTCAAAACAGACCATAACTCAACTGAACAAAGATGTGGAGAGCAAAGGGAAGGTCAAGGTGGTGTTGTGTGAAGCCAGTCATTTCACCTGCATTTGTACAGGTTTAACTGCATTATCTGGCGTCAGAGAGTCTAATCTTTGGCATGGGTTGACGATGTTTCATTTAAAATTAGGGAGTAAGAAAGCAGAAGAGATCAATGCCTTCATAACTGGATCAATTAAAACTTTTTTGAGATTTGATTTTGGTGATCTCTTTATTGGGCCTGCGCAGATTTAGAGTTTAAGGTAAATACAATTCACAAAGCATACAAACGTGAAATTCTGGAATAAGGCAAGTTGATTTGGCTTATTTTTACCCTGTATATGTTTCCATGGAACCTCTATCCTTTTTGCCAAAAAAAGATATTTAAAATTGATCAGATGTTTCATATATAAATATTAATTTTGTCTATAACATTCATCTGTAAAACGTTGTAACAATGAAACACTATAAGAAATGTAACTAAATGATCATTTATACAGTATATCGTACATTTTAAGCCCATTAAAAAAAAGACGATATACCGGATTTACTATGAACTTCTATCATCTCTTGTTCTTGAGTGAACAGCTAATGTTAATATAACCATCATTAGGTATCCCTAAATCTTAAACATCCTTCTGTATGACACATCATCAGTGACATAAGACTGTTGTAGCGTTGCAGACTCAGACATGTAGTGCCAAACGTACTATGCCATGGGGTCTTGTGGCTCTCGTGCACCCAGCTGTTGTAATTTTATGGTCTGTTGCAGTTTTATATTTCAGTTTCATGAAGAACTTAAGGCAAAGAGTTTGTTTTTGAAGGCACCTATCTTTTCCTGCAGAATTCCCACTGTGAGTAATGGAGCTTGAGTGATACACTTGGATGGTGGTCTGAAAAACATTTCGCTGCTTGTTTTGCATTGGGACCCTTAAAAAGATGACAAAAGCAGGTCTTAAGCAAAAGCCGAAAGCAGACACTCTGAGACCACGAGAAAAAGTGGAATGTAGAGAAAGTGAGAGAGCGAAACAGGATGGAAAAGTGGTTCACAATCATGCTTATGAGGAAATAGCAATTTTAGGAATCACCTGACAATGTTGGAACAGTGCAACAGTGAATTAACAGTGCAATTAATATGGGGATGACATTTTTGTGACAGTTGTATAACTTATTTTATGCAGAGGTATGTGATTTTACTGTTACGCTGGGTGAGCTACTGTCCAGGTTTCTGCAGCTGGGCATGACCTTGTGCCAGAGGCTGCTGCTATGCAAATTAGTTGTTTAAGCAGAGACAGAGTTCTCTGGGGAACCACTTGAGCATTTTGGTAATGCATAAAATGGGAACATACAAAGCTCCAGATGATGACTGAAATGGTTGCCAGGGCACCTAATGTTTTTATTTTGAGTTAGTTTTATCCCCTCTCATATACAGTGATCATTAATCTCGTTATAGACTCTCTCCTCTGCTGCGTCTGCCCACAAGGCATACAGAAGCGCGAGTGATAGTACCGCAGGGCTGCGTTCAGTAACGAGACCGTCCTCGAAACATTATGAAGTGTGTGACGATTCATCAGACTGTTAAATGATCATACACTCACGAAACGTTTTCTCGTACTCTGTCCATGGTGAACGTACTTGGATGCTCTGCAAGCAGTTGGTGATGCGAATTGCAAATCAACAGAAGAGTTTATTTTAACTAACTAAATCTCTTGAACTCACAGCTCACCAGGTTATGTTATGAAATGAGTTTCCAAAAATGTGATTTTGGTCCAATAGGCTCCTAAAAATTTATGTTTGTCTTGCGTTCTAACATCTTTATTTGTACTCGTAACTTGTACTATGTGTTTCCCCTGGGCAGGAACCATCACATTTATTTTATTTTAATTTATCTTATTTCATTTTATTTTAGCACCCATGCTGATTCAAAATGTGCTTATCATTGTAGTTTCCATGAGCTTGAGATTGTATTGTATACTTGTTTTTAAATTGCTAAGTATATAGGCACTAAATTGGTGGATTATTATTATGATTATTTTATTTGTTTTTTAATTGATGATGGATACATTTGCTAAGTTGTCTCATCTGTTATTATCTCATTACTTTTCCTGGTCAGGTTAACCATTTAAAAAGTGAAACTCTCACATATTCTAAATTCATTGCATGTAAAGTGAAAAGCCTTTCACTTCGATTCAAGCTTTTTTTCCCTTTTTTTTTAAAAATGTAATGATTATGGTGGACAGCTAATGGAAATACAAAATCCAGTACCTCAAAATACTGGAATATTTCATCAACACCGTCCACAACGAGGGTAAGATCTAGAAGGTCGTCGCTGAAATGCGTGTCTGTTTACAGAAGGTGCTGTATCGAATTATATTCATGGAAAGTTGACTAGAACAGAAAAGTGTGGAAGGAAAAGGTGTACAAACAAACGGGAAGACTAAGAAGATTGTGAAAAAAGCCGATTTAAGACCTTATGAGAGAGCTTATGGAGAGTGGAGTGAGGTTGAAGTCAGTGTCTCAGGAACCACCACGCACAGATTTCAGGAAATGGGCTACAAGTGTTGCATTCCTAGTATGAAGACACTCTTGAACCAGAAACCACATCAGAAGTGGCTTACCTGAGGAAAAGACCCAGGTCGTTTCCCAGTGGTCCCTTTTTTCAGATGAAAGTAAATTTCGTCTTTTATTTGGAAATCAAGGCCCCAGAGTGTGGAGGAACTGTGGAGAGGCACAGAATCCAAGTGCTTGAAGTCCAGTGTGAAGTTGCCATTTCAAGGCTGAAGTCAACTCAGCCATAAACCTGGAGATTTTAGAGTTTTTACCTTTCTTCTGTTGACAAGCTTTATGGAGATTTCCTTTTTGAGCAGGACTTAGCACCTGTCCACAGTGCCAAAAGTACCAATAACTGACGCCTGATTGGCCAGCCAACTCACCTGACCTGAACCCAAAAAAGAGTCTATGGAGTAATGCCGGGAGGAAGATGAGACACACTCAAACCAACAATACTGACAAGCTGAAGGCTGCTGTCAAAGCAACCTGGTCTGTAACGTCTCTGCAGTGCCACAGGCTGATCGCCTCCGTGCTGTCGTGATAAAACACCTCAAGCCATGTATTGAGAGCTAGATGACCATGCTTTTCAGTAGTTGGACATTTCTGTTTTTATAAAACCTTTTTTGATAAATCTTAGGAAATATGTCATAATTGTCGAAAATCAAACAAAAAAAAAATTTCACTTTACATCTAATCTAAAATAAATTAGATTATTGATTTTTTTTTGTTGGTAATATTCTATTTTTTGGGGACGCACTAAAGCTAATTTAATGCTACATTTTTGGTTTAACTAATGATATACCTTATACCATAATTGAGAGATAACTCAGTAAGCAATACACATTTAAAAAAAAGAGAACAATGCCCCCTTCCCCCCCCCCCCGATTTTCTCCCTAATTTAGTCGTGTCCAATTCCTCCCCGTCACTAGGGGGCTCCCACATTACGGCTATCACTACCACTCAGCCGGGAGGGCTGAAGAGTATCACGTGTTTCCTCCGAACCACGTGACGCCAGCCGACCGCATCTTTTCAAACTGCTCGCTCGCGCACCGTTGGAGGCGGCGTAACACACTCGGAGGACAACGCTATCCGCTCCCTCCGCTGCGCGAGCTCACAGACGCCCCTGACTGGCTGTAGAGCCGTGATTAATGTCGGAGCACTATGTACCTCTCATCCCTCCCCTCTGAGAGAGCTCGGCCAATCAGCTCTCTCTAGACCTCCGGCTGCGAGAGGAACAATGCCCACTCTTGTATACAGAATATTTACACACACATACACACCCACACACACATACACGTACACATAGTACATGTCCTATACTGTATATGAAAGCCATTTTCTCAGTTAAAAAGTTTTCTCTCAATTATGGTATAATGATGTAATTAGTTAAAACAAATATGTAGCACTAAGGCATGTACAGAGGATTACATTCTACAGTTTTAAGCCATGGCTATGAATGCTAAAGGATAAATATTTTGAGCTGCTCCATGGGACTGGCACTATATGAGACATTTTAGGGGAATTGAAGTGTTCCAAAGGACTGGCCCACTGTTTGCTTACATAATAAGTTTGAATATAAGAAGCACCATGCTTCCAGAGGAAGATGGAGTGTGTCCAGGGAATGGTAGGTGGTTTGGCTAATGAGGTAGACACTTTGGCATGTTACAAAAGGCCATTAAGACCCGGATCTTCTCAAACCATCAGGGCAGTGATAGGATGAAGTACGAAGGCCTTCAAAATATCAAAGCAAAGGCTTATATTGGAAGCTTCAAATGGACAAAATACACTTAATGTATGATATACAAAAATACATTATAATAAATAATAATAATACCCCCCCCCAAAAAAAAAAAAAAAACTCTTTTTCGCAGCCAGGAGCGAGGTTGTGGTTGCAAACACAAATTCAAATAATGAGATTCAATAAGCAGAGTGTTGGGCAGAATTTGGAAGGGAAAAAATGGCCAGCTTACATAAGGTATTAATTTTATGAAGGTACCTGTTGTTAACTGTCAGAAAGTGAAAAAGTGAAATTATTTAGGATTGAAAACAAATCCATGGTTACTGCATGTCATTATTAAACTTTTACTCTTACTGTAGTCGCACACAGACTGAATGGAAATGATACGCAGTAAGTCACCACTAAGTACAACTAAATGAAATTAACCGTGCCTTCATGCTATACTATTTTAACTGTGTCATAGGTTTTAGAATAAAAAATAAGAGGTTCTTCAGGGTTTAACAAGAGGGAATGTGCTACCTTACTAAAGTCATTTTTTTTTATGCCATAAACACCCTGTTTTATTTGAGGACATTTCAGCCGTAAAAATTAACACGTCAAGGAAACAACATTAAACGCTCATTTGTCTATTGTTTCAGACCTGATTGTTACTGTTTACTGCAGATTCTTGTTAACAGAGCTTTGTAAAAAAAAAAAAAAAAAAATCCCCCTTTTTTCCAACTGAAACAGTTGTGCCATAACTATGCTTTTGCGCACACAGCTATGCAGTGAGCTAAACACTTCCAAAAAGGGAACCAAGGTGTCAGCTGCCTTTAGGTTTTTTTTTTTTTTTTTTTCAATAAAAGTGGTGGGTGAAAATACAGTACACACACACTCAAAAAAAAAAAAACAGCCATAGAGAACTAAGGTTAAGGTCATCACTAAGTTACAGTTCATACAGCATGTGTTAATATGCAGTACAGCCAACTTGCTACTACTTAAACAGGCTAGCTCTTTATAGATTGCTAAAACGTCTTACTTGTTAATGACATGTAAGCAAAACACATACAGACAATTTCTATAGATGGTTATGGATGACTTTATACACACAGGACCCTAGTCATGTTTAGTAAAAAATGTTGAAGAATGCACACCTTGGCATTGCTTTGGAGTTTCAGCATATTTTTTTATTTTATTTTACACAAATATTTTTCTGTCATACCCTAGAGTCTGTCCCTACAGACTGCATACAGAACATGTGCAAGTACAGTAGCTATAGTTGGACTAGTTTCACTGTGATCTCTTTTGTGCTCTGTAGTTGGTGTGTTGAAGTCCAACATACTGGTTCCGCAAGTAAAACTGAAATGCGCTCTGAGCACTGGATTACTGCTTTACTTTTCTTTGATTGATGCATATTTGAAGGATATGGAATGATTTTTCCTCCCCAAATCCCTTCTTTATAGTGACATAAGTGCTCAGCACATCCTAAGGGAAAGACTTTGGAGAAAAAAATGACTGAAGAGCTTAAACCTGCTTTTCTGACTGAGATAGGGGCCTTGGATTGCTATCAGTTGGGTGGAGAGTTCTCCAGGGTTTGGAGGTTTGGAGAGAAAAACTTGTATTCCATTGTGGAAGCTGGATTTTTATGATTTTTAATAATTTGTAAATATTTGGTAAGATCTTGGTGGGTAATGTATGTCACTAGATCAGATATTCCTGAAGATTGAGAGTTCTTGGTAGTCTCTCTTTAACTGCATTATTATGCATCATATTAAATTGGAGGTGTTTGCTCGATCTGTAAATGGAAATAGTGATTTGGCGAGCTCTACGGAATTTTGCTGATGTGAGAGTTAATGCAAAGCTATCTGTCACACTTTCATTTTTGGGCTGTGACTGTCACATTGAACCACAGCCTGACACGCGAGGTGTGGAACTTTTTTAAATTGTACAAGTGTGTGAAACTCAAATAATCTTACCAGTATGATCTAAAAATGTATATATTCCAGTTCTCCAGTTACAGTATTATTTAACTACTCATAAATCACAAAAGCCATGGGTGAAAGTTACAACAAATATACACTGTTTAGCCATCACACCAACACCACCTAACATTAACACAGTAACATTGATTATGAATTATTTACCAGTAAACTGATGACAGGATCGTGGGCACTCCAGGGTTACCCATGCCTACTGGGACCAAAGGCCCTTCCATCTGGTCCAATCCCACAGAAAAGCCAATACCGCAGAAACTGCTGAAAGAAGTCAATGCTGGCCATGATAGAAAAGTTTATACGAGGTCCAGCAGGCAAAGAGCCCAAGACTGCCGCCCGGCCTTCAGACGCTCCAGATCTCATTTCGATTGAGCATCCAAGTCAGATCCACGGGACATGTGGTGTCATGCCCCTTGGGCATTGCACATACACACACGCACGCACGCACGCACACAAAAATATATTAATGCACTGCAAACACAAATACAGCATTGACATGACACTGAATCAGCATTGACATGACACTGAACTGATACACCAGCAAAAATATGCAGTAATTTAAGATCAGATACAGAAATATTAGCTCCCAGAAATAGATGATTATGATGCATTAATTTATTATCCTATTTGTTCATTCTCTACAACACAGCATTTTGTTTGCTTCTATATATTTTTTGCTATTACAATTGTTAAAATGTGATTTTACAATCAATGGATGGGGGATGATGATCATTGGGAGAGTGTGTCTGGCCCCCTTGGGCCCCCACATGATACCGACTATGTACAAATGGTTAATATGTTTTTCATCTGATTATGTGCCATGATTAACCATCAAATAGCCCTACTGCTAATATGAGGTATATCCAATTTTTACATATGTGATCTCTGTCTACAAAAACAACTGTTAAAAAAGAACTGTATAATTCTAATAAGCACAGACCACAATCCATCACTTTTCAATAGCTTAAATAGTGGACTTTTTTTGGCACACAAGAAAACAGTATTAGTATTACTAATGATCATTAGCATGTATTTAGGAACTCAAACAAAAGTTTAAATACAACATCCAGTTGAAAATAATACATGCAAATGTAGAATTGTAATAAATTATACACTATTTACAGATAATCCTTGTTGTTGATGTAAATGGAGACAGCTTGCTTTCCTCAGTATGATTCAGTGTGCACAACCGGGGAATGCCAGCAACATGCTGCAAACTTACCTCTAGAGGCCACTAAATTCAACAATATGTTGGAGCCAGAATAGATAACTGGTAATCCGGAAAATATCAACAGCCTTACAATTTACATGTCTTTTTCTAGGAAAATTATTCTCTTACAACTATGTAAGCTGTTTACTGATCTAACTGAATGTCTCTAACACAGGGCTTACCTGAGTGTGAAGGAACTGAAAGAAATGCTTCACCTTAACAGTTCAGATGCACTCAATGTGTTCTTTGCCAAATCAGCCCAGGAGGAACTTGCTGGTGCTGCTACATGGCCATGGGCCAAGGAGGCCCTTACACATCAAGGTGACAGATAAGTTCTTCCAGACACCTTTAAGAGACTACTAACACTCGCCTGAACTCTTAAGTATTGATATTACAATAATAGTTTAAAAGATGAACAACTTTTTCAGTGGCTATCTATTCGGTTAATAATAAGGTGTCTGGACTGGATGCTGTATTCCTGAAGATGATACCAGCAAGAGGAGTATTTTCCAGTGACTTTGTGTCATTCCTTCTTTCTAACCAATTAATACTGTAATTGTGAATAGTACTGTACAATATATTAACAGATAAGATTTTATACAGTAGTGCTCCATAATCTTGCGATACCTAATTGAGATTTTAGACACCTCTAAAAATATGTATTGATCTCCACTGAAAAAGGTCCAATTTGATATATTTCTTCTCATTTCACACTACACTCGTTCATTAACGTTGCCTTTTTACTCTTGTTGCCACAAAAAAAAATCTACCATCACATCCTTTTTTTTTTTTTCAATCTTTGTCCCCTTCCAACACTTTTCCCCCACTTCCTCCTTGTTTACAGCTCTTGCGTTTTACAAGATTAATGAGCTGTAATCCTGGGCATAAGAGGAAACACTTGCAACATGCAAAGATTTCCCCTCAATCATGAACTTCCAGTGAAAGGTGCATGACAAAGGAGTGTAACAATCCTGGACCAACAAATAAGGAAAACTAAAAAGATGTGTTCATGCCTTTTTGTAATCATCATTCACCTGCCAGCTGATTTTATGGTTCTCATTGTTGCTATGTTTTTTGAGCTCATTAAAAGAGAATGGAAATGCACTTACATAATTGGAAGGCTTCTGATGTAAGTGCAGCACCTATTGATTTTTTCGGTGCGTAATCAGACAGTTTGCGCTTGGCTTCTGCAGTTATGACTTTAGCTAATGAGATCACTTTGGCAGCTGCTTGAAAATAGGACCTTTGAAAAAGCACTTACTCCTTTAATTGGAGTAACCATGTAATTTATACAGTTCTGTTACGTTTTCAGTCTAGGGTATCAAGGTGAGTGAAAAGACTAAAAGGACACAAACCACTCCCACATCATGTTGCCTTCAAATAAGAATACTAATAGAAAAAAAAATGTAATAATAAATATTACAGTCACCACATGGCAACCATAAAAACAAAACAGGGCAAGTAAGTGCCAGATCGTCAAACATACAAACGTGGTCAGGGCTCCTTTAGCACGAATTACTGCATCAGTGTGGCATGAATGGACACGATCAGCCTTTGGCACTGCTGAGGCGTTATTGAAGACCGGGTTGCTCTGACAGCAGCCTTCAGTTTGTCTGTATTGTTGGTTCAGGTGTTTCTCATCTTCTCTTTACAATTCCCCATAGTCCTGCTGGAAAAGGAAATTAGCATCTCCATAAAGCTTGTCAGCAGACACATGCCTGAAGTGCTCTAAAATCTCCAGGTAGATGGCTACGTTGACTTGGAACTTGAAAACGGTCGGCCAGAACATTAAAACCACCTGCATACTTTTGAACTTCTATTAGCGAACACCATTATCATGAAAGAGTTTGCTTTATCTAATAGTGTTTAGCTAGACTGCATAGAAACCTTGATACCAACCAGACTCAAAAGGGAACGCATCCTCATATAGGTAATACAGAGTAAATAAATCATATATATAACTGTGTGCGATAAGGCTGAAAGTGCAGTTGTAGGAAATGTCTTACTTATTACAAAATCCAATTTGTTGATGTTACCAAATGATACGATTGATCTTATATCAATGATGAAGACTTGAAAAGAACATCACAGTGTATGCAGTGCTTCTTTTACTTCTATTGCTGTCACAAGTGATAGAAAATCTGTTTGTACCATCCTCATGGTTATTGAGTGAAACCATCCCTTAGTTATCATTAAATAACTGTGTAAAGCAGAATGTATGGGGCCAGCCTTAGCAGTAGTTAGTGGTGTCCAACCAGAAATGGGGTACCAGGATAAATCTCAGGACTGTCTCCATGTGATGAGAGCCCCAGCCAGAGGTAGGCATCCAGGACGCATCAGACAGGTTCTAGAAGGCAGGATAATTGGTAACTTAGGAGTGTCATGTGTAGCTCAGCAAAGAGAAAGAGTGTGAAATTAGTTATACTCACAGTCACACAATGGATAAGGTCAGGGTACACTAAAGCGAGAGCCAGACATGAGGGCTCCCTGGGAAGTAACGTCCCAGTCACTTCACCATTTACAAACCTGAGTAAGTTCATGAGAGTGGGGGAAGAAAGCATCCAAATGTACCAATTTCCCCAAAACACTCTATGCCCATGAGTACCTGAGGATAAGCTATTTGCAAAATCTATGACTAAAGAAATAAGCTTTCAGCCTAGTCTTAAAAACTGAGATAGTGCCTGAAGTTAATAAGCATTTAGTGTCTAATGTCCTTGAAACATGTGACTATATTTTCTATACATAATACAAGTGTTACTATTATATCAAGAGTATGTGGATACTACCATGGGATGGTTTCCATTAAGACTGTCCTATCATCGATTGATGCTCTGGGGACCTGTGACTTCAGTTGTTCGATAGCTCAGGACTGGAATCTCCTACAGTCTACCTGAGCCTCCGGGAACAAACTGGACTCCTTTTAATTTTAATTTTAACACATCTCCTGTTACACTGAACTTCCAGTACACATTATTATGCTGATCATTCTCTGCTATCACCCAGATGAGGATGGGTTCCCTGTTGAGTCTGGTTCCTCTCAAGGTTTCTTCCTATTACCATCTCAGGGAGTTTTTCCTTGCCACCGTCGCCCTCGGCTTGCTCATCAGGGACAATCTTATCATTTTGATTCATACACATTGCATAAAAAACTTACTTCTTTTTATTGTGTAAAGCTGCTTTGCGACAATGTCAATTGTTAAAAGCGCTATATAAATAAAATTGAATTGAATTGAATTACTATGCACTGATTATCTCTACTGACTTTAGTGTAGATATAAATGTTGTTCAGAAACATTGCCTGATTACTTTGAAAAAGGATCCCGATCTCTAATAGTAGAAAGTTAAACAGTCAACTGATCTTAAGTTGCTGAACTTAAGGCATTATTCATTAGTCATGAGAGACAGGTGTGTCCTTTTCCTAATTATGTCCAGATGAAGTCAACTAGGATACAAATGTAAATTGGATATTTCAGTCTTTATTTTTAATAAATTAAGAAAACACTCCAAACACCAGTTTTTTTTTTACAATCTTGGGGCATTTTGTGTATAATGAAGAGGAAAGAAAAAAGATTTAAAACTAGTTTAAGATGAGTGTAAAACACAATATGGACTAGGCTCCGAAAACTTTCTGTCGGCACTGTACATTAACTGCACAGTGAAATTATTATTTTTTGCATATACCAGATTTGGTAGGAGGCTATAGTCAGAGCGCAGAGGCAGCCATGATATGGCAAAACCTGGCGCAATCAGGTTTAAGGGCCTTGATCAAGGGCCCAACAATGGAAACTTAGCGGAGCTGCGGCTTGACCCACCAATCTTCTGATCATTAACTCACAGCCCCCATATCTTCTGCTGTAACTGCAGCTGGTGTGTGCCTACCAACACGTCTGGCCAATGCTGGTTTCACTTTTTTTTTTTCTTCAAAACATGAGAATTCCTTCAATATCACTGTCACTTCCTCTTAAATTTATTGCTTTGGTTGGACACAAATGGCTTCTGTGGTCTGTGGCTGCTGTCTTCCTGAATACATCCTAAAGGGATTTTACTGCTGTTCATGAAATAACAAATCTGCTTTTAATTAGTCATAAAATAGCTATTGGGCATTAATGACATAACAGCACAATCCATTTTATATAAATTATTCCAGTTACATAAATTATTATAGAGGCTTATATCAAAGTCATATTAAGAATATTTGTCTGCACTCAAAGCAACAATAAATTGATTGTTAGATCTTTTCATCAAAATAGATCAAAAGAGATCAAATGTAGACACTTATCTTCAAAATGAATGTACTGTCTGTTCTAGGTGGAATGATACTGAATCCATCCTATTTTGGCACTGTTGGTCACAACAATACCATGATACATGAGATGGGCCACATATTTGGGTTGTACCATGTCTTCAAAGGTGTGAGTGAGCGTGAGTCGTGTGAAGACCCATGTCAGGAGACCATAGCGTCTATGGAAACTGGAGATTTCTGTGCTGACACGGCTCCAACCCCAAAATCAAAAGCATGTCAAGACCCTGGCCTGGTCAATGACACCTGTGGGTCTAAGTACTACCATAATACTCCCTACAACAACTACATGAGTTACACAGGTAAATAGAACTAAACTGCTAGTGCAAGAATTGTGATAGTATTTAAACATAAGTTATATACTGTATATCCAAATCCAGCTAAGATAAGACATACACATGTGAAATACACAATGATTCATCATAGTAAATTGAATGTGCAGTAAACAAAAACTTATTATATAACATTTAAACCTTAATTACAGATGATAACTGCACCAACCACTTCACCTCAAACCAAGTAGCTCGGATGCACTGCTACGTTGACCTGGTGTACAAAAACTGGGTTCAAGACAGAACACCCACTCCCATTCCTCTTCCACCAGTGGTGACTGGCCAAGATGATGACACCGTGTCCATTCACTGGTTGCATCCAATTAGTGGGCCTCTCATGCAAAGGTGAGATAAAGACCAACAACCACATGGCTTTTCCAGGTCAGCAGCGCATCTATACAATTTAAAACTAAACATAATTCATCAAGTCACTAGACCACCTTTTTCCTTTGCTTCTCGGTCCAGCTCTTTTTTTTTATCTCTATATTTATCTCTTGTCTTACGGTCAAACTTTGATCATGGATAGTTGTACCAATTAATTTTGTAAGCTCATACAGGCTTTCAAATATCATAATGCTCATCACATTCCTAGAATGTAGGAAATGTAAATGTGGAAAAATTTGCAACCACAAATCATTGGAGTACCAGGGTAAGAGTGGACAATGTTCACTTGAGTAAATGGCTACAGTGAAGCTTGTGTTCGAAAGCTGCAAGTGATTTTTACCACAAGTGAGACTAAAATTGAGTTTTATTTCATTTCAACCAAATATACAAATTTTTACAGCAAGCAATTTGTTTTTACAAAAATTTGTCATATAAGCAAAGAAATATGTGGCACAGATACACATGATCTTGTGTTTTTATGGTTGTTTTTGGTCATTTCTATGATCAAAACAATCAATTTACACATTTTAAAAGCAAGGATAAGTTTGGATTGACCTGACATACAGGACCAGTCAAGTGTTTGGACACATCTTCCAATTCCATTGTCTTTCCTTTTTTTCTTTCTGTCTACATTTGTAAATCAATGCTGAAGGCATCCAAAAAATGCAATAATCTCCTTTGAACAGTTGATGTTGAGATGTGTCTGCTACTTATGCTGTGTAAAGCCTTCATAACGGTTCTAATCTGAGGTGCTGTTCTTGATCTTCATGAGCGCAAGTTTTATCATGGTTCTTGATGGTTTTTGCAAATGTTCTTGATATAACTATTCCAGAACAGCTGATGTTTGTGTCTTAAAATAACACTCAAATGTTGTTTTTAGTTAATTAACTAATATCATGTGTATATAATATATATTTCATAGTTTTGAAATTTCCAGTGACATTCTAGAATTTAGAAAATAAATCACTAAACATGAAACATTGGTTTGGAAGTTGTGTGAAGACGTATGTATCCGAAAACCAAAATGCACAGTTTGATGTCTGAAAGATCTCCTTCAGTAGAGTCCAGTAGGACTGTCTAAGCAATTTTTCAAAATTGGTCAATGACCAATGCTATGTTGCTGACAAGTACCAATGCCACTTGGGTTTTAAGGGTTATCTGTATTTGCAAATTTCTAACAACACAAAAACTTTCATTTGTTGGTTAGATAAATCTAAATACCATTTTCAGCACTTTGTAGAAGAACATTTGGCAATTACTTTTTGAGTATTTTTCTACAAGGTTTGCAAAGATTGGAATCGTATGGAGAGCATCTGTGTCATCAACAAATCTCGGTTTAAATCTGAGCTTTGAGCCTGATCTGAGGCTGGTCCATTCAAGGACATTCTGAGATTTGTCCTGAAGGCAATCCGGTATTTTCTTGGCTGCACACTTTGGGTCGATGTTGTGCTGAAAGGTGACACTTTGCCCCAGCCTGAGGTTGTCTGTATTTGGTTACATTCATCCTTTCCTCAGTTTTGCCAATCTCCCTGTCTCTCCATCTGAAAGGCTTAAGCATAGTATGACTGTGGCACCACCATCCTTCACCATACTATTAGCATGTTATTGTGCAATACATGGTTTACCAGATTTAGCACTTGAAGTTCAGTCTAAGGCATGAATGGAATATTCATTTTACACAGAAGTGACTTCCATGTAGCCATTCTTTAATCAAAAACTGTTAGAGGAAGCACATATGAGATGGTTGTCCTTCCAGCAGGTACTCCAATCACTTTTGAAATTCTGTCCGAGTGGGCATCATGTTCTTAGGTGCTTCCCAGACCAAAATACTGATAGTTGCTGAGTTTGGCTGGAGGACCCGCACTAGTTTTTGATTGATGGTGTCCTGGTGGTTTCACATGTCTTCCATTTGATGTCTTCCATGATGGAGCCCACTTTGTTCCTGGAAACATTCAAAACTTGCGCAGATTTGTGTCTTGATATAATTTGTCAATAAAGGTCTAATGAAAGATTCTTGGACTGTATGGCCTGGAGTTTGATGTTCAGTGATTTGTGTGACCATGTGCAGTTGTGTGATATTTGTCACAGATGAAATTTAGTCAAGTTGTAGAGACATCTCAAGATCAAGTTTAATTTGGTATGCCATTAGGAAAGGGTCTGAATATTTATCTAAAAGAGTAATTACTGTATAGTCTTTTTCTTGGAACGATTTCTAAAAACTTGTTGTTGCTTCTCATTAATGATTATTTATGGCAAAAAAGGCAATTGAATTAATTTTAAATGAAAAATCCATAACAATAAAATATGAAAAAATACAAAGTGGTCTAAATACTTTTTATAGTATAGTACTTGTTTACCTGCATATTGGAACTTAGATGAATGTTCACACTGTTTAAAGAGGTTCTATGAATGTGTAGGGAGGAGGGAGTTAACTGTCAGTTGTGTGATGAACATGGAGCACTCCATCAGTATGCTTGCAAAGCCACCTCACCCCATTCCTGCGACAGCAGTGGTTACTGGACGCCTGAAGAAGCTGTGGGTAAGTAGGCCTATCTATGATCCGATTGTGTTAGTCTAATGATCCTTGATCCATTAGTGTGTACCGCAGGCTAACCATACTAAGACCTTCCTGGTCCTGCTTCGTGTCATGAGTCTTGAAGGAGTCTAAAAATTGAAACCTGACTCACATATGAATTGTGTTGAGATGATCACGCCATTCGGCCACGAACAGTGAACGATTTCAAAAAAACAATACCAGCTCTTTGATTAATGAGGATCCAAAGCTCAGGCTGCTCTCACTTTTGCAGGCCTGCTTGCCAGGAGGATCCTCCTGGCCAGGTGCGTGCAAGCCCCGTGAAGTCTGGAAAAACTTAAGGGATAAATCCTTAAATAATAATTGCCAGGATAAAGAACTCGCTTGTCTTTGCCATTGGAGAGATGAAAAAAGGAAAGGAATTGGCATGGCTTCAAGTTTTGGTAATATTGGGTAGCTTCCACACCTGGCTTGCCATAAAAAGGCTGTGCTCATCCTGTATCGCTTATGAACTTTATTCTTCATGTAGCAGATGTTACTGATTATTCCAATCAGAACGCTCTTAGCTTTTTGCTGCCCACTCACTGACATGTCATGGATGAGTATGTACTTTCGAAACATGGAGGCAGATCTGTGGAAATCCTCTTCTCGTACGTGAGTCCCTTGAAAAAGCACACTGCCACAAGGGAGGTTAAGCGTAAAATCTTCCATTTACATGAAGCGAGAGTAGTTTTTGGACTCCAACCTTGTTTTTCAAATCGGATTGATGAGATACGTGGCATTCATTTTTTTTTTTTTTTGAAGATTAAGACCTGAAATGCTAACAGCATTAGAGCTGGAGTATCTTCAGATATGGCAAGGAAGACTTAGTGGCAATGCTTCAGGTCTGTAATAAATTTAATGAAACCTATTGCTTTGGCATTATATGTAGACAGGTGAGAAACCATCTGGTGACTACTAAATGTGAATTATTTTGCCAGTCCGTTCATCACCTCAGCAAAGACTTTTCAACTAAAATGACAGTAGTGTTTGTATAACCTGAAATAAAGCTTGGGAGAATTCTGCACTAAACCAAATGGATGAATGCAATCAATTTTAAGTGTTATAAACACATTTCTTTGAGCTTCGAGGTGTAATGCATCACTGTTTTCTGCCTAGCTGTCATGCACAGGCAGCATGTTCTATACGATGTGCGTGTGTGTGCATGTGTGTGCGTGTGTGTGTGTGTGTGGCGAGCCCTAGGCCACAGATGCAAAGAAATGGGAGATGGTTCAGGTTGCTAACAGAAGGAAGGATGATGTGTACGCAGATCTTGCCACAGCTCTTTTCCCGAAGGGGGCATTTGTATTGCATCTGATACAGCTATTAATTCCGACCTCACTCACACTGTTTATGTCACCAATTGAGTTTTTACGGTTTGCCTTACAAACTCGAGGCCATGCAGCCATACACGCTCGAGACCATGCTGGGCGCAAAGGAACACAGTTGGAAGGGTCTCTCTGTCTGACTCTCCATCTGTCTGTTTGTCTGTCTTATCAGCAGTAAATCTATCACTCTCTCTCTCTCCAGAATGCCTCCATTCTCTGTTCCATTTTATTCCATTGTAATATTAAGTATACCAGGAATATATTAAAAAAGGAAAGTACATCCGAAAGTATAATATAAGCACTAGAAGAGAGTCACTGCACCCTATCATACAGTAAATTCTGCACGTCTTTAGGGCTGTGTTAGAGGGAAGGACATAATTCTTCTAAAATAAAGTCCCTTAATCAGTACTTTTTTTTGATTGTGGTAAAGATGTAATGACTTACGTCATTTTCATACTCATCAAATCACTTGGTGGACCTCGTGCCCAGTGGTGGGGTGTCATCCTGGAAGAGACTGTTCCTATCTGGAAAGAAATGAAGCGTCATCAGTCGGAACTTTGAATTAATCTTTCTTCTAAGGAGATGAATGAACCCGGACCATGCCAACAAAACAACACTACGATTCCACATCTCTTTCTTCTTTTTGCTTTAATTTGTCATCTTTCAGTGTCACATTTTTTTCTTTATAATTTTATTCCATCGTACGGGATGTTGTGTCTTTACAGATGTCTGTCTCTTCCGCCGTCTTCTTCTCTCTAGCTGTCTGTCTTTTTCTTTAGTTCCAGCTCCTTGTCTGTCTCTCCATCTTTCTTTCTGTATATCCAGGTGTCTGTCTATCGGTTTCTCCAGATGTTTGGCTGAATCTCAAGTTGTGTCTGTCTGCTTCTCCAGATGCCTGTCATTCTAACTGCCTGTTTCTCCAACAGTCTGTCGATCTGTATCTTCACCTACCTGACTGTTTCTTGTCTGTCCATCTGTCTATCTTGTTTTATTGTTAATCTGAGCCTTACAGTTCTGCTGGAAGTGTTGTGCACTGTTTAATCTCTTGGTTTAAAGCCTAGCAGACTAACAGTTTATGTGTGTGTTCTGAATGACAGGCTCGTTTCTTTGGTGAAGGAATAGCTCTTTTTTTGCTCTTCTTCTTTTTCCCTCACACAGACATTAGCTCCCACTAATAAATTATTTTTCCGAATCTTGTCCGTCCCAATTAAGTCACCAATCCATTTTGCTTGCCATGTTGTGCCTTGAGGTCTGGAGAAGTGTGCTTCACATCAGCTGCAGAGACTGCAGAGTTTTTCCCAGACTCTTCCTGCGCCCAACCTTTTTCCCCGCCCCCAAGGCCACACTTCTCTCTCGTATCCCCTTCATCTTTCTTGTGAGCCATATTTGTTCTGTTTTCATCCCATAATACATATTGACAGGGTAGCTTCTAAACACATTGTTTATTTGACAGAGCAGGGTATTCCTAAAAAAATTCTGGATAATTTAGGCATATAAGGCTTAGGTGTCCAGACAGACATTTGTCCGCCGAAAATGATACAAATAGGAAACATTAAATGCAACCACTGCTTGTGAAGCATTTTATTTATTTATTTATTTATTTATGCAAAAGTTCATCACCATCATTGCATTCCATGTGACGTAATAAGTGTGAGCCAGGTTTTTCCTGAGGTGTAATTATTGTCAGAGCACTTACTGGTAGTGATTTCCTTCTTTTTCAAGATTTGTGTGTGTGTGTGTGTGTGTCACTAATTCTGTTTAAAAAATGTGTTTGCAACTTAATGAGATTCATAAATCATAAACATACAGTACAAGTTATATACTGTATGAGAGAGTGTCTGTATGTGTGTAATAGGTGCTCCTGATGTTTATCAGCCATGTGAACCCAGCATGCACTCCTGGAGCCCTGAGTTCAGCCTGTATGAGGCCAATATGAGTTCTCAGTGTCTTCAGACTGGAGGATGTGTTCTGCAATTGTACTTTCAGCATGCAGTAGTTCCAGACACACTAACTGTATGGATCACCTACCTCTCCTCCAGTGAGTGACTGAAAGCTCTTCTTCACACCTTTTTTTTTGGCATATTATTTTGATATGCTTTTTAGGCAATGCAATCTTTTCCATTGATTGTACTTTATAAAAAAAAAAAAAAAACTCTCTTCAGTCCGAGCGAACATTTCATGCCTTAAACTGGAATGTGTTATTTTCATCACCTTAATGGGGTCCAGTCAGTTAAAGCATTCTACAATACATTTTTTGTTAATAATGATAGCTTCTCACTTGGCCTAAATCTAATAATGTAATATTTAGACAGGGTTATAATGGGAATATAATGAAAAGTACTGTTTAAATAATGTTTATGCAAGAAATCACTATAAAATGTTTGAGAATTTTTTGCACTGAATGAGCTAATTTTTGTTTTGTGTGTGAGTTAGAGAGAAAGAGAGAGAGAGAGAGAGAGAGAGAGAGAGAGAGAGAGAGAGAGAGAGAATAATTATATCAGCTTCATTTTATTATTTATTGGATGTTATTTTCTGCAAACAGGCAATCAGGCCATCTCTGATCTGGAGTTCATCCTGGAGACAGGTGAATCTGTTCACACTGGCCCCCAAAATGTATTCTGTGATATTCCTTTCACTCTGCGTGCCACCGTTAGCAAGAAAGTAAAGTCTGTAAAAATCTCAACCTTCGATAAGAAGCTGGAGGTCGACGCTGTGCTTCTGACTTCACAACCCCAGAATCCTCTTTGCTCTCTCTGCCGTCCGCTCATTTACCATGTTATACGGGATCCACCCATACAGGGAGGCAGGGGCGCCATCACATTAAAACAGTCCACGTACACAGACAGGTAAGATGCTGGGAACTTCACATACACACACACACACACACACACACACACACAAACGCACGCACACACAAACACACACACAAACACACACACAAACACACACACACACACACACACACGCACGCACGCACCACGCACGACGCACGCACACACACACACACACACACACACACACACACACACACACACACAATAGAATGCTGCAAGTGTCAGTGTGTTGGTCAAGTTGGCAGAGTTTGGGAACAGTTTTGGGTGTGTGTTCACCCTATCCTTACACCGCTGTAAATATAAACAGATCAGCATCAGCAATCACAGAATAGAAATTCAATAAATTGTTAAAAATGAAAAAAAAAAAATTAAGTAAATTAAATTTTATTTTAGTAGAAAATTTATTGTGCATAATATATTGATCACTTTAGACTAACTGCTATTTTTGTTAATTATATATATATATATATATATATATATATATATATATATATATATATATATATATATATATATATATATATATTTATAATGTATGTATTCAATATGTATACAATTATATATATGTATAATCCAGAAAATGTGTGGGCCAAAGAAGCTACTTCTGAGGTTTTTGCGATTGAAGTTGAAGCGTCCCCCAAAATTTCAATTGGCCTTCTACAGCCGTATTGGAGATATGATTTTATATGTGACCCCAATATGGCCATTTTTCAGCCTTATACTGTCTCAATATTAACTAAAATAATTGAACGTGCACATTATTCATATTTCTTTATGAGTATTGATACTAAAATTGTTGTAAGTATATGACCTGTAAAGATTGTTGCTTAAATTAGAGCATTCCAGTTTTCGGTCTTAAAAAGCAAAACCTCGATAGTGCCCGTAACCATGTCAAATTCATGTTGCAACATCTTAATGTCTTTTCATGTGAAATCTAAATTGGACAAGTTTCATTTGCATGATAATTAAGATCAGTGAAATATTTGAATATGAATATTTGAATTCCAAAAGGTTACAGACACTACATTAAAGGGCATGAAATTCTATTTAGCAAATGTGTTTCCTTTCATCTGATAAAACAAACAAACAAACAAAAAAAGCATAGATCGGAAGACAAGAAGCATTAAGTATTATGAAAAATGGTTTTAAATGATCCCATCTAAAAATGTACTTTTGCACCACCTAGGTGAGATATTTTTAAGCAGCACTACCATGTTTTGGCGATGAATATTTCATTATTTTATTATAATAATCGACCATATTTGTCTCTGTGTATCTGGTGCTACTCCTATTATTCATTAATGCTATTTAACAGTGTAATTCTTGAACCTCCAAGTGCTCCTGAATTGACATCACATTTTTATCTGCTTGTTAAGTGTGAAGATGTCAACAGGGTCCTGGTTTATTTTTCCTTGAGCACTCGCAATAGGCCAAAACAGTTATTAATGGTGTGGAGCGAAGTCTGTTTCATCTCCAACAAATTTCCTTCCACTGGCCCTATAAATGCAAAAGGATGGAAAAATCAAAGAGAATAAAGTTATGTGGACAGGGTTGAGGAGGTAGCTAGGAATAAGAAAGACAGAAAGGCAGAAAGTGAAAAAGGACAGGAGAACTTCTGGAATCCGAACCAAATGTGATCATGTTACAGTTAGAAAACAATAAACACCTAAAGTTGTCTGGAGCTGCCTGTACCTCTCTCTCTCTCTCTCTGTCTCTCTAACTCTAGTCATCACTTAGCCCTCAGATCACTGTTAGTGTGTGATAAGTGTCCTATCATTCAGGTCTCAGGGGAGAAAGAGAGAGAGAGAGAGAGAGAGAACGAACGAGGATTGTGGAAGTGGCTGTACTGCCACCAAGAGGTCTACAATGAATACAAACGTGTCGTTGTTAATCTACTTCAAAACGCATCTATTTCATCCAAATGCTCCTAAAACTAAGATGGAAACAAATCTTTACTTGTGCCATATAGATTCAGTTCTTTATTTATCTTAATACGGGCTTTATTACAATGACATGTCCCAGGTTGTACTCTTTGGCTGTATGTGATTTTTCTTATATAAGTGATTGTAGTATTGTAGTAAAAATAATTTTTAGCCACTAAATCTCCTAACTGTCTTATATAGTAGTAGCATTCTTTATGAGTGACACAGAACACCCCGGGCACTGGCAGCATTCGCTCCATTTATCTTTCCAGCTCTGGAAGTAGTGCATAATTAATAAGGGCAATTTGAGGGGTAACAGGAGATACCGGAAAGAATCTTACCTTACTATTGGCCGGAAAAGCAGGCAGTTGAAATCAAGCAAGCTATGAGGGAATAACCCTTGAGTTCTCAAGGATTTGAAGAAATCGATTAACTCTGATACCTCTGCCATCATAGGGTCAATGGTCACAAGGGTAAAAAAAAAAAAAACATTTCAGAGAATGCTAAATATATGCTTTAAAGCATCACGAACAGTTATCTTTGAAATGATGTCTTTTCTATATGTGTGTATGTGTGTGTTTTGTATGCATGTCTGGTTGCGTTGAGATGCTCATAGTGATGTACAGAAAGGGGTGCGGTATGAGTACAGGATCCAGGTGGAGGCCGAAGGTTTACGCAGTGAATTCTCTCCTGCTCTGGTCTACACCCATGGAGACCCGTTCTGTGGAGATGGACAACTGCAGAGGTACAATGCTGAACAATACCTTTATACTGAACAATACCTTTATCTCATTTTATGAATAAAATTCAAGCATGCATCATGCTTCAATTACAATGCATACCTGCATATGGTGTCATGCCTCACCTAATGTGAGTAGCTTGCTTCGATTACATTTTTCCAAAACCACCTTTATTTAAGAAAAAGGTAAGAGGATGCCATTTTATTGATACAAACAATGTGACATCACCATTGTCTATTCACGCTTTGAATTTCTGTAATTGCATTCAGATTTAATATTTAAACCATGAATTGCAATAGACAGTTTATTTATTAGAATCAGAATAAAGCATGCACAATCCTGAAAATGGGTGAGTGAGACTACAGGACTTCCCCACTTGTAACACTCAACTGACACAAAGTTAATAATCGCCTAATGCAGTTAGGTGTTTAAAACATGACAGCATGACTCAGTTTTAATGGAAACAATGTGTAGCTTAAAATATTTTATACTGCCTACTACTAATATCATCAGCCGTAATCATCAATTTCTTGCACCCTCTCCCTGTCCTACCACGCACCAACTTCTATTGAGAAAGACTGTTAATTGTCTGACTAGTTTCATGAGGAGTGCTGAGAGAAAGCTCTGTGCAGGGCAAGGCAGTGGTCCTCCAGGACGAGGACTGGGAACCAGTGCTACTGTATCTGTCAGGATTATATAATCTAATGAAAGAATGAAGCTAGTGTGCAAGAAAGTCTTTTTTATCCTTCAAATGAAAAAAAAAGGTAATGCATTTGTGTTCATAGCATTCCCAGCTTTTGTAATCCTTGATCTGTCTCCCATCCTGTGTAGGATGGAAGAGTGTGACGATGGGAATCTCTTAGATAGGGATGGCTGCTCCAAAAAATGCACCATGGAGCCAGGCTTCAACTGTGTGGGTGAGTGACAGAGAGACAATAGAGCAAAAACAGAATGGAAATAATGACTCCCATCTTTCATAGCAATAGTAAGCAGACAACTATATCAGTGCAATTATGAGAGAGCACTGCTGGAGTTGGGGATGACATGTCGGGTCATTTTTTTAAATATAGACTTAGAATAAGTATAAACTGTTTTCTAGGAACCACCTAGCGCTTTGGCACTAAAATCTTGGGGTGAGAAGAACATAGTGAACATGACCATGAAGGCTTATTAATCTTGGTCATTAGGGTGTGAACTGTGTTCATTTCAAAGGGAGAATTTTCATAAAACTATATATATATATATATGTATTGCAGTGTCTATTTCTTGTACAAAACTCTATTGAACCGGAAGTAGAACTGCAGTCCGTTTGTTGGGGACTACCTGTATAGTGTATTTTACTATAAGCAAAAAGAAATAGGCTAGAAATCATTTAAAACCTGCATATACAGTATGTACAGTATACCATACATATTGAAGTCAAATCAAAAATGATATTTTGACCGGCCTATTTACAGCACTTTTGAATTATGTGCATGAAGTTCACACCTCAGAAGTTGCCAGACCTTTCTCATACAGAGGTGTCAGAGAAGGAATTATTTTAAAAATAAACTGTTAGGAAGTGTAATGTTATTATGGAAAGCGCAGAAGACGTATATAACATGATGATTTAAATTATCACTAGTACTCAGATGTGGTTTAAATACTAGGCACAACTTATGCTTATTAAACCATTCAGAAATATTATATAGAAATCCAAATCTAGATCAAAAGCTCTAATGATAATGATAGAATGAAGTAGACACCTTAAGAAAAAACAGACTCCAAAATGAGCCAATTTGTGTAAAAATAGTAATTAGGAATGTTTATGACTACAGTATGTTACTAAATAGAGATGCACCAATTTCAGTTGACTCTGAGTCTGACCTGCAACTTCCGATGACTATGGTTTTTTGACATGCAAGTGGTTCTGCAAAGCCCATGATATGTCATGTGGGAAAAAAAAATAATATACCGTGTGCAAGGATTAATAATTCATAAAACTTAAACAGATTAATAAGCAGAATTTTTTCCCCTCAAAGTTGCAGGTGATGTTTGGCTTTGATACTTTATTACATACAGTATAAAATGATGAGCTAATCAGTGCCCCTTCCTCAGTCAGGGACCCAGTGGATGAGTGAATGAAGTCACTGGCTGATCGGTCAGAGCATCTTTAGTACTAACTGTGTTGAAAATTATTTGGGGCGACGTAAGATGAGTAATAGGACACCACACGTATAATGTGCATGTGAGTAATAGGAGACCACATGCACAGGCGTTAATAGCCGAGGGAAGAGGAATCGATTCGGCCACCGTTTTAAACCACCGGCGCCAAAATGGCATCTCAGCAGCCGAGCGCTCTCTCGTCGTCTCAGATAAGTTTTCTTTTTTTCACAGATTCGTACATGTTTAAGAGAAGTAAAATTACAGAGATGTTTTAACTATAGCAGGTAAGATTTTAGGAGTTTAAAACGGCGGCAGGGCGCATGCGCCGTATCGATTCCTCCTCCTTCGGATATTAATGCCTGTGCATGTGGACTTGATGACGTATTTTTGACAGCGGTTTAACACACTACATTCATGGGCGTAATTTTGCAATTCGTCCGTGTAACCGAGGAGTTGTAAAAAACAAGTTTTGTGTCTGTAAACGGTCAGAGTCGTATACTTCAGAGTTGTACTCTAACAAACACACTAAATATCGTATCTGTAAGCTGTCGTGGCCGTAGATTTTGGAATCCAACTCGGACAAAACACGGAATTACACACAAATCTTTTTTTTTACGCACGATTATTTTTGACAGTGATTTTATTCCATACACATCAAGATGTCTTTTTGGAGTTTTTGTCTGTCTGTTTATCTGTTGTTGTTTTTTTGTGCACGCATCACATAAAAACTACTGAATGGATTTTAATGGGGTTTTCACAGGCGTTTTTGGTTGAGCTTATAGGCTTGGTTTCATTGCAATCGGCCAACAGGAAGAGAAGATATTCTACTTTGAAATTTAAATAAAAAATCCCTTAAATCATAAAAAATCTACCTTGAAAAAATCATGAGTTCTTCTCTAAATTTAACAGAAGACACTGTACATTTTTAAAAACGCGCTTATGAGTGTGCACTTGAAATCCACTTACTGTAATACACCTTTATTCTGACGCTGTGTGAAAGGGATGGGAGACAGCATCAACATGTCTCACACCTATTTATCAAAATGCCCAACTAAACAAAAGCCACAGTAGGCTTAAAGATAAAGAAACAGTGGCCATCAATAGGGAACTCTCAGTAAAAAGTGTGTTTTGAATAATCTAAGAATAACTGACATGATGTCACCTTTGGATTTCTGTAGCAGTATATACTGTATAGTATGGAAGCAAAACAAAACAAGTAACACAAGCCCTGGAATGGCACTGTGACCCTTCCTTCACACATATAAACATGCAGTGCAGATAACCTGCCAATGTTCATGGACTGGATGTGTTTTTAATTTGGTTCTGGAGTCCATTCATCAATCACCTCATCTCTGATTCACCATCTTCTTACCGGGCATGTAACTCATTCATGTGTGCCAGCTGTAAACGGGTTTTAATCTTTTGCATTTAAATTGTTTTTGTGGAACTTCTCTCCCTCCCCGGTCAATCTTATTGTGGCTTCATCTTTATTAGGGTGCTTTAATTTAATTTTTAACTTGTGATCTCATACCCCGTTTTACTGACCTGGTATATATTTATCACCTTACACTGTATACCTTATCTTTATCTCACTGCCGAACAGGTTTAATTTTTTTAAAACCACATAAATGTTTGGCATTAAGGTTAGTGTTGATTGGCTTATGTTTTCTCTTTCTCACAGGTCAGCCAAGCCATTGCTACTTTCATGACGGTGATGGTGTGTGTGAGGAATTCGAGAGAGGCGTCAGTATTCAGGACTGTGGCTTCTTTACCCCAGTTGGCTTCATTGACCAATGGGCTTCTAATGCAACAGCTTCCCATCAGGACTGGCGGTGCGCTGCACTGTCTGCAACAGGGGAGCCCAATCTCACTCTGGTAATGTTATCCAGTGTTTGTAAGATTGGGACTGGGGCAGTTTACAGTCCAGTGCTCATCACTTGTA
The DNA here is from genome assembly GCA_013621035.1 of Clarias magur. Lineage (NCBI taxonomy): Eukaryota > Metazoa > Chordata > Actinopteri > Siluriformes > Clariidae > Clarias > Clarias magur. The sequence continues at coordinate 521,893 of QNUK01000395.1, read as the reverse complement.
CAACGTTCTGGAAGTACTATTACCCCACCACACACTCTCCACCACGAACTGTAGTATGCACTACACTACCTTAGACTGATCTAACTTATAACAGAGCATTGACTTTAGTCATACAGAAATATTTACTGTACTGATTCAAGATTCAAGAATTTTACTTGTCAATTTTGCATAGTTGTACAAGCACCGGGAGAACACGCAAACTCCATGCACACAGACCCGAGGCGGAAATCGAACTCGGACCCTGGAGGTGCAAGGTCATAGCGCTAATCACTAAGTTATCATGCCACCTAATATACATTCACTCACTCACTCATCAGTAAATAAAGGCTTTACTTTACTCTATACCGCTTAATCCTGTATTCAGGGTCACGGGGGGCCTGGAGCCTATCCCAGGAGACCTAGGGCACATGGCAGGGCACACCCTGGACACAGCGCCAATCCATCGCAGGGCACAGACACACACACATACACTCACTCATTCACACACTACGGGCAATTTGGGAACGCCAATTAGCCTAACCTACATGTACAGTACATATTAATTAAATATTAATATTATACAATATAAATTCATGAAATATATTACATACAACTTGGAGCATTATAAAACTGCTGCCTGACTCAGATATTATTCTCTAGTTTTCTTCTTCTTTTGCTTCTTCTTCGTCTCGAAAGTTTACTCTTGCTCTCACGAAGTTGTCGTGAGAGTTTGGTGCATTCGAATGGCCTCAGTCACAGTAACAAATTGTGTAGTCTCAGATCCCTCATCTGGCGCAGTCGAGAAGTGTCTGATCCATGTTTTTTGAGTCATTTGAAAAAAAAAAATCTGCAGAAGCCTGTCACTTAGTGTATACGCCCAATCTTTTCAGAATTCTTTTGGGATTGTGAAAGTCATCAAGTATATCCTCTGCTTAAGACCTTTGCCCAGTGCTGTACATACCTGTTTATTTCAGTCCTCTAATTGGTTCAACTTTAACACAATTTGAAGATATTTTGCTTCAGGGACTACTTCAAATGTAACAGATCAAAGAAATGTATTGTTTGGCTGAGTCTCAAGTGTTTTACCAGGCTAATGAGCACACTGCATTGGGAATGAAATATTGGCTTTAAATACCGTATGTTACACTGTAAGTTTTCAGCTCTGGTCCAGGAGAACACACTCACCTGCAAATTTTGCCATTTTCTCAGCTAATTAATGACTCTTCTATTGACGTTGGTGTAAAGGAGCTGGGAAAACACTAAAATGGGAAAGCGGCTGTGCCTTATGTAATGCAAGTATATCTAACAGGGAGACAAATGGCATTCAGCAATTGTCTCTGAGCAAGTGTAACTGCTATTATTTAATAATTATTTATTAGTATAATAGTGTATGAATTTAATAAACTATATTTGTTATTATATTCTTATAGTTGGGTCATTAACATATTTTCTAATTTTCATATTCTTATTAGATGTGCAGATCTCAGTATGTTGAACTGAATGATGCACTGATGCGGGAAGCCTGGGTCCCCTGCACAGCCTTGTCTCAACTCAGCAGCTCCCATGGACCGGAGCAGCCGGTGTGGCTTAGGGTATGCACTGCAATTGAAGGCTAATGTTATTTTTGAGGAATGAGAGAGCACACAAGGATTAAATGAGCTCGGTTTGTTCCCTTCTCTGTGTTTTGGCCAGGTGGAATTTGAGCGGCCTGGGGTGGCAGCCTCCATTCTCCTCTACCTGGCCTATGATGGAGAAATGCAGAACACCGGACAGCAGTGCAAGAAAACAGTGTCTATCCAACTCTGTGACACTAATGGCAAAAACCACACACTTGGTACATTTCATAGACCACTCAATCACATTAAAGGAGTTTGGCTAAGATATAATATCATTTTGTAAGCTACATGTTCATTAGCTGTAGTGTGAGCAAACTTAATGGCTTACCATATTGCTTAAACCATATTGTTGAACAATTTAAGGATTATTATGATAAAGACAGGCTTTAGACAAAGGGTTTTTTATTCATTTGTTTTTCAATTTGAACGTGGGTATAGACCTTTTGCACTTGATGTCAAGACGTCTGTCCACAATGGTCCAACCCACTTCTCTACAGCAAAAGGGACGTTACTGAATGTCAAAATACAAATACAAACCAGTGGCACTTTCAGCAATATAACATATCTGATAACATTATGTCATCCTAAACCACACTTTTTCACTATTAATTAGAAATCATGAAATGACAGTATTAGTTAACCTGCACAACATAAGCACTGAATGAGCTAACACTATCGCTAGCAAGTGCCACCAAATCCAGGAGGACTCATATATTTGTCCATAAGCAATAAATTGCTAGGTTACTCTTTTATCTGTGTGGGAAAGCATCGGGTGATCCCGTAGCTTTGGGCACCAAAATACACCTCAAACGTAATTATACACAAAAAGACACAATAGCCTAAAGTTGGTTAACAGAGTTTCCTCCATCCACTGTTGAAATGCTGACAATAGTAGTCACGTCTCTGCAAAAGCAGACAGCAGGCCCGCAGCATTGGGACCAATCATGAGTCCTGTTTTCATCAACATATCAGGGCTGGACAAATAATCCAAAAAAACTACAGCAGGGTGTTTAAAAAGACTTTGAAAATATTGGTTTGTTTGTTTGTTTCCATTTAAAATGGAAAATGAACAAAAAGTTTTTAGAATTTTGAAATGTATTTTTTTTTTAAATGAAGAAAGTAAATACTCAAGGTTCCACACTATTTCCTGTTTAAATGCGAGGAAATGTGCGATAGTGACCATGTTAACTGCTTTGTACAAAATGTCTCTTCTTTCACAGCATGTGTTCAGACCGAACAGTTTGATCTAAAATAAATTCTAGGAATCTTTTCTGTACAGAAACTTGTGAAGTCTACACCACATTAAAGCCAAGAGGGGACATACCGAATACTAACCTCCTTATTCATGGAAAAATTTATAAGATTCCATTTTTCGATAAAGCTGCTGTCGATACCATCATTTGGAATGACAAATGTTATATTAAATTAAAAAAGAATGCAAAATCATGTCAAATACATGCTGGAAACCATGTCAGACACAACCTCCAGAATAAATTATGGCCTACATACATGGCCACAACAGATTTCTATTCCCCACTCGCACATTCAGGTTCACCTAATTACTGACTGTGCACCTGGTCTCAATCACACAGACTTGCACTAACAGAAAGGGACTCACAGTTTTTGGGAGCGTGATAGACGTTCTGAGTTCGCTAAAGTTCCATTCAGTACTTGTAATAATAATTGTAGATAAAATAATTGTCCCCATGGTTTTTCATATCTGGCATTTTTCAGATAACGACTCCTGCGTCTCCTCGCTGATATCATTTACAAACTGCATTTTTAGTGTTCTTAGACTTTTGGACCCAGTGTATATACTATGTATGCAGTGTACTAATCTATTTCAAATGGTCGCTTTTATTATTTATGGGACACAGACTTTGGAACTTATTAGTAATTAAAGGTGTGTGTGTGTGTGTGTGTGTGTGTGTGTGTGTGTGTGTGTGTGTGTGTGTGTCCGTGTACAGGTACCTATGAGCTGTCATGCCAGCGTAATCCCTTGGTGGTAAACGTGACCCACAACCTGAGCACACCCTTCTTCCAGACAGCTGCTTTGTTGCTGAACTTCTCTACTGTTCATGTGGCCGTGCTAGGTGTGGCACTGCGTACATCCTGCCATCTCAGTCCCCTCGCCCTGACTGGGTGCGCCGAGGGTGGGCTCTTCCACTTCTTCACACATACTCACACACAACTTGATGTCACTCTTAGAAAGAAATACCATACTGAATTTTATTGTTTATTCGTAGTCATACAACCAGGTTCACAATGATTTTCCTGATTTGAATTGAATGGAAGTAAATATGCAAAACAACGATTCCCAATTCCAGTTTTAAATAAATGCCTTTCAGTTTTCCTGCTCTTAATGACCTACCTGCTTTGGTTCCACACCTCAAGAGTGGCTTCCTTAAGATCTAGTGAAGTCTGCTTGTTTTCTTGCCACAGAGAATTATTTCCAATTTTTGTCTTTTCAAAGTATAATACGTGACTGTAGCACAGCAGCAATGGTGAATGATCTAAAGCCTGATATTAAGACTGGTATTAAAGTTGAAACGGCATGGAGGCTTCGTGGTTTGCACTGTTGCTTTGCACCTTAAGGTCCTGGGTTTGATTTGCATGTCGTGTCTGTGTGCATGGGTTTCCTCTGGGTTGTCCAGTTTACTCCCACAGTCCATGGACATTGAGTCTTGCAAGGGTATTGCCATTCCCAAGCTCTCTGTAGTGTGTGTGAATGTTCACCGGAGGTCCTACCACTGTTGTACAAAATGGGACTAAATACAGTGGTCACCATTGGCCTCCATGGATCCTAATTGAACTACAGAGGTTCCTAGATGGATGCGTGGATTAAATTTGAAGCTGGATTTTGCTTATAAAATACCTAGCATCATTTATAGAATAAATGCCAACATGGGGATGTCTCTGAATCTACTAATTGCAGTAGACAGCACAATCTAAAAAAGAAACACTTTAAACACATTTTACACTAGTTTCAGTGGGATCTGAAAAAAAAACACCAAGTTTTAGATGTACCCTGTGATGGATTGGCACCATGTCCAGATTTCACGTGACCTCGTACAGGATAAGCGTTATAGAGAATGAGTGAGTGAGTGAATAAATTTATGATAAAAGCTGCCAGTACAGACACGTATTGTGGTATGCTCTGATATGAATCCAACGCTACTACTGCTTGTAATAAACTTCTCAGAATCTTTGATTGAACTACACTGCAGTTGTCAATACAGATTTCTTTAGAAGCCCTGGCAACAATTATGGAATCAGCAAAAAGAGGATTTTTTTACTAGCTTTTTGTTTCATAGCTGAACATTCTGTCTTTGCAAAGCACACCTCAAACAAATTAAATTATGGAACATTTTTATGGAAGCAATACATTATGAGAAAAGAATTGACAATTGTTGTTGCTATGTTTTGTTTCAATTGGCCAGATCAAACAGTTAATTAAGGTTAAGCACTCGATTTCAACTGCAGACTAATTAGCATTTTTAGATTTCTACCAGTATTTGTTTTAGAAATTACAAGGTAATTCCATAAGTCGTTCCTCTACTTGAACTGAAAAATTAAATGAACACATAAAAAAAAGAAAACAATTTGTTTAAGGTAGGGTTTACAAAGTAGCACGTTCAGATGTTAGAGATGAAGACTGGAAATGAACATAGCGCAGACACAATGTCACACAAGAGGGAGTGCTGTTGTACTGACGATCAGCCCAGCTGTGTTGCAGCTGTAGGCACAAATTTGCAGCCTGAGTACCATAGATACCACGGATGTGACAACACAACCTCAAGTGTGATATTGCTTTTATAGAACAGTTCCACAAACACCGTTTATTATTAACAGAAGATGATTTGTTTGTTCATTTAACTAGTTCTGTTGCTTGGCCCGCACATTTCCTTTCACAATTGGCAGAACTAGCACTGAACTGATGACCAGCAGTTAGTGTAACAGGTAACGCATGAACGTGGTTTTAAATTCGTACCCGTATTATATAGCCTAAAGATGGGAAGAATAAACCAATGGAAGTGGTAGGCAGTCCTGATGTCAATTTATTCAACTTTAGAATATCAGGTAACTTTTGGAGTTTGTAAAATGTAAATGAATGCACTACAATGTACAATAACTTGTTCCACACACCACGTGTTAGAGAGTGTGAGGGGTTAGAGAGGGTTTGGGATTCAGCCTTGTGTTAGAAGCTAGTTAGCTTTGTAGCTTGTGTAAGCTGTAAACAAAACAACACTGAGGGGCAATTTGGTCTGACTTAGAAGCAACTGCTCTTTCCTCTTGCTAGTACTACGGACCCTTCCGTCGTACATTAACTCATGCTGGCAACCGATAGTTAGTGTAATTAGATGCACGCACAATGTGCTTAAAACCTGGCAGCAGGCTTAGCATGATATCTTGAAAGTCAGTCACTGGAATTAGGTCAGTGTTCTGGGCACCAGAGGGTGAAGCTGAGCTTGGCTGGTATGGTACATGCTGGGACTGTGCATGATGCAGAATCGTTTTACAGTGCAGAACAGCTCAGGCAGGGCAGAGCATGGGTCAAGCAGTGCAAGATTAATCTTAGACAGAGCAATGTTAGGCTCGGGCAGAACATGGTACAGCTGGAACATGGTGTGGCATTCCTGGAGAAGGTTAACACATCAGTGGAAAAGGGAATGGCAGTGCTGGGGAAGGCCAGGGCTTTGCTGTGCCAGAGCCTGGCTTTGCTAAAATAAGGCACATGTCATGGCACTACTGAGAAAGGAGATTTGAGTAGAGCATTTCATGATTCCAGGAAGCCAGGGCATGATTTGCACTTGGCATGGGAGGTTGTGTGATTGACCTCTGCAGAAACAGGGCTTGGCTATGCCTGAAACCTGTTGTGGGGGTTCATCTCACTGAGCTCTTGAGGATACTGGGCTTTGGTGATAACTAGGCTGACCTCCTCAGGCAGTGGAACTTTAAGAGTAGTTTTGGAGGCCAAAGTTGACCTCCACAGGGCACTGAGCAGGGAGTATGGCCAGGAGCAGAAGCATCATTAGGATCATGAGCAGAGTGGACCTGTCTGACCTTCACTGGTATGGGAAGCCTTCCTACCAGCTTCACTCTGGATTGGGGAGCCACCATGCCAACCTCATGACAGACACCTTGGTGATCTGCGTTAAAGGGCTTTTGGCATGTCATCAGGCTGCCTTACTTGTTATTTGCTGCTGGTCTGTCTTTGAAGCATTCAAAGCATTTGAGAATTCGAAGCAAAAGCAGAACAGAAAAACTAGGTTGAAAGCTTTGAGGTAGGAACTTGAGTGCTAGAATAATTACCATTAGCAGCATGCTAACTGCTAAATGAGACCAACCAAAAGGAAACGAGCAACACATGAAAACAATTAGGAGGGAACATTAAAGCCATAATCACATCCATACATAAATGTCAAAACTAAAGTCCACCAACATAACATGGCTTTAAAGGTTACCGAGCACCTGGCAGGACAATGAGCAGTCTGTGTGCTCTTCTGTCACACAAACTCTTCTGTCTATTGAGTCTTCTTCCACTGAGTAAAGGAAGTTATTACGTGTACTTGTATGTAGTTCAAGAGGCTTTTTTCTATGAATTGGCTCATGTTACTGTATATGCTGATTATCCCTTTGGTGGCACTGAGAGGACTGTAACATACTGAAAGTTAAAAAGTGAGCATATAGAGCTTACCACCTACCATTTTTACAGAAGTTTTACAGATATTGCTTCATAGCTGCCTGGGTGCTCTGTGATGAGATACAGTAAGTCTTGCTCTCAGTCAAGCATTACCAAAATGTCGAGTGATTCTTATCCTTAACAACGACAATATCAGCAACTGAGTGAGTGATTGTCATTCTCAATAAAAGTCAAGTCAAGTCAATTTTATTTATATAGCGCTTTTAACAATTGACATTGTCGCAAAGCAGCTTTACACAATAAAAAGAAGCAAGTTTGTATGCAATGTGTATGAATCAAAATGATAAGATTGTCCCTGATGAGCAAGCTGAGGGCGACGGTGGCAAGGAAAAACTCCCTGAGATGGTAATAGGAAGAAACCTTGAGAGGACCAGACTCAACAGGGAACCCATCCTCATCTGGGTGAAATGGATAGCAGGGATTGATCAGCATAATAATGTGTACTGGAAGTTCAGTGTAACAGGAGATGTGTTAAAATTAAAATTAAAAGGAGTCCAGTCTGTTCTTGGAGGCTCAGGTAGACTGTAGGAAATTCCAGTCCTGAGCTATCGAACAACTGAAGTCACAGGTCCCCAGAGCATCAATCGATGATAGGACAGTCTTAATGGAAACCATCCCCAGCCACCATACAAATCCAGGCAGACCACACGGGGCATCCATGTGACGAGATCTCCAACCAGAAGCAGGACTCCAGGACGGGTTAGACAGGTCCAGAGGGCAGAGGGGTCTGGATCACTGGCAACTCAGGAGCGAACATGTATAGCTCGACAGAGAGACAGAGAGAGAGAGAGAGAGAGAGAGCAGAAAAGGAGAGAACAGAAAATAAGGAGAGATGGCAGTTAGTTATGGTCACAGTCAACATGTATAAGGTGAATGTATATTAGTGCAAAGTGCAAGCAGGGACTCCGGCAGGACTAACTATAACAGCATAACTAAAAGGGAGAGCCAGAAGGAAACACAAACATGAGGGCTCCCTGAGATGTAAAGCAACCAATCACCTCACCGTCAACAAACCTGAGTGAACAATGAGAGTGGGGAGGACAGCATCTAAACATACCAGTTCACCAGAATACTCTCCGTCCATGAGTCCCCCATCTGTTCCTTTACCTAAGGTTAATCTGTTGATTCATATTGACACGGTTTATGAGTGCATTCGGTTATGGTATGATGGTCTCTGTATTTGAACCTTCATCATTTTGACAAGTGGCCTCTACTCGTTCAAAAGGAAACTGCAGTGGTGGTCAGGAAGTAGCATCCTAACATTCATATGTGACATATGTAATCTTGTTTTTATTGTTAAGAATCATATTGGGTAAAGCATATAAATGGCTTGTTAGACTTGTGAATAACTTATTCTGGGAGCATGTTCGTAATTAGGGTTTGTTTGTAATACTGACAAAGTTATACACCATTGACATAAATGTACAATGTGAAGCAGGAACTAAACACACAGGCTTGGTGTTTTTGTTCCACATTATACTCTTGTGAGACTGTGCCTTCAAATTAAGAGGGGAATCCCGGTGATGCAGCGGGGTCAGGTGACCTCATTTAATGGAACCAGGGAAAATTTACTACACGTTTCTAACGGACACCATTTTTTCTCCGAGCTGTTTCGGACTGTCTCATTGAAGATTTTTCGAAATCAGGATTATTCACCATCAGGATAGCTTTACAGGACAGCCATTTTCTATCATCTTGCTCACGGATTTATTCACTGAAACTGGTGAAGCCAACTCATTTCTCACGCACTCCCACACGCACACACATGGCTTTGGAAATTTTATACTTACACGCTGAAAATTTACATTGTAAATATTGGTATCTGGTGCACTGCAGTACAATACACGTGAGCTACTTCCACGATTTGTTAGCATCTGCAAATGTTTGTAGATTAGTGGTCCGTTCTGGGGAAATTTGTAACTTGGAAGTTCATAAGTCGGGGACTTACTGTACAAGAATATGGCGTTGGTCCAAACATTGTTCCAGGGACATTCACAGGACTAAAATATAACACCCCTTGTCTGTTTTTTAGGTGTGTGCGAAGACCATGCACTGTGGACTCCTGCAGTGCTGTCAAAGTAGAGCATGCTTCAGTTAGCTGCACCCCTCTCCTGGACCCCACACACTGTTCCATTACATGCCACAGAGGATACACTCTGCACAGGCTCAGTGGCTTGGGCTTTCATCTGCAACAGGTACAGAGTCAGCTTTATACTGATAATTAAATATGGATTTTTAAAATGTATTTAAAAAATCCTTTGTTTTCCATTTAAAAAATGGGCTGAAATGAATAATAAAATATATCAATTATATAAATGGGAATGTCAAATTAATTAAAGTACATATTGGTAATAACATTTAGACACATGTCGTTTCCAATGAATAAGTAAATGAATGTTTCAAATTGCATATTAAACTTGATAAATGGCATTGTGTATTTTTTTTATTATTATTATTATTGGAAGGTTGAAACAAATTTTTGTACCATTTTTGTCTTTTATTCTTGAAACATTTTATCTAAATCCTGCTATCTAAATGATAATTTAATTATTTGCTGTATGGATTAAACATACTCAACTTGATAATGGTGTTGGCCAATAAATTTGTTGTTGCAGGGTAGATTAGTTTGGGAACAGCAGCCTCACCTTTGTGTTTTTATTATCATTAATGTTATTATTATTATTATTATTATTATTATTATTATTACTTATCCATGGGCACTGTTCTAGTTGGTGTTGATGGAGTAGATCTTGCATGAACAGTTTTGTCAAGTGCATTTGCAAACCCCATAAAGCACCATGATGAAACTGGCTCTCAAGAAGGTCATCCTAGGAAAGCAAGATCAAGACTTACTAAGTTCGTTTAGAGTTACCAGTCTCAGAAATCACCCATAAACAGCACCTCAGATGAAGCCTTAACAGAGCATAAGTAGCAGACACATCTCAATATCAACTGTTAAAAAGGAGATTATTGCATATTTTGGATGCCTTCAGCATTGCTTTTGTAGAAAGAAATAAAAACCAGGAATCTGGAATTAGAGCTGTCCAATTTTTTTGACTGATAGTGTGTATAATGTTAATACTGTATAGTAATTCTACAAGTAAACAAACAGACACAGGATATAGAGGCATGAAAATTGTATAATTGGTATAAACAAGAGTCAATAGATGATTGTTCATGATAAGCTTAACTAGTCATCAAGTACATTATCCCTTTAACATTGACGGTGTCCGCATTTGGTTCTCAGAAAGCTGTAGAGCTGAGCTGCGTCAGTGGCGTTTGGGACCGTGTGGTGAGCTGTGAGCCAGTAGACTGTGGTCTGCCTGATAACTCTCATGTCTATTTTGCCTCATTCACTTGCCCTTGGGGTACTACTTTTGGCAAGCAGTGCACGTTCTCCTGCAACTCACCATCCACATTGCAAGGTAACACCCTCGGTATATTGATATTTTCTTTTTTGTTGTTGTGTTTGGGCATATTTACATATCCTCTGCATATTATTTTATAAATCCGCAACATTTTTGTGTATCCTTGTAGTTTGCTTTCATTTAGCTAGGGATTTAGGAGTGTGTGTGTGTGTGTGTGTGTATATATATATACACCTCAGGTCCTCTTCAGTAGGCCCCATGTCTCCCTGCTGTGTAAACAGGAAAGCAGGGCAGCACTTAGAAAGCAAGAAAACAACTCAAAAACAAGAGCATGTTTTAAGTCTGCTGGAGAATCCCATGGAAAGGAGTCATATCCGCCCCCACTCTTCAGTCCAGGGTGGTATAAGGGTCAGATGATCTTTTTCTGTGCTCCACTGGAAGTTCATTGGGTTTATTGGATGTTTTTATAGCTAACTACGCACATTGATTTCAATGACTTGGATTTATAAAAAAAAAAAAAAACATTGGACAGGCTTTTTTAAGCCCAGTTTTGGCCAGATATTCATTTTATTTTGTAGAATTTGTTCCCATTTTATTATACTATACTCAGTAACTAGCTGTAGAAGTCCCCGTTGTAATACAGTTTACTGAGAAACTAACTCCAGGAGCAAGTGTAGTGTGTGATACGTTTTATTTTGCAACTGCTTTTTAGGAATACTAAATAATTAAAAAAAAAAAAAAAATTTTTAAAAACAGCCTTCTGGAATACAGTGCCTTACAAAAGTATTCATACCCCTTGAACATATTTTGTCATAATCTTAAATGTATTTTATTGGAATACATGGATGTATTGGAGGACGTTACTTTTAAAGTAACTAATTACATTGCAAAATTACTGTCTTCAAAAAGTAATCAGTTACATTACTGTGTTACTTTCTGATAAAAGTAACTAGTTCGAGTACTTTTCCACTGCAGAAAATGAAAACTCCTTTGTGCTTCCTCATGCATGTTGTTTTAGTCAAGACCTTTATAATTATTCTACCATCATCAGTCAGTAAAGTTTGGCCCATAATCTGTTCACTACTAATACGACCTATTTCACCTACTCGGTTTTGCGCGGTGCCTGTAAGTACGGTGCATTATGATTCACCGCCAGTTTTGGCGCTGTGATTAGGTTTCCATCTTTCCGCACGTTGGTCCTCGCATAGCCAAACCGCACAGGTGAGAGAAGGGTAGAACAGCAGGAATAACAGAGGGGGACGGGGCTTGTAGGATGACTTCCTCTCTCACTCACACACTATAATGGATTGGGAATGACTGCTGTGTGGCTTACGGATTACATAAATTGTCTGAATAACGGATTACATTTTTGAAAAAGTAACTAAGTAACTGAGTTCTTGAATGGCGGAGCGAACGCGTTAGATTACTCGTTACATCAAAAAAGTAATTCGAGTACTCTAACGCGTTACACCCAACACTGGTGATAGACCAACACAAGGTGGCGCATAATTGTGAAGGGGAAGGTAAATTATAAATGGTAAACTTTTTTTACAAATCGAATCGGAAAAGTGTGGCGTGTGTTTGTATTCAGCTCCATTTACTCTGATACCCCTAACTAAAGTCTAGTGCAACCACTTATCTTCAGAAGTCACCAAATAGTGTCCACCTGTGTCTAATTTTATCTCAGTATAAATACAAACGTTCTGTAACACCCTCAAAGGTTTGTTTGAGAACATTAGTGAACAAACAGCATCATGAAACCCAAAGTACACACAGGTCAGGGATACAGTTGTGAAGAAGTTTAAAGTAGAGTTAAGTTATAAAAAAAAAAAAATCCCAAGCATTAAACATCTCACGGAGCACTCTTCAATCCATCCGTACAACTGCAAACCCACCAAGACATTGCCATCCACCTAAACTGACAGGCCTGGCAAGGAGAGCATTAATCAGAGAAATAACCAAGAGGAAGCTGTGGAGATCCCCAGCTCAGGTAAAAGAATCTGTCCACAGGACAACGATTAGTCATGCACTCCTCAAATCTGAGTTGCAAGAAGGAAGCGATTGTTCAAAAAAGGCGTTTGCAGTTTGCGACAAGGAGGAATAGCGACATACCCCAATAGACTTGCAGCTGTAATTGCAGTGAAAGGTACTTCTACAAAGATCGGCTCAGGGAGGCTGAATACGAATGCACGATTATGATATATTTCTTTTTTTCTCTGACTTGATCAGTCACTCACATCATTTAGGAGAAATAGGCATTCCAACACCTTGATTTTTTTCTTTTTTAGCCTTACAGATGTTGGTTTGCTGGTTTGCTTGAGATCACTTTGCTGTTGCATGAATACATTTTGGCCAAGCTTAATTTGCTGAACAGATGGCCCAACATTTGTCTAAAGAATATTCTGGCTTGAAGAGGAGATCAATGTTGTCTCAATGACTACAAGTTTCCCAGGTTCTGTGGCTGCAAAACAAGCTCAAATCATCACCTTCCACCAGCAGGCTCCACACTGTGTGATCATACGCTGCTGTGTATAGCTGGCATTGTGCATGATGATTAATTATCTTCACTTTGATCTCATTAGTCGAACTTATATTGTTCCAGAATTTTTTTGTGTTTGTTTCAGATGCAGTTTTGCACACCCAAGGCTATGTTCACCTTACCAGTTTGAAATTTTTATCCTAGTGTATTTTCACCGTCATGAAATGCAAATCTGATTTCAAAATTGAACAATGTGGCTTATAAGGTGAATGTAGCCTGGTCATGCAATATTCTTTTTAAAAAGATTCACTCGTTTTCTGATTGTGCTGTCATGCTCATAACCATTTAATGTTCTAAGAGATGCCTGTACATTCTGCAGCTCTTGGGATTTTCTTTATATCTCCAAGCATTATGAGCTTGCTGAGCTTGGACTGACGTTGCTGGGACATCCACTTCTGGGAACATTATAACCACTTCAGAGATTGATGAGCAGCAACTGAACTGAACATAATTATTCTCGGAGGTTATGGCTGAGTTCTCCAGAACACCAAACCTTTCAAACTGTTGTTTTTATAAAGGCAGCCATACGTCTTGATGAATAAATAACCTTGGGCATTTCATTAGTAACTCCAAGCTGCTAAATACTCTCTTAATGACTGTGGAAGCAGGAAGTGTGTACTGTACCTATCTGCCTTCTGAAGGTTGGTTTATTTTTAGGGGGAAAAGACTACAGATATGACACTTATACTATATGTATTCGTTTATGAGATCAATTGTTAATTAGGGCCAACAGTACGAGTTGAAAGAGGCTGTACAGTACTTTCGTTTCACTAAGAATAGAACTTCAGGGTAAACTACTGTATAATGTCCAGGTACCTAACCAGGTAAGGTTTTTACCTTACTTTATTTTACTCCCGGATCAGCTATTTATTTTCATTATCATGCCATTAGTGAACCTATCATATATTCTAGGTTCATAACTCAAGTGAAATATTTCAACTCTTTTTTTTTTTTTTTTATAATTACAGGTGGCTATATTATCTTCTACCACTCAAAATTTCAGGGTCACTTGAAAATTTGCAAAATTTCTTTGTTTCGTCATGAATTTTCTACATTCTACAATAATACAGGGGACCTCAAAACTATGAAATAACACATATGGAATGAAATAATTATGTAACAACAACAACAGTCTTGTTTTTTTAAAACCTGAAGGTCAGCCTTTCTGGAATAGCTCTCGCAAGAACAATATTGTCAAGTGCATTTGCAAATCCCATCAAACATCGCGATGAACTGGCTCTCATGAAGACCTTCCAAGAAAAGGAACAACAAAACGTCCAGTACCTCTGCTATTTGGACGTATTTTGGACATATAGAAGATGACTGAATGAATATATTATGAAAGAAAGTTATATTTTTACTGACTAATAAAATGGCTTTTGAAGTTTTTATACATTTAAATGAGTTTTCTTTCAACTTACCAGCATCATAACGCTTTAGGTATGTTTCAGGCATAAACATAAGGTCCAAGTTACCGTGAGGTTCTGTTGTCCGTCATTAACTTTTAGAGAAAACAGATTTGGATTACCGTCTCTCATTAAGTCATATCCTTCACCTTCTGATGTGCTTGCATTGCGTGTTCATAGTATGATGTAAAATCCCAGGTGCATTTGAATTTAAAGTACAAAAGCAGTTGCATTTATAAATATGTGAAGAAAAAAAAAAACAGTGTTGTAAACGATTTCATGCTGGAATTCATTTGTCATTTGTATGAATTTAGTATGAATTTCTGGCATAACATTCCAAGTTTCTGGATAGCATTTTAATGACCTTCTTAAGTTGTTATATTTCAGACCTGATGTTTACTTCTGCTTAGGTGAAAGCAATACATTGGCCTGTCTTGAGGATGGACTGTGGTCATTCCCTGAAGCATATTGCAAGATTGAGTGTCAGGAACCACCGGTTGTACCGAACGCTAAGCTCTTGGTGCCGCAGTGCAGTGGCAAGAGGCATGATGTGGGCACAGTGTGCCGATACAAATGCAACCCTGGACACTACGTTACGGGTACCCAGACCAAAAAGCCAAGGAAGTGAGTGATACTATGCAACATTTTTTTCACACTCGGCTGTTTGTGCAGGTGTTACTGTTTCCAGGTTTGCATGGATTCTGCACTGGACTTTGAAGCTGGTGTGATTGCAAATGGTGTGATAAACTAAATGACACTCTTCATTATTCATGTGGACCATGTACAGTATTACAGTTAAGATTAATACTTTACCATAAATCTTCTGAAATACTTCTCCGATATCATCATTTTGATGTATGCACAAATGAACTAATCATATACCATGAGATTGAGTTCATCCAATCGGATTACACAATGCAGATTATCACCTCTTAACAAGGTCAGCGGAGGCCGTACCTCTGTGGCTCACTTTACACCTGCGATGGCTTTTTATTAAACTATTTGTTAAAATATGCGAACATCTCTAAAACCTTTTAATTGGCCATTCACGCTGCAAATCATAGCTGATAGGTCTAATGAACGATTGTAAATGCTCTTCTTTATTAACACCTTTCACACATATACTCTTATAATGGAATGCCTTTTAGTGTAAATCATAGGTACTGTTGTTGCTTCTGTGTGTTCCCATCAGTTCTGCCCAGTCAGGACTGAGTGATTCCTACCAAATGGTTATGACACATGAATATGAATCGACCTTTTACGTAATGTTCATTGTGGTAACAGGTGCATTGCTCATTAGCTTGGAAACATTTTAATTGGGGAGTTGAGTAGTTTAGAATATAACCAGATGGCAAACGATTATTGTCTATGTGCTATCCTGTCTGTATGCACTTTATGTTGCAAATGATTCACAGTAAAAGGAAAATGTGCAGATTTATGTTTTGTCTATTGTGTTAGTTTCCAAAAATGCTTTAAAACCATAAAGTGCTTTTAAACGCAAAACTCAAATATTGGGCTAAAATATTTTCTATTCATTACTGAGATTCAGATGAGAGTTAAGTCCAAGTAAAAAGATGGGTCAGTGGAAAAATGACCATTATTATAGTACCGTGTGTGTGTGTGTGTGTGTGTGTGTGTATACAGGAGGTTTCTGAAGCTGGAGTGTTTAGAGGGTGGCAGATGGCAGACGAGTGGCTGTTCCCCTGTCTCATGCCCTGCTCTGCCTGCCATGTTTGAGGGCATGTATACATGTACAGACAACCTTAACTATGATAGCGTGTGCACTCTACACTGCCCCGTTCCTACGGAGAAGGTAAGTCTTAATAGTGCAGTTTTTATCCCTTACACACACATCATTAAGCAATGCAATGAAAAAAGCAGGCAATGCACTTAAACTGTAAATCTATAAAGTCTGTCAATTGTTAAAAAAAAAAGTGCTATACAAATCAAATTAAATGGATTTAATTTTAATTGATTTTATTTTAATTAGGGCTTTATGCAGCTCATCTTGGTGAGTGAACATAATACATTCCAAATCATCTTTGTTTCTTATCACTATAGTACTCAAATCGCTGCACAAAGGATGGCCAATGGACTGAAGCTTTCTCCATGTGTAAGACAATGGGAGGATTGTGCGAGGTCCCTCTTGCTGTCAACATGGTCGAGTATACCTGTGATGAGGGATATGGCATCGGTGAGGATTTACATACGTCTTTATTTGCCACTTTAATATGATCAATGTCTTGGTTAAATGGTCATTTCTGTTATATATCAGTTACCACCATCATATTTTACAGGACTGTTCCAAAGTTTTAGGAAACCCTGTGTTTTTTTAGTTCAAACTTTATTACAGATTTTTTTTTACAGAATTATTGTTTTAGATTTGATTATAGAGTCAGTACAAAAACATTTCAGATTGCTTAACATTAGTATTTACTCACAAAATTAAATAATACAGAAAAACAGTTGCATGCCAGAAAACAAAGCAGCATATCATGTCAGAGTTCACTTTTCAGACCAAGCTGGTACATTAAAGATCTGTGGATATTCGTTAGTTAGTTTTACTGAGAATTCTGCTAAACGGTATTTCTAAGGAATATAACCATTACACCTGTCATTTTGGGTCATTCGCAAAAACGCACAGATGGATTTTGATATACTCCTCCTAGGGAATTTATACGATCGCCACCAAACCGGGCCGATGTGATCTAAAGGCATTGAGGATGCAAAATTGCGGAGGGATTTTTGATATCTCAAACGGGTCAGCCGTAATAATGTCTTAAATGAACGCTGAAAAATGATTAATAACTTTCTGTGTGGCATTATATTGAGTGACATAATATTCAGTGACACCTTTAGTGACATCACATTGAGTAACATCATAGTGTGATGCTTTTTCTCCAGCATCTGCAGCCTATTGTACACACATACACATCACAAATGTTAACACTCTCACACTCACATCGCACACACACACACACACACACACACACACACACAAACACACTTATATCACACAAATATTACAAATGTTAACACACACGCACGCATACATAAACACACCCATATATCACACTCATATACACGCACACCACAAATACACATCCACATGTCTCACACACGCACACACACACTATAACCCTCAGACATGCACATTAACGCACTCAACAAAGCCCTGTATAGTGTAAGTTGTGCGGTGCCCCCGGGGTGGCGATGGAGCAGGGTGCTTGGGCCCGTCATCGTTGCTTACAACTACTGTATATTTTTGTTTTGTTTTTTAACTCCTTTCATTAAATTGAATTCCGTCTTGTGCATGGCAGGTGCAGTCTGCTACCCTGTATGTGTTGTACCATTGAGTGACCCTGTGATGTTGCCCAATAACTCCACGGCTGATACACTCAAACACTGGATCCTTCCCATCAGGGTTCAGGTGAAGTAATTTCCTATTTGGAAGCATTTGCTGTTTTACCTTGAAAGCTAATTCCCATAGCAGTCATCTCGTAGTTTATGTAACCCTGCATGTTTTCTTTTTTTCATTTTCCTTTTGTTTATATTGTCATAGCGTTTTGACCATTTGACTACATTCTTTTACCACTTCAAGCCAAATACAACTAGCAGCAGTCTGTGAATTAAAGCCAGGTGTGATGTGGTGCTGATGACCACAGGAGTGAGTCTCATTTGTTCCCACCTGCTATTCATAACGGCTGAAAAACACTGCATATACAACATGTGTATCTGCTCTGACCACATCGATAATTAGCCACCAGGTTGTTCAGCCTCAGCTCGACTCTCCTGCCTAATAACATCGCATGCGATCCATTCGTAAAAGGAGAACATACAGTACTGCGTACAATCAAGTTTGAGCCTTGACAAATGGTCTTGGATTACTTAAGACGTAAAAGACGTCTTTTCCCCAAGAGTTGATTTTATTTTAATCATCATGTTAAGCGTTCAGGCATCTGACCTTGCATTCCATGAGCACCCCAATTTGAGGGAACTGTCATATTACTGACGTATCTAAATAAGAACTTGTTTGCCTTTTTTCACACTAAAATTGCTTCTCAATTCCTCTTCTAAAGGCCAGCATAATCTACTTGTCTCCATAGCAATTTGTAACTGATGATTTTGGTGGAAATGTTTATACAGAAGACAATTAAAATACCACACACCAAGCACTCAGATCTCTCTAGGTATCAGGCCTTTTCCCACTGTTTATATCCAGATTTCAGCACCGTTGCATAAAGTGACCTTTCCAGGAATGATATCCAAATGTTTCAAATGATTGGGTAAGCGCGTTGGAGGAAAGGTCACACTGAGATAAGGAGATAAGGTATCGACTTCCAGGATTTTTGTTAAAAAAACACTGTTTCCTCTTTATTTTATAGTTTTATTCCTTATAAAATTCAATACTCACGCAATGTTTTTCATAGTAACCCTATGCTTACGAATGATTCCACAGTGACCATAGAATTAGAGTTAAGTTTACAGTAGGTACGCGGGCATCAGCAGGACGGATAACTAGAGTTTAAATCCTGTTCCTGAATTCATATTAAGTCGCAATAATGAGAATGATTATTGATGTGATGATATCTGTGTGTGTGTGTGTGTGTGTGTGTGTGTGTGTGTGTGTGTGTGTGTGTGTGTAGAGCATTGTATGTACAGGCACAATGAAATGGCACCCCAACCCTGAACAGATCCACTGCATTCAGTCCTGTGAGGTGAGTCTTTAATAAAGTCTTTTGTAAAGTATTAAGCCACAATCCTCACTGCCTACTGTAAACAAACTTTGTTATGTAAGGTCTGCAAAGCACCAGAACAGCCATCATTTGTATAATGACTGGTGCCGGAGGTCTGATGGTTCGAGTTTCGAGCAAAAATACCTATCACAGTTATTCATGTTCTCATGATGTTTCATTTTGAAGAGATTTTCTGTTGGATCCCATCGCAGTGTTTACTGGCCCGATATGTCAAGTGTGCCACGGAAAATTTGATAAACTATAGTAGGGTCCACATCTGCTCCTTTTCAGCTGGAAAAGAACAAGTACTTTGATTGAGTTCTACCAGCTCAAAGTGGAGGCTTGGAGAACTCCATCATCAGTCGTGAGCGATAAGGCTGGGGTTGATTGTTTTATTTTTGAGAGCCAATAATGTGTTCAGCAAGACTTGGCCCGGACAGAGAAAGTAAAAATATGCACAGAGATCAGCAACAATTCTGTATCTAGTTCGTTTCCTAATATGCACAGCTCTAAATAATTTTTGGAACCTTCATAAAAGGAGCAAAGATTATTCTAAAATAAAATTAAATAAAATAGGCAATACACACAATAATTCAATTTCCACCTCAACAACAAAAGAAAATACTTGCTTTTACTCTGACTAAAATCTCTCTTATTTGGGCACAAAAAAAAAAAAAAAAAATCACATGTTCACAAGTGAAATGCCAATATCCTCTTCATGCCAATATCCACTTTATTATTATATAGTATTATATCATTACAAAAAAACAAATATTCAGTATATGAGTATTTGTGCATATTCCTAGACATACTACTATTTTTAAGCTTTACATTTTCTTATTGTTCTTTAATATTTATTATTGGCCATTTTGTTTCTTATTGGTGAGTTTTTAAAATTAGTAAAACAATCAAACAATAAAAAGCTAAAATAAATAAATAAACAAACAAATAAATAAATAAATAATAAAACTAGATTTAATAATCTTATATTTGGTTTATTGAATTTTTATAATAAGACATTGAAGACTATTAATATTATTATTATTATTATTAGTAGTAGTAGTAGTCTATATTTTTCTTCTTTCTTTTTTCTTAACTGAAAGATATTAATTGTCGCTATAAAACTATAATGAGGCCCTATGGGTTTGATCCTCAACAAGACCAAGGAAGTAAAAGCTTCTTTTGTTATGCTTTCTAAGCAATAATTTGGCATTATCAGTTTAACATATATTATTGTAGATAAATAATCTATGCATAAAATTAATTTATTTTTCCAAAAATGAAATTAGATCGAATCTTATACGTAGGTTCATCTGTAAAGGCAATGTTCAGTGGTTATTTCGCTGCGCTGTACTAAATGAGACAGTAATACTTCCCAGTCTGACTGCATGCCACCGAAAGCCACACCATCAGAAACCGTTAAAACAGCTGTGTCTCTCTATAATGCAGTTTACGTATACTGTAAGTATAAACACCTTCTCTCTCTTTCCACCCACTTACCTTGGGATCTGATTTGTCGCTGTTCCATAACCATGACGAGCTTTTTAACTGGCTACTGACAAGCTCAGTGCTGAGATGCCAAGTTATCATGATCTGAATGGCATGCACATGGCTCAAAGGTACAGAACTACAGTATTGTAATAGACTTTTGAAATCTATCACAACAAGTGCAATGATGAGAGTAGCATGCCTTCTCCCATGACAGAAAATGAAAGAATTAGATGTTAATGTGTAATTCTGCTTGATAGATTTACCACAAAGAACTCTTCCCTTGCTGGTCACTAGCATTGAAGCGAAGAATAGAATATAGGGTGAAAACCTGGTTTAGGGTTTGATTTAATATGTTAGCTGTCAGCTTGTCTAAGAATGCAAAAATGTTCTCACTGACAGTGTGCGTTCCTGACAGTAGTCTTGAATGTTAGTTAGGACTCTAGCTGCCACATGTTGAGTTTTCCAAGGATGGAAGATACTGAGCTGAGTAGGGTCGTTTTTCAAAAACAATCAATGAGACATGTGGTCTGTTGTGACACATTATGTCAAAATAAAGACACCGCTGTATGATTTTTGCTCTCAAATATTGTTTTTATTAAAGAAGTTCTTAGCACTACAGCTTCAGGATCAGAAACCAAGATACTGTTGATGGGTTTATGTCTGTAAAAGAACTTACTACAAGAATATTGAATGCTTTCAATAAGAAAAAAACTGAAATCAAAGATAAATACTTAGTGAGCTCCTTAGAGAAGTCGCTCAGAATACGTCAGTGATTGGCTGATAAATTCTCTGCCCTTTACTTTTTGGATTAATGCATTATTGGAATTTCTTAAATGTTGAACTAGTAAACATGCTTGCCCTGATTTGCTTTAACAATTTTTGCATGTTCAGGTTATACTACTGACTGCCAGGCCTTATGATATAAAATTTCAGTTCGATTAAACATAAAACACACACAATTTGGTATTTTAAATGGATTATCATAAACCCCTGGTTTGAATGGGCAAGGAACAAACCAAGGTGATATTCATAAAAAAAGCCTTTGTACTGTATGTATAGTGTGATTATCTATTATATAATATAGTGATTATATAGTATATGATATACTGTGATTTGCTTGGAAGAGTCTATGATAAAAACTCTGGCTAAGATGAAGCAATCTGAACCAAAAAAAAAAAACCCTTGATGCATGTGCAGTCGATTACATCACATGGATGCCTGCAGTGATCTAGATTTTCTGCCGCTCTGTGTTCCTGAACCTATCGGCAAGAATATCGAGGGGAATTTCACATGGGATGTTTTTCTTCAAATCTTCCACTCAGGGACATCCTGGCATTTTTGAAGCTCCATATACTGAGGAGCACATTGTATGTTGTCTCGTTCTGATTGCTTCATCCTGCTGAGAGTTATTACAGAATATTCAAGGCCTCTTTCGAGTGAATCACCCTGCATAATATCAGGCCATTTGTTTTAAGGTTTTTTTCACCCTTAATCCATCTGTTGAACAATTCTCTCCAATATCTCACCAGGGACATCTCACAGTATCATGTTCCATCCACCACATGCCCATCGAATCACACTTTTTGTCACGTGTGGCCATGCTTAAACCTTAGCGCTCTATACTTACTCCATGACAATATGATAAATGATGCATCATAGCACAGGTTATGAATGGAAAACCAATACAGCAAAGCTTAATCAGGTAGCACTACATTTAATAGCATATGATACCCGATACTAGCTAAATTGGATTATTTATTCTTCTCATTATTTTGTCAAGAGTTACTGAAGTAATTGGTAAGGGACCACCCTGGAGCTCAACACCATAAATCATAGATTTGAAGTATACTTTCCACACTTCTCTTCCTTAAATTCATACATTCAATTTTAATAGTAGGATTTCCTCTTGGAACACAATAGCATTGTTTAATAATGATCTTGAATGGCTTCATGTGTTAGCTGCTAAATCCAGCACCACCACAGACTTAAGACTATGTCTTGAGCTTTGAAAGAGAGCAAGTATTACATTTTGTGGTGGAAAGTTTCTGGTATACTCGCATAAAATGCACGGTGGGTGTTCTGTGACTTGCTTTTTAAAGACCTTAAGAATCTGGAAATCTGATATTACAGCTAAAGTCATTTTATATATATATTCAGAAATAATGAACTGACACGTGAAGTGCTATTGAAACAGATACTAGTATTTAAAAATCATTTATACATTTTATTTATATATCATATATCATTATGCATCATCACATGGATGCAGAAACAAAAGTGAAAAATCCCTTTAAGACACATCTTTAGAGGTGTTTCTTCATCCCATCCTCTACAGTAATCCTGCATACAGGGGGGCCTGGATCTTATCCCAGGAAACTTCGGGCAGGAGGCAGGGTACACCTAGGTCAGGGTGCCAGTCCATCGCAGGGCACACACACACTCATTGACACACTCGGTGCAATTTGGGAACACCAGTTAACCTAATCTGTATATGTTTGGACTGTTGAAACCGGAGTACCCGGAGGAAACCCACCAACACTGGTAGAACAATCAAACTCCTTGCACACAGAGGCGGGAATCACTAAGGTGCTGATCACTAAGTCACCGTGCTGCAGATGTGTTTCTTGTTTAAATGAATTTTCATCATTATTTAAGCTTCTTGTTGTGTTTCATTTTAGTTCAGTTATGTTTATGGCGATACGCATATAAGTTGCTACTGTTTATGAAGCAAAATCTCAGGATGCAAGTGCTCCTAGTTTATGCCTGGGTTTGAGCTTTAATAAATGTCTGTTCGAGAATTCATCCAGACTCACAGACCTAACAGAAAACCTGACATGTTATGGATGTAACAGGCAAGCCTCACCTGGATATGTTTAGTTGGGAAGCTATAGTCACAGCACACTCAAAACAGGCCAAGTGAGCTGTCTCCTGTTTCATGCTCCAGCGAAAGGCCGTTAGCTCAGCTCTGCTCATTTCCTCAGTCATGCTTCTGCTCCAAGCCATGCTTCCTGATCTGGGCCTTTTGCAGCCTTCTGACTAAATCATCCCCCATTCTGTGCAATATTTGCCCTGCTCTGCATAAATCTTTCCCTTTTCTGCTTAAATCATGGACTGCTATGCCCTCAAACATCAAAGCCATCCAGTCCTGACCACCAGCTGGATTTTAGGATGACATGCAAGTTCCCAGCATTGAGGGCGACATGCTTTAAGGCTGACATGCTGGCACCTCCACCATACTTTGAGAAAGTCATGCTGGCACCACCAGAGGATGTTGTGCATGCTCCACATTCTACAGTAGCTGTAATGAGCATGCGCAACATGCATGACCTGCACCCTAGCTTCGTAGGCATTGCGCTTGCTCTGCACCCTCGCTTTGAGACGCTGGGTCTAAGTTTTTTTTTTTTTTTTACTTTTGTCAGACAAAAGATAATTTGAAAATATTTATATTGCGGTACTTTTGTTCAGAAGATTTAATAGTTTCATATACATCTGCCTTCACATACACCCAGATTCACAGTTGCTGCTACCCTGTTTTATCCTTCTGTCCTTTCTTTCACACAGAATAAATACAAACAACAATATTGTTTGTGTACTGTGGATGATTTTACTAGGAAGCTGCATGAGCGCAGTGTTCAAGTGATATGAGAATAGGGATGTAAACATAAAAAACTTTTTGGTCAAACTTCAAGGATTCAGCTTCTTTTATTTATTTTTTTTCTGCTTTTAGTTAGATGCAGAGGAGGCACTTGTCCAAGCTGGAACAGGAATGTTTACTGGAACAGGCACATTTATCAGTAATATGAACACTTTCAGGAGATGAAAGGGGGGGGGGGGGGGGATGATGTTTGGTTATCACTCCCCTGATTTACTGGGGGCCAATCAGCGTCAAGTATCACCAGCAAACTGGTGGGAGGCACAAAAAAAAAGGTAATAGCATTTGATGCCAAGTTATTGCTAACATTTTGTGTTAAGGTATGATAGTGGCCACCCTTTAAGGAGTGACTTTGTTTTCATAATACATTATCTGATCGAATATTTTGCTGAGTATGGACAGTGCAGGCATGGTGACCTTTTCATTATGATTAAATTAAAAACATATTTTTAAGTCATGGTATAAAATAGTATTATAGTGGCCTTTCTCACATGAAATAGAAAACCTGTATTAAATACCTTACTTGTTTTGTCCATCCATCCACCTAGGAAAGTAGGGAACGTGGAGGCCAGTGGTGACCATTGTACTGTATTTATCCTCCAGTCAACATTCACACATGCATTCATGCTCTATGTGGTAATTTTAGGAACACCAATTAGCCTAATGTGCATGGTGGGAGAAAACCAAAGGAAACCCACCAAGCATGGGGAGAACATGCAGGCGGGTATCGAACATGGACCCTTGAGGCGCAAGGCGACAATGCTAACCATTAAGTCACCACTTATTCACTTTTACTAACCACTTTGTTCTATTTAGACATACCCCCTGGGTGGCGCCCGTTGCTCACATGGAACACACATTCACCACACTCTTACACACCTAAGGGAAATTTATGTTTGCCAGTCCAGCTACTGGAAGCCAGAGAATCTGAGGGAAACTCATGCAGACAAGGGAAGAAGATGAACTGTAATGAAACTCCACACAGACAGTAACACTAGCCCAGGATCAAATCAGAGAAGTGAATCTGCGAGGCTGAAAAGCAGCTCACTACACTAACACACTGCGTGTATTATCAGCTTTTTCATTCAATTTACATTTAAACCAAAAACATGAAATATATTGTTTCACAGGTTTGGCCAATGCAAAGATCAGAAGAAAAGGATACAAGCAAATATCAAAGTGTAGTCTAATAAAGTGTGGTTATAGGTAGGCCTAGTAGGTCTTGTAAAAATAATGTCTTTAGCAGCTGTTCTTTGGGCTCAAAAGTAGAACTGAATTGCTCCAAGTGCTGGAGGAAAGCCAAAACTGTACATTTGGCACATCACACTGGAGTTTTCTTAAGTTTGGCATCAGGCCATGAAATAAAAAAGTGGGAGAAAAACGTCTCGGTTCTGTTACCCAGGTGAGGTGTTTGGTGATGGTTATATATATATATATATATTTAGATATATAACATATATTGTTGCGTTGTTGCGTTCAGCATATCATGACACAAATGTTTACTGAAATCGTATGCAACCAATGGTTATTATCTTTCTTCTAAGCCATTTGGTGGAGATGGCTGGTGTGATACCATTAACAACCGAGCCTACTGCCAGTACGATGGAGGAGATTGCTGTCCATCCACTCTTTCTACCAAAAAGGTAAAAAGTACATTCTTTTAAATAAAGCATTTTAACACAGTGATCATGCTGGAAAAGTAATAAAGCCCTGCGGCTCAGTGATATCAATTATATTCTGTTAGTCTGTCTTCCACAATTACTCTGCAGTTAAATTTTTGCAGCGACACGTTTTCATAGAAATCAAATATGTTTTCTTTTTCATATCTGCACAGGTGAATGTCAGTCTCCTCAACTTTGAGCAGTGAGCTCAGGGGAAAGAGGGCCTGGTGTAAATAAATGACCTGCCTAAATGGGTTTTATTAGGCCCAGGCCAGGTGTCTGTGGTCATGGGAGACAGTAAAACAGTGCTTTTTTAATGAGCAGATGCAGAGAAAGTGAAATAAACAGTGAGTGGAAGCATCCTGCCACCGTGGGTCCAGCAGGAACTGACACTTGCGAGTTTACACAGGCAAGGGAAAAGCGCCGGACACGTTGATAGCAGCACTCCATTTTAATAGTGTCTAGAATCAGTGCCAGAAATGAGGGCTGAAACAGGAGAGCGGAGTGAGAGCAACCTCCTCTGCAGTTTCTTTCTTGCTCAGAGTATTATAGGTATGACATAACACACATGAGTTATTGCGCGGAATCTTATTGTACATAGGGGTCAGTCTACGGACCAGGTACGTTTGTGGTATTGCAGTAGAGACTGCAGCATGTATCACAACAGCATTTTTTGAAAGGTTTGCTAGATGTGATCTGAGATAAGTGCTCTTGTTTGTGTTTCACCATTTCTCGTCAGAAACTCACAATAACCTCATGATGAATATTAACTCTGAGGCAATATTTAGCTTGCAATGTTTTTTTACTGGTCGCTTCCTGAGACAGAACGATTGGACAACATCCAGTACATCTTTAATGTGAGTTTCATTTATTTTTTAGTTTTCAGGAAACAACAATGGATGCGCAAGGCGACAACGCTAACCGCTAAACCGCTATGCTAAGTTTAACTATTAGAAGCTATTTTTGATAGCCATCTACAACTTTCTGGAAAAATTCAAGTTGAATATTTGACCAATCTGACTAACCAGAATTTGTGTTGATTAATTAATTAAAGTTGTTTTCCAGGCAAAGACCTGACATTTAGGCACAGCCCTCAACTTTTTGATAGGGATGAGGCCCTGAAATATAAAAGATAGCCTGCTTTATCCATTCCACAACCAGGTGTGTGCTTTGGTCACTGTCCTGTTGGAACTCTCAAACCATTCAACTGATGATTTACGGTTATGCTGAAGAATTAATTTTGAGGCAGTGTTATTCATCCTCTTTGAAGGATGAGACATGAAATACACCAGTTGCACTGTCAGCAGACCAACACCAAAGTTTGATGTGCCACCACCATGGTTAACAGTTGGTACAGTTTTCATGGGTCTCCTCCAAACATACTGGACCGCTGGTGAAACCAGGAGGCTTTGTCCATGGGATCAGCTGCAGACTTTAATTGAGCTTGAATGTACTGATCATGGCGCAGGGGCTTCTTCCTGCAATGGCAGCTTTTTAGTCCATGGTGATATAAAAGTGGTTGAATGTAGACAGTGACACTGGTGATCCAGCAGCTTGCAGGTCATGGCAGGCCGGTGCCTTGGTGGTCCCTGGGTTGTTCCTAACCATCCAAAATGGCAACACCTCTCAATAACTTGTACGTATGTAGAGTAGTTTGAACTGATCTTGGAATCTGCAGATGCTTACAAAAACAACAAAAAAAGAGACATTCCTGACTTGTGTAAATCTACCGTTCGCTTTCTCAGAGTTTCTTGGACTTTTCCATTGTGCTGTGTGTAGTCAATCCAATGAGTGCTGTCAAACAAACCTTATTATGTTGGCACAGAGAAGCTACCAGCTGTAGTAAATCATGATCACTAGCAGGAAGTTGAGAGGCCTTGGGCTTGGCAAGTTAGAAGACACTTTGTGACTCACTGAATTAATATTGTAAGAGCGTGTATGTATATTTTTGACCCTGTTTGTATCATTTCGATCCTGTGTTGATATCAGAAATCCCAAAACAAATTAAAACTTGAAATTGCTTGAAATTTAGTTGGGGGCGGGGGTGGGGGATGGAGCTGGATTGGAGGGGCTTCTTCAATTTAAGACATGTGTTACATAATCATTCTGCCCCAGATAAAGGCCAGTTTAAGGAAATCATTAAAGGCAGAAAATATAACAATGACTTTCCACAATGACTGTATGACATTACGACTGATAGGTTTTTGCTCCGCATTCATATATACTGTATGTGTGTATTACCTAAGATCACATGACTCAGTCTCATGGAGTAACCTTTTTGTAAACCACTGGGTTACATTCTTGTGCACACATGCTAAGATCTTCACAGACATTGTTACACAGTCATACTACGACCCAGTCAGGTTTCCTCCATTCACATTTTATTCCCTTCACCTGTTAGAGATTTCTCCCTTTGTGATATCGTCTTACTGTATTTACACAACTCTTGCCGCCTGACTGAGTAGTGTGCCAGTGTCTACATAGTGCCAGTATAATTCATGAGCATGTTGTCCATCTTAATGATGCTCTGTCTGGCTCAGACATCCATTGTGCTGATTGTGCAGAAATGCTGAATCTAGTACAGCATGTTTGGCTGGTAGAGTGAGACCTCATCTAAAGTTGAATCTGTTCCAGACACACGGCCAGCTTGCTGATCACATATTTCAGTCAATGACAGTTCAGAAAGCAATCTGAGTTAGTTTCTCTACAAATTAACAGTATGTCACGGCTCAGCTCATATTCTTCACAGAGCCCTCGTTAAAGTGCCATTACTCTTCATACTTCCTTGTACTTTTAAGGAGTATGGGGATGCGAAATCCATATCTGGAAGACTTTTCCAGGTTTATAATGACCACCATATTTAACTCTGGTCTCTGCAATATCTGAAAAATTGGCAGTGCTTCCAGGCTCTAAACTAGCCATAGCAGCTGCTGAAGTGGAATGAAGGGGCACAAGACGAGATGCAAAACGTTTCGAATGAAAGGTTTAGAGAGATGAACAGGATGGATGCTTCCCTTAAAGGCTGGGGAATATTCCACTGGGGTGCAGGCAGCTTGTGGTATAGAATTAGTACACATCAACTAACTAAAACTGAACGCAGACCATTTTCTCAAGTAGACCCCAAAGCTGCAGAGCCTGTGTTAGTTTGTCAGCTTTGAATATGCACTAGATAATGTACACTACACTACTGTATATGGCTAAAAGTACGTCATATGTCGTCGCACCCATGTGTTTCTTCCCAAAAAGTTGTTAGCAGACATCTGTCGGAAATCTGCTACAAGAAGTTGTTAGTCTGATGCCTTTCCTAATGATGCCTTATGACCAACTTTAGGTTACATTATTTCGGACTAGAAACAGAATCAGCCTGCTCTGATGTTCTTTTTCACCCTGATACCTACACTGAATATGCATACAGTATACAGTATATTCAGCTGTTTTCCTAAACTATACAGAGAAAAAAAAATACATGCTTATGTAAAGTTTGAAATGTAATTAGGATCCTTGCGTTTCTGTGCGATTTATTGTGTCATAGAATTACATGGAACTAAGGGGCACAAATGTAGATTCTAGCATCTAGCATAAAGTAAAGAGCATGAAGACTTACTTTGCCTGTTTTGGTATGAAAGAACTTGAGTATTCTTGACAGAACCCTGAACCCCACTGAACCTTGGAATGTCGAATGTCTCGCAGAACATCAGTGCATCACCAGACTTTGGTGGCAGAATGAAAATATCCCAATATCCAAGCTCTATAATAATAATAATAATAATAATAATAATAATAATAAATAATAATAATTCAGTTTATTTGTTATGAATTTTATAAAAATTTGTTTATGGTCAGGCTATCTGGTATCACCCAAATGTCACATAGGGGAGTTCTCACCAACCAATAAAGTTATTTTTTTTTTTAAGTATATCTTTTTCAATTTATATCCAGAGCTTTTATGCCTGTAAAGTTGCTTTGTGACAATGTTTATTTTTAAATAGACAAATAAAAAAAAAATGTAGAGGGAATAGAAACAAGTCATCCAACCCTGTGAGCTTGTACACGTGGAATGAACCATGTTTTCTACTCAGTCAAAACATATCACATATCGAAACTGTAGTGAGGATGAACTGAGGCAGTCACTAAGCAGCAACCATCTATTTATTCAAAAAGATTTGCAAAAACAAATGATTGTGAAATATGGAGTTGTTATTATTAGATGAATGTAATGAGTTTCTATTATGGTTATAAGCCTATTTGAATTTTTCAGAATCACAGTGCTTTATTTAGCCGAGTACACACACTGTCCACTTTAATTTCTGCAGCTGCTGATTTATGCAGTTATCCACTAGCAGCAGCACAATGCATGAAGTCATGCTCATAGGAGTCATGAGCTTCGCACCAATCGTCAGAATAAGAACAAACGACTGATCCATGTGACTTTAATAATGGCCCGGTGCAGTTTTGAGTATTTCATAAAGTAGTGATATATAAAATAGAACAAGAATATCTTTTTAGAATCTGCAGGCTGAAACTGTCGATGAGAGAGATCAGAGGAGGAGCCTGTAGTAACTCAAACGAGCACTCCTTTAAACCATGCGGAGCAGAAAAGCATGAAATGTATAACGCATTAAAACCTTGAGTTGATTGGGCTACTCTAGCAGAAGAGTGCATTTTTTTATAGTAAATTCTATTAGCATTTTTTGACTATTTGGACTTTGGTTTATTTCATGGTTGGATTGTTTTTGGATTTTTCTGGTTGCTCTTCTAGTGTATCTTTTCGAAGTTTTCTTCCTACCTCTCTCTCCTGGATTTTCTCTGCGACAGTCCAGGCTAGCCTCTGGAGCGGAGATTAAGTTGTTGGGTCATCACCACCATGACCTGCAAGTTTTTTTCTGTCTACATGTTGAACGGGCCACTGCATCTGACCGAGCTCATAGATCTGAGAAGTGCATGAACGTACCGGTGTTGTATGTCTCGATTTGTGTGCTTCGAGAGGTAAAATATTTGAAAAAGGGGGATTGAGACTGTGATATGCAAAATATATGCCCCTTATAGTGTTATAACATTAGAATTCCTAAAGCCTGTAAGCATTTCTGGTCAACACCAAATGAGGATACCTTCCTCTTTCTTTCCACATGAGCCGGCTCTTCTCACCTCAGCGCCGTCAGCCCATTTTTACTTTTGCAAATGATGATGATCATCCTCCAGCCAGAAAGTAACATCTTGATTTCAACTCGAAATTAAAGAGTGAACGTAAGAGTGTGTTCCAGGTAGTTTGTCATGCTGTTATTCTGGATATCAATAGACCTACTTTATTGAATAAGCTAACATTGCAGAGCAGCAGCAACAACATTATTTCTTATCACAGTCGATCCTTCAACACTATTTTAAGCTGTTCCGTGCTCTGGCAGCCCGTAGACCCGAAGAATAATCTGCCACTATCTGCACGAGTTTTGGATATGACAAATCCTTAATGTGTATCTGAATGTGAGACAGGTCATCCAGTTTGGCGTGGACTGTGACCTTGATGAATGCACATGTCGTGACCCCGAGGCTGAAGAGAACAAGGGAAGAACGGGAGAGGCACAAGGACCATAAGGAAAGGAATGGGCTAAAAATACAATCCAGAGGCAAAGTGGAGACCGAATGTGGATGATGGGGACACAAGAATTAAAACCAGCACAAATTGAAACATGCAATCTTATACAATTTATATTAATCAATCAGTACCAATCTATACATATATATTTGGAGATTCTGACATTTATGTAGATGTAGATATGACCTGCTTTATCATTTTTGTCTTATATGCATTTATTCCCACTGAAAGTTCTCAGTTTTTAATCTAGAGTATCAGAAAGTTAGACTAATATTGTACTGTCAGTGCTGGGTTGTTTTGTGCCACATGCTCTGCTAAGAAACTTAAGACAGCCTAGATTATTGGTAGTCACCTGTGTAGTATATGCATGAATGCTTTGAAAAGTAGCAGATTCAATTACCAATGAAAGTGTATGACATGCCGTTATGTGTCATTCTGTAAATGTATGATTTTACTGATGTACCAGTAAAAATAAAATCAATATAAAAATCCGGTACTTTTATTTATTTATTTATTTTAAATGATACTAATATAAACTAATAATGAACTAATATAAAATTAACATTTTCACTTGTGATCAAACCACAATGAGGTGAATCCTTGCACTTTTCATATCTAATTTAAAGATTCGAAATAGGAAAATGATGAAACAGGTGTGGAAAACCTTTACTCCTGGACAGAATTAGAAACGTTAATCAGACATGAATGAGTTTACTGTAAACAGTTCTAAGCAGACCTCAATGCTCATTGCTTGTTAAATGCATCAGTGTGTCACTGTGTAAATGAGTCTGCTTCACCAACATTAAGATTTGCTCTTCATTTCTCATCAGTTACATAATTAATGATTTTTCATATCCATATACACTACAGACATATATTTATTTAGCACAACAAGAATTCATAGATTCAGCGTTTGTACTGTAGACAGGGGAAAGGAAAAGTATACTGTAGCTTGCTACCGATATATAAGCCAAGCTTTCTTGATTTTTGCGAATACATACATCACTATTTTATATTTAAAAAGTTGCTTTGATGTTTTGGTAAAAATGGCTACTGTACAAATATCCACACTGAGAACTTCGGCAACGTTGCATCGTGGCAAGCAAAATCGGCAAAAACAAACAAACATAAAAAGGTTAAATCCAGATAATGCATGAACTCTTCTTGCACTGTGTTTATAACACTCCTGTGTAATCTGGGCGGATGTGGGGTCCATCTAGCTGTTTATTCCGCTAATCAAAGATTATTTTATAAATTATGTCTTAATCATGTACTGAAGTACTTACTTTTCCCTTTGCCGAGCGCAAATCTTTATACACCTACATGTGTAAGTGCCAGGATTTGACCCAGCGGACAGGGACTTTCTTTGCAATTTCAGGCTGATGTAAACAGATTATGGATAAACCTGGTTAATATCTGATCATAATGTGAGCCATGTGAGCTCCGATTGATCCAGTCAGTATTCTGATCACAACGCGTGCAGTGTTTAGATACAATATGAACATGATTGGCTCACCACATATTAATTCAAAGTGTAACTGAACAGAAATTTGCTCTGGTTATAACTTATTTCAAACATGCTTGATCAAGAAAGACACGAGAAGATTTGACTTTTGGAGTCGTGCACTGGCACTGCAAGGCTAATGCAGCAAATAAGAAATGAATGAGCCCTCAACTGTCACCGAAAAAACTGATCGGCCAAAATCAGCACCCCAAACCACATTGTCTGCTGAAGTAATAGACATATCCAATTTCATATGTGGATTAAGGTGTTCTGGCTTTTGTTGCAAAATATGTTTTATTCCACTTCAATGTGAGAAAAAGTATATGCTTTCATGTTCCAAGCAAGATTCTAGTGGTAAACTCTATTAAAGGACATTGCTTATAGATCAGTAAAATCATTTATTTCACATGAAGACATTAATATAATTGCTTAACATATTAACTGATTAGATATTTTCATAGCAATGACTGTACAAAGAGAACACAATGTGCTTCAGGTTGAGTTAAAAATAGCAGCAAACAAAATAATAATTAATCTGAAAAAAAAAAACAAAAAAAAAAACAGAAACATTAAGTATTAGTGCTTGATCAGATGCTTCTAGAGGCTATATACAGTATATATACTGTATGTATGTGTGTGTGTGTGTATATATATATATATATATATATATATATATATATCTCACAATTCTTGTTGACGGGAGCAGATGACCATCTTATAGAATACTGTCAAGTCAGCAGTCTTCCTCAGGATTGTGGCTGTGAGTACTAAACTAGACCAAGGGATGAAGAGAATTTATAATTTACTCAAACCTGAAATGAAATATTCTAATATTTTGAGATGCTGGATTTTTTTTCAAAAGTCAAAGTCATCAAAATAATAATAAAAAAAGGCATAAATAAATTCCTTTTTTCATTTTCATGATATTTGAACTACTTTACAGATACACTGTGTGTGTGTGTGTGTGTGTGTGTGTGTGTGTGTGTGTGTGTGTGTGTGTGTGTGTGTGTGTGTATACTCTACATTTGATTTTTTAAGGGCTCAGACATTCAGTTTATTTGCTGTTATTTACGTTTATTTACTTCCACTTGACTACATTCGCCTTGCAGGTCCAGTACAACACCACAAAAAGACCGAGCACTACATCTGAAATCAGTCCTTCACTCAGTCAGGGTTCACTATGTAGACAGTCGTATAGAGAGCACTGTAATGGACACAACTTAAAAGAGACAGCAAGCTGAATTTAGCCAGCAAATTAAAGACACATATTAAATGTTATAAATTACTTAGCATCCTAAATCACAGAAACTAATGTTTACTATGAAATACACCAGGAAGAACCTGCTGACTTTAGTGTTTGTATTTAACCCAGCTTACTACACAAAATAAAAAAGAAACTTGTGGTATTTAGGGTGTCTTGATTGTATAGTGGTCTAGCAGTATAGTTTACGGTACACTCAGGGTAATACTGTACTACAAGTCCCTATCCAAGGAATGCAACTAAGAATTTGGGTAACAACTACAAAATGGCTGAGTACCAAACAGTGGATTTTTTTTCTTTAATGAATAAGGAATGAAATTAGTCATGGCACTGGTTTGAACTTAATTTCTTGAGGATTTGCTCAAGCAGTGACTAACAAACTGGTAAATGTAACTGGAATATCTGCTGAACAGGTTTGGAAAGCTTTGTCCTTATGAGGAGCCTTAATGGATCAGACTGTGGTTGTTCCTGCTGTGGGCTACATGAGCATTAACTTTATTATCCTGGATGGCGTTCAGATTTCTTTAGGTTCTCCATAGTCATTGTACATCACAGGCAGCGTTTGTTCGTCACAGGATTTGTGCAGCGCCTGGCCGAGCTCCATCCAGCTGAGGCTGAAGGCCTTGGTGTCTGTGTAACGGCAAGCCAGGAATTTGAGTGATGCTCGGCGTAGGCCAATCTTGGGCTCTTGAAGAAGCCCTCGACACCAGCCGCTGAGGTCATCAAGCTGCGACAGAATCAGGCCTGCTTTCCTGCCATAACATAGGGAAAAGTTTTGATGGACAATTGAATGTATTTTAATGAATTCATCTTGGTATTTAGAAATATAATAAAACCGTTCTGGAGGGAGAAGAGAAAATGAGAGGTTAATATAGAAAACTCGAACCTACAGTACTAAATATGATGCAGAGTAGCGTTGCAACTGAAAGGAAGAACTGAAAAGAACACATATGGACTATTCTCATCTTCAGTCGTTGCTGTCGAGTTACAACAGATGAAATGCATTCATTTCATTGGAACGGGAATTTAAAATCTGACAAAATCTGATGAATTTTCTCGAAACACATTTGGAGTTAAGGAGTTCGGAGTGGGCATCGTCACTGGTGAAAAAAGCTGAAATGTGATAGCGAGGGCATGGAAAGAGTGTCTCATTCCACAGAAATGGCTTCATTTCATCTGAGGGCCAAAACCAGAAGCTCTACATTCTACAAAATAAATACTGAAGCCCAAAGTGCCAGCGACCGACAAGGTTTCTGGGCAGACTCAGGAAAAAGGACATTTTTTAAAGCACAGAGAGAGAGAGAGAGAGAGAGAGAGAGAGAGAGAGAGAGTGCTTTTGCTATTAAAACACGGCTTGTGCTGCGCAAACAGATCGTGCTGAGTTTTTTTTTTTTTCCCTGACTGTTTTTAATAGAGGAACTGTCCAGACAGATTCATGTGACATCCCAATATTAACCTGTTTGTCTTCATTTCCAGAGGACGGATAAAAAAAAAAAAAAAATGAGGCTCCAAAAATTATTAATTTTCTTTGGCGACCATCTTACAGAATATTACAATAGAATTTTAATGATATAAGAATTGGTAGTATTTTCAATGAATAATATTCCTGTTTGGTAGAGAGATGTTGTAATCGATTTCATTCTTCTGAATGTATTTATGTTTCTAATATCTTGCCACATTTCAGTGGTTACAGAAATCTGGATGTTTATTTGCTTAAGACAAAAACCCTGTGGTTTGTTATGCTTTAATTTTTCATGAAAGTACGTTTCGGTCTCCAAATAGCAACGGTTGTCACCATAAATCCCAGCATGTATGGAAGTGGAAAATGGCCTCTCATTTCCAAGGTACATTTTCAACCTCTTGCACTCCGCCAGGGCCTCTCGCTTTTTATTATTTCAATTCTATTTCTTTTTCATATCCACTTGTCTGCTAGGAACCAATCAGTTGCATTCCTCCGACACCCACAGTGACACCAACCATGACACAAAGCTGTCTGAGCTCGGTCAACACGTTACTGACAGAATCTTTTCCTGCAGAAAGGTATGCATTTATCCCTAAACCCTACAGTACAATGTCACAGAGAGTTCCTAGCATTGAGCGCTCATCATCGCAATCATGTGCAATAGAGATTGCTCCCTGTGTTGAGCTACAGAGGGTAAAACCTTCTCTAAAACCAGAAAGCGTCCTGCTATTAGTTTAAACCAGCTCCACAGTGATGATGAAGAGGCACTCCAAGGTGGAAACAGACATCCAGGGAGACGGTGTCTGGCTCAGACCGCACACAGCACTGCATGATGTGCATCAGGAGACTAGAACTCATCCAAAGGGAAATGTGACATACAGACAGGACGGGGTGATGTGGTTCTCCTCACCACTCATTCCTTATTATGTTATTCTCCCAACACTGGTTTATAGTTGAGTTAGGGTCAGCTGGGTGACTATTATTCAGTATTATGATTAGCTGAAGAAAATGACTTTTAAATGGCCCATGCTGTTTGTGAGGGAAACCCAAGTGATTTAGAGAAGTTCAAAGCAAGGGAAGCAGGGCTGCTAAGGGGAGTGTGGCCAACTTTGTAGAGAAGCAAACGGAACAAAGAAGAGAACAAAGTTTTTTATTAAGACATAAGCTGTTATATTTATTTATTACTTCATAATAATCGGGGGATTTGTAATGTAAAGTGTAGCGAAAGTGATTAATTGAAAAGCCACCTTGATTTGGGGATTTTGAATTTATATTCATCATACGTCATTGGTTTTTTTTTTTCTTTCCGAAATGATTAAAATTCCACTCATTTATCATGATGAGGTGTGAGGCTGTGTATAGCAAAAAAAAATTTCACTTTAATGTAGTGACTTGGGAGCTAAGCAGGGTAAACCCCTCCAACATGGAAATGATTTTAAAACAACACTTTTATTTCATCACGGAGGACTCGAATGGTTGACACAAACTCAGCAAACTGGGTGCATCTCCACAGAAA
The DNA here is from genome assembly GCA_013621035.1 of Clarias magur. NCBI lineage: Eukaryota > Metazoa > Chordata > Actinopteri > Siluriformes > Clariidae > Clarias > Clarias magur. Next base: position 484,408 of record QNUK01000395.1, on the reverse strand, counting down.
AGCTTCATTTTAACCAGACGGCTGTGGTTTTATTATTAATCTACAGAGTCTAAAAGGTGTACGCTTAAGATTTCCATTCCGTAGGATGGAAAAGGCCTCCCTCCTGTTATATACTGTATGTTTTCAAGGTCACGGATGCCAGTGGATAAATGCAGTCGGTGCACTTTCTTCGCATTTAAATGCAAGTGCCTTAGACAAACAACTTAATTGCAATTCTGTATTTGTATTTAAATTTCAGCTGCTTTAAGTGGAGGGAGTAAGACAGGAAAATACAAAGAGAGGTTTAGAAAGAGGTCAAACCTGGGCCCGAGCTCATCCTCACAGCGCCAGGTGAACTCCCCAAAGCTTTCATAGCGCTGGTTGTAGTGATAGAGGACACGGTGCAGCGTGGGTGAGCCCAAATCCATCAACATGTTGTAGGCTGTCTGCTGCTCCTTCCCACTTGTGTAGCCATTGAACAGGTTGTAAATTTTGTCTGCTATTTCTAAAAGAACAGATGTGGGAAACATTAAAACATAAAAAAAAAAAAAAAATCTTATGTGATTTATAGATTGTAGGTAATGTATAAAGGCATAGTCTAAGTTTGTACAACATACACTTTTATTTCTTTCTTGGGTAGAGATAAACTTGGAGATAAATCTTTTTTTTTTTTTTTGCCACTGAACAATTTAGCATGCTGGTATGAGGCCACACATGAGTGAGTAAACAGTTATCAGACCTGTGGCCAGGGGTTAAATAAGGATTGAGGAAGTAGGGGCCTTGCTACAATCATGAGTGCCAACAATGTGGAGCTAATACTATTTATGGCTTGTTATAGGAAGGAACAGTGATGATATGAAAAAGTGATTCAAACAAGATGTTGATGTATTGGTATTCGTGTGAAGGCCTTTTAATATAACTTTTATACAATTCATGGCTGATTTCATATATTCAGATTTTACTTTTTCAGTTCAGTTTATTTTGGATCAGGTTGGTCAAAGAATTTATATCCCTGTATATATATAAAAGAATTTATATTCTATATATATATATATATATATATATATATATATATATATAATAGAATTTATATTCCTGTATATATATATATATATATATATATATATATATATATATATATATATATATAAGAATTTATAATCCTGTATATTTATGCCATATATGCAGGCATTTGTTTAAGTTGCAAGTGTTTTTGAGCATTAAATGATTTTCAAATATACTGATCATCCCTAACATTACAATGTAACACGTTAAAACGTACAGTAGTATTGTGCAGGTTCCCCTTTGTGCCAGCAGGACGGCTATGGCACCAGGTAGGATGTTAACAGGATCCTTTGGGTTCTGTAGGTTGAGGGGTGGGGACTCCGTGGATCGACTATTTTGATTTGTGCATCTCATGGGTGCTTGATCGGATTGGGATCTGGGAAGTGTGTATGTGGGGTAGGCGGCCTTGGGCTCTTTGCCTGCTGGCCCTCATGCAAGCAAGCAGTGGTGAGCTGGTAGTTCTGGTGCCTTTTTTCATGGCCAGCACTGACTTTTTTCAGCGATTTGTGCTGCATTGGCTTTTCTATGGGGTCAGACTAGACAGGCTAGCTTTTGGTCACTGCACGCATGGGTTAGCCTTGGGTGCCATTGATCCTTACAGTATATGTTTATATACAGAACTTAATGTTACGTGATTCTTAAGGCAATGGCTGATTAGTGTACATTTTAAAATACACTTTATTACAGACATGATAAAATAAAAATACATACTGAAAATGTCTCATAATGTACAGGACCATGGATGGCTTTTCAATTGCAGTCCATTAGATATGCCGTAACGCCATTATGTAAATAAAGCAATTTCATGGCATTCGTAAATAAACATGAAGGTTACCTTGTGCTTTCACATCATCCACTGCGGGGCAGGGAGTTTTGATGGTGACCTCACTGGGGCTGGAGCGCCTGCCTGTGTTGTCCACGGCCCAAAGTCTGAACCTAGAGAGATATATGATTCCCCAGTTTTATTACAAATATACAATATCAACTCTCAATACAATCTTTGTGGTCTCCATATTTTTGGTCTACCCTGGACGGTTACCTTGCATATCTTTGGAGGACGGTGAGAAGGAGAACATGCAAACTCCGCACATACAGACTCGAGGAGGGAATTGAACTCTCATTCCTGGTGTTGCTAACCACTATGACACCACCGTATTATGGCAACGATGAAACAATATATACATACACCCTCTCCTTTACGTAACCCCACATTAGTCTGAATTAAGCATTATGTAAAACAATTAAATGAGTGTTTTTACCTGACACCAAACAATTCTGCTGCAAATGCATATGTGTAAATTCAAATTAAGCATGACTTCTAAAATGACCGCAAAACAAATGCGGTGACAGGTAATGTACATTATGAAACAGTCCCTTGTGTATTTTTGGAGGTCAGAGATGACAGAGTCTGACTAGAGTAATCATTCTGTAAAGGCTTCTACATCTGGGTTACTGTAGGTCCAGAATCAGATGCTGCAGATTAGCATGGCACCCCTTTGGGAAGTGCGATTTCATTGTTTCCATTAGGTTGAATTATATCTCCATCTAGTGGATGGCAACATAAACAACTAGCACCTACGGTATGACGCAACAGAAAGTGTGTGTGAGCGTGAGTGTGCGTATGGTTTGCAGTGATATAGACAGATTAAAACATCAAGCCAGTGTCTGGAAAAGTAAAAAAGGGGCCTCATGATTTACTGAGCCAAACAGAAAGGTTGTGCCATAATGTTGTTTTTTAAGGGTGGATTGTTTGTTACGTTTAAATAAAGGGGGTAGCAGGAAAAAAAAAAAAAAAAAAAGGATTTAATTAGGATGTATATACAGTTCTGCCTAGATCTTCTGTCTCCCGAAGTCGATTTCTATATACACAGTGTACAGAATGAGGATTTTTTATGCGAACTCGCAAAAAAACACAAGAGCTCTCATCGGCAACATGGGACAAACAACACACAGATCTCATTTTCACTGCAATACAACAGTAAAAAAGGCTTCATTTAATAAAGAGACACAGATATATTCAGCCAAATAGTAATTAATTTATAAAACTATTGGCTTTAAATACCTTTCAATATGGCAACTGAACATAGACTGAAATGGAATGTCTAATATATACACACACACACATTCCACTTTCTGTGCAGTTGCCATATATGTGTACAATATGTTAATACATTTTAGGACACCATTGAACTTTACCATTACAGACATTTACTGAAAGCGGATCATTAGAAATACATCCAACCACAGGTCAACTCATTTCTTCCAACTGAATCATCTAAAACTGATGCAAGAGGGCAAGAGGGCACAGTCTCATCCAGACATTTAGCATACATAATATGCATAATATATAATACATAATGTGCCAGTTGAGAAGGTGTGACATACTGCACAAAAGATCTGAGCTTTTTGATACTATGGACGAGATGCTGCATCATGTTGGTTAAGACAGAACCTCTGGCAGGCTTTGTGCAGGAAAGCTTTCGCTCCTAACATTTGCTTTTCACTCTGGACTTCTGAAGCGCATTCAATTTTCAATTCCTGTTTCTGCTATCACCATTAAGCTCTACTTCCAATGTGCTTTTAAGCTATTCCAAAGCTTGAACTGCTTCCCCAGCTGTCTGAAAGCTTTAACTGTGACCTGATTCATGGTATGCGTTTGACTCGGTACAGAAAATAAACATATTTGGCCATAAAATTATGTAGGATTTTATATAGTTTTTGCGAATAAGTAAAAAAAAGTATAGGTTTCTCACATGCACACATTGTCATAGTGCTTAAAAATAGCATTAGCTTCAGAGCAACAGTAATACTTAATAAAAAATATCTCTTTTTTTAATCTGTAGTTGTTTATTTGCTGTTAAAAGCAGTTACTTGTTTATTTGCCAATTTCATCAGAGTTCATGACCTAAAGTGAACTCATACAGCGAATCGTACGGCGAAAACAAAGCCTGAGTAAATCGTACCAGTACTAGCACAGGAACACTGAAGGTAAAAAGGCGAAAGTGCTAACCACTACACCTCAAGGTTTAACATAAATTTAACTTAAATTGGCATACAACCTCATTTCATAAAATCTAAATGAAATCATTTTCAGCTGCCTTGATTAGAGGTTAGAACAACATGCTCTGTTTGCCAGCTGATTATCTAATTAAGCTGGTGTCTGTTGCAGGAGTTACGCAACACTGCATATCTTTGAAGGTTGTTCTTCCAAAATCATTACTTTAACTAGCAAATGATAACTGATATTACATAAATGCAGTCACTGACCAGTTTTTAATGTAGTACTGTTCTACACATCAGTACACATCCACACATGATCAATGTTCCTTGCCTAAAGTAAAAGTTTTTCAGTAGAACAATCTACATTTAATTGTACTTCTGTGTTCTGTAATGGAGATTTAATGGATGGAGTAAAAGAAAAAAGGTAAGAGGTAAAAAAAAACATGTGTGTGCATGTGTGTGTTGGTGTCTGTGTGTATAGATGTATAGCATTGACTTTGAATTGAACCCTGGACTCTGCTAGTGTGTGACATGCACCAATACAATGACAATTCACTGGCACATAATGCCAACGATCCCTTGTTACAAAAAATAATACATTTAAATATACTGAAAACAAATACAATATTTGTTGGACAATATATCCTGGACAATAGGAGGGGGAATTATGTTAAAATGCTGTTCATCGACTACAGCTCAGCATTTAATACCATAATTCCCTCCACACTCACCACCAAGCTGGAGCACCTGGGACTCGGCTCATCTCTGTGTCAGTGGATCTCCAACTTCCTAACTGACAGACCACAGGCTGTAAGGATGGGCGGTCATGTCTCTGCCTCCATCACTCTCAGCACTGGAGCCCCACAGGGTTGTGTTCTGAGCCCTCTACTGTACTCTCTGTACACACACGACTGCGTAGCCTCTACTAACTCCACCACCATCATCAAGTTTGCTGATGACACCGTCGTGGTGGGCCTGATCACTGACAATGATGAGACGGCCTACCTGGAGGAGATTGGGAATCTGGAGCACTGGTGCCAGAGGAACAATCTCCTTCTAAACGTCAGCAAGACGAAGGAGTTGGTAGTAGACTTTAGCACAAAGCAGGAGAGGAACTATCAGACCCCTGTCATCAACAACAGCCCAGTGGAGAGAGTGGACAGTTTCAGAAACCTCGGTGTCCACATCAAGCAGGAACTGTCATGGTCCTGTCACATCAACACCATGGTGAAGAAGGCCCGACAGCGTCTCTACCACCTCAGGCGCTTGAGAGACTTTAGACTGCCCTCCAAGGTACTCAGGAACTTTTACTCCTGCACCATAGAGAGCATCCTGACGGGAAACATCACTACCTGGTTCAGGAACAGCACGATGCAGGACAGACGAGCTCTACAGAGGGTTGTGCGATCAGCTGAGCGCATCATCCACACTGAGCTCCCTGACCTGCACTCGATCTACAGCAAGCGGTGCTGGACCAAGGCCAGGAAGATCGTGAAGGACCTCAGCCACCCCAGTAATGGACTGTTCTCTCTGTTGAGGTCAGGAAAGCGATTTCGCGCCCTGAAGACCAATACAGAGAGACCGAGGAGGAGCTTCTACCCGCAGGCGATACGGTCTCTCAACCAACTCACCAAACAGAACTGACTGACCCACTTTACACACCCACACTCATGCTTCTTGCACTATCTCTGGACTCTTGGGACAAAAATTGCACACCCTTCACACCACATCACTATTTATTCTATAGCACAAGTCACTTTAAGTACAAAACACTTTATAGCGTACTTGCACACCCCCTGGACATCTCTATTTATATTCCATATTTTCCATACTGTACACCTAGGTTCACCTAGGCTTTATTATATTTCTTCACCCAGGTTTTCTTATTCTCTTATATTTTTTATATTTTTATTTTCTTATATTTTTGTTGTACATATATTTTATTATTAGTGTAAATAGCCTTAAATAGTTTATTTATTTATTCTAAGGTCACGAACAGTCGCCTAAGCATTTTACTGCATATCGTACTGTGTATGTCTGTGTATGTGACAAATAAAATTAGAATTTGAAATACCTCTAAGATTGTATTCAGTCACCTTTAGCTTTGATCACAGCACACAATGTGTTTGCCAGTTTATGTGTGAAAATAATTTTACAATTTGTGTCCAGGAATATGCCTGTTCCATAGAGGAATTGAAAATATAATTTTACTTGACGTCATTTGACACATAACGTTGCTGAGCCTAGACCTGAGCAACTGAAGTAACCCCAAATCATAACTCTGCCTCCAGAGGCTTACAGTGGGCACTATCCATGATGAGTGCATCGCTTCACGAGCTTCCCTTATTATCCTGACACACCCATTGCTCTGGAATCATGGCTCGTCAGACCACATTACTCTTTTCCATTGCTCCAAAGTCTGATATTTATTCTTCCTAGGAATTTAAAGCTTTTTTTCTGATTAGTCTCACTAACCAGTGGTTTTCTTAAAGCCACGCAGCTGTTTAGTCCCAATCCCGATTTTTGTTTTTCTACAAAGTTGACCGCTCAGCAGTGTCCTTCCAGGTTTTGATAATGTGTTGAAGATTTTTTTTTTAACTCAGTTTCAGTAAAATCTCCTTAGTTATTGTCTTTGCTTGAAGCAATTGAGGCATTGTTTATGCACCGAAATTCAAAAATTTAATTATCCCATAAAGACAGTGATTTATAGGTAGAGACACAACAAAATTATTCAAATAGGAGAGTAATTAAAAGCAGATTTGTTTTGAAAGTGGCTTTACCTATTTTATTAATATTGTTGTTTAGTGTTGATTCTGTAAAGCTGCTTTGCGACCGTCACCATTGTTAAAAGGGTCAAATAAAACCGAATTGAATTGAACAGCGTGAATTTTCCAATGACGTATACTCACATGTAGGTGGTGTCAGGCTCCAGGCAGCGTATGATCATAGAGATGGAAGTGAGTGGATCTGGGATTTCACCCAGCATCACGCATGGAGATTTGGCCCCAGACAGAATGTCATCCACGAAGCTCAGCATGGTCTCTGAAACAAGAGCGAAGGGTGGTTAAATTAAATGTATTCACTAAATTCTTTCAACTAAAAAAGCTGAATACTAAAATATCAGTGTCGTTTTCTTGATTGTCAAAAATGATTAATGTTGCTTGCATAAGGCCGCAAAGCTTCCGGTATGCTCCGCGTTTGTTCACCTGACAAGACCTGACAGGTCCACAAGCGCAGTTTAGGTGGTTTTAGTAAGTTAATGCCTTTTCCCATTGGTTTCCTTACAAACATCCACTTGATTTGTGGCTTTTAACTTTAACACTTTAAACCACACTGTTGGTTCCTGAAAAAACACTCGTAACTCTCGATCCCATCAGAATGCGCCTAGCTGAAGAATGGCTTCTCCACACTTTCACATGCTTTAATGTAAAGAGCACAGAGAAATCTTCTAGACATTTCTGATCTCGTATTTAGAAAGTTAGGGGTCAGGATCTGTTTTTTTTTTTCGGATTCCATACAACTTAATCTCCTCAAAACACCAAAATGAAAAGTCTACACAAGCCTAAGCGAATGCTGTTTGTCCAGCTGGTTTGCTTGCGTCATAAAATATGACACGGGGGCTCCGGTGTGTCTTTCTCGTCAGAGGAAAACCCGTCTTGTGAATTCAAGGGAAGCCTTTAAAAAGGTGATGGTGTGTTGCCGCCAAAACCCCCGTGGGCCTCCGGCTCTAAAAAACCGCGGGGGTCCCAGGCATACTGAAAACAGGACGGCTGGTGCCAGGATAAACCTGGGAGAGGAAAGATGGTTGCATATGTATGCACACACAGTCTACCTGAAATATTCTTTATTTACATGGCATGTAGCCCAGTGTGGGGACCCATGTCCTCATTCTAATAAAAGTGGCAGTGTGGGAGACTGGCTGAACGGCCTTTTTCATAAACACCAGTTCATTCATGTCACCCTCGGAGGGGAAGTAATATCTTAGCCATTAGGTTATGAAGAAAATACATTTACAAACAGCTTTGAAAGTACTGACACGCACACAATGTGCAATCCACACGCAATTTTGTGTGGTTATTTTATAATTAGGTCTTAATGTAACAATACCTAGTCTAAAAAAGACATCTATTGCATATTGGAATTATTTTTCTTATGAACTGTATAAACAAATCTTTTTGAAGGTGTCTAAATTTATAGTCACTTGCATAAGCATTCACAAGTCGACACACGGGTAAGGAAAGTGTGATGTGATCGCAACAAAACCCGGAAGACCCTATAGTTTGTCCAAGAACAAACAAACTGCATCATGATGAAAAGGCCATACCAAAAGAAAGAGTTGTCGAAAAGAATGGATCCCAGGATATGCAGCATAGAAATTAAATGGATGGATGGATGGATTGTGCAAAAATGAAAAGAACATCAACAACATACTGTAGATGAGGTAGTGCACCAAAAGTCTGTGACCGGTAATGTAGACTGTTGTGTGTTTTCTTCCATACTCAAATCAGTCTCTCTGGCAAGTGTGACATAGTGTTTAATAGCCGTATACTTGACATATTTAGAAGCATTACATCAATAATATTAATAAGGAGCAGGCAGGAAATTTAACATGTAAAGTTAGCACAAGCAAATCCAATTTGAAAATCCACAATCCACAATTCAAAAAATGCAGAAGGCAAAACATGGAAATATTTGGAACTGGAAGACCAGCAAATCATTAATAGTATCTAGAAATGATTTATAATTATTATTTTCAGCCAAATTTGTAAGTATTTGGACAATGACAGTTTTTATAACTTTGCCTCTGTACACCATCACAATGTAGACTGTAATCTGTCAGCCTTAATAAGTGGATTTGACAAAAATATTAAACACTAACATTTAGAAATTACAGAGTGTTTTTTTTTTTATTCCTCCATTTTAATAAAAAATTATTATATGTAAACATATGTATTAATTTAATCCTTGGAAGCAAATGCAGTTTTGCAGCATGTTCGAGGTCGTTCGGCCAAACCGAATAGTTTTTGCAGCATTGGTCGTTAATATAAGCCTACGGTATATACAGTACTTCTGGATTCATTTAGCTACTTCTCTCAGCAGGCACGTCATCAATAAACACCTTTGACGAGCTTCCATTGGCAGCCATAGATGTTCATGCCATAACACTGCCGCCACAATGTTTGACAGATGTATGCTTTTGATCATGAGCCCATCTTTTCTTCTTCACACCTCTTCCAATTATCCTGGAACAAGTTCATCTTAACCCCACTGTGAACCAGATATTCAAGGATCCAATGAACAAATACATATTCAAGGAGACCATTTGTCTCCTTAACTTGTCATGAAATAATGGGGAAACAGACCACACCTGGCCATGAACCTGCTTATCAGTCAATTGTCCAATTACTTTTGATTTCTATATCTATATTCTATATATAGATTGATATATATATTGCATTATTTTAGAGGCAAAATTGTGTCACTGTCCATAAACTTGGATTGTAAATACACAAAACTGAGGAATGTTCAATGATTTTTGATCTTAAGCAGAAGACAAGATCCACAGGGCCAAAGACTCCAAACAAGAAAAAAGTTGAAAACAATTGAAGTAACTTTAGCCGGATTAAAAAACTAACTAAAGTTACCATATAGAAGGGAAAGGTTCACTCAATTATTGAGAATAGTGACGATTAATGAGAATAGGTAGCAATGACCACGGTGAAGAGTGAAAAGGGGAAGATGCATCAATAGGACACAATCAGCATGAACATTAAAGAAGCCTTCCAAACGCTTTCCCATCTATCTTCATGCATTTAATTCTAACGAGTACCAGTTGAGAGATAGGAAGAAAGAGAAATAAAGCAAGTAAACCAGAGGACACACACATAGACGTTCTTTTGTTCTTTTTAAACAGGTACACATTTCATCCTGAACGCCAAATTCCACACACATCACAAGAGCACCTCCTTGTCCAAAGTACTGGCAGTTATACCCATTCCATTAAAGCAGCAACTCGCAGTACCAGCAGACTTGGCAGCAGCACTGAGACTCAACAAATAACATCTGGTCCTCCTTGTCTACTCTGATGAACAAACAGCAAGGAGATGGATAACAACAGTTTGTAGTGCATCAACTTTTGGCACCACCTCAGAAAAAAAAAAAAAAAAAAAAAGATTAACAGATTCAATCTCCCACATGAAAAGGATAGTGTTTTTCAGAGGAAAGTAGAACATAAAATGCTAATTGTAGCTGATGAGGGGGTGTCAGCACTAAGTTGTGTTTTCTTGGAAGGGAGTGGAATGAACATTTCAGTCTGCTTTCACTTTTGCGCGAGGAGACTTTAATATGGGAGCTGCACTTGCTATCGACGTCATAGTGTTGTTAAGGGGTCAGTTTTCTATTGGTTTTGATTAACTTTGATTAGGCTTTGATAAATGCTCATTCCTGAATGCACACTGGAACTTCATACTTGACACGGAAGCAAGGGTGAAGGAAAGGTGAACGAATGCCTGGAAAACAAAGATTCATTGACTCCAGGTTAAAAAAATGTTATTAAAAAAACTGACGGAGACATGCTGGAATATTCATTCATTCACTCTCATTCATTCACTCAAGTGCAGACTGTAGGGTCTACGGAGGTCTGGAGCCTATGCCAGGGAACTCAGGGCACAACGTAGGGATCACCGTGTACAGGGTGCCAACCCATCAGATGGCACATGCACACACATACTCACTCACTCACACACCTAATCATACGCCAAAATCCAATCAGCCTACAACATGGCTTTGCACTGTGGGGGAAATCGGAGTGCCTGTAGGAAAACAACAAAGCATTCGATCATGCAGACGCCCCACACACACACACACACACACACACACACACACACACACACACACACACACACACACAGAGATTCAAACCCTCAACCCTGGAAAAAAAAAGTGAAGTAAAAGCTCTAACTGCTACCAAAATTGAAATATGTATAATTCGTCCGAAATGGCTTTACATTTTGACCCGGAAGCCTCTTGACCAGGTTTTCTTGACCATGGAAATCAATTTTAATCTAAATCAGGGTAGCCCCTCTCCTTTGACTCTTAATGAGGCTTTACAGGAAACTACCTAGTTATCTACTGCAGGTACTGTTATCTTCAGGAGACATCAGTGTACAGTATTGATGCAATCTGCCTCACTGTTTCAATGCCACCAAGACTATCGGGGCTACAGTATCTAGCTACAGAATGTGTACGGAATGCTAGCAGGATTCCACCAACATTTTTTCATGCCTCTGAATCACAAATTGTATTTAAAAAAAAAAAAAAAAAAAACCTCAAAGAATGCACCTTTAACCATACGCCAAGACCAGATGTGCCTGACCAAAATGGGCATCTGATGTCTGGGCCACACTTGAAGGGAAGGAAACATGAAAACATCTGTGTGGGCTTTAAAATGAAAGTGAGAGAAAAGTCAGTTCCCATAGCACAGTCTGCGCCATGGCCAAACACACTTCATTTTCACCCATTAAGTTTACAGATCATAACACTGTCTGCCTCAATAAAGCTCCTCTGATTCCACCGACAATAGGAGACTTTCGTATTTATGGTGCTCAGAAAAACACCAGGACCTTTCCCAAGAGTAGTGCTGTTGTGTGCATGTGCATACGCATGTAAAACATCTGTGGTTTGTCATCTCTTGACATCTCTTGGATTTAAGGTTCGTACATCTCCTTTGCATATACACATACTGTATGCTCATGACTGCACAGGAACATATGCATGTGTATGAGCCATTTCTGCACTTCCGCACTGTACCTGCTCTTGGAATGCCTGACCACACCTGACTAAGTGACATCATTAATCTGGGCAAATGGTCTAACTAAGACATTCCTCAGCAGTGAAACAGTGTCTTTCCCCCTTTTTACACCTGCGATTCCAGGATTCCCGCTCTTGCGAGATCATGCCACTTTACGGCGAGGGAAAAGAAGCAGACACACACACAGTGTCTTAAGATTCATGGGTAATCTGCTTGCAGTCAGAGTGTCACGTTCCAGTGACTGCTGGATAAACGACACGATCAAAGCCCAGGATGTTTGTTTTATCAGCCGAGAAGCTAGAAGCAGACTCCTCACTAACATGGTCCATACCTTTGCACAATGTAGAAAGGAAAAAAAAAAAAAAAACAGAGGAGGAATGCAAGAGAACTCTATGATGTCACATTGTGTGCCTGAATCCCATTAAGTACTCGATTAGTGCACAAATAGCAGCTGTCAAAGACATCCGGTCTCTGCACCTCAGATGTAATACCGCTTCCATCTTCTTTAATTTTCAGCTTTCTTCAGGGTCTAAGGCTGCACTTCAGGGCTGCACTGAGACTCTGAATCTCAGGTCAAGCCTTCGCTAAACACGCACATGCTATAGCCTTGCCATAAGACCTGATTATCCTGAGCTTGTTAAGATAATCTCCAAAGAAACACATCCATTATGCAATTAGCAAAAGTGCAACTGAACAGTGCAGCAGAAGGTTCAGTACAGAGGACCGGAATCTGGTCCCCCATAGCAGCAGATAAAGAGAAATGGTTTCCATGATTATGCTGCACACGGTTCTCATAAGTGTGCAGCAACGGGATACACTTTATTTCTAATCTGTTAGACTCTATGTTATCCTAAAGAAAGAGAAAGGTATTGCTAAAGTGAACAGAAAAGAAGCAGTGTTTGTACAGAACTGGATTTATTTTCTAGAGTTTGCATTTTGCTTCTGGCTTTACGGAGAAAACACAAACCAAGATTAAAACTAGAGAAGCTAGAGAACTGACTATACTGCACATGCAGACAAAATCAATGCCACACAGGGGCAGATTACTTGAGCATCACACACACACACACACACACACACACACACACACACACACACACACACACACACACACACACACACACACACACACACACACACACATACACACACACACACACACATACACACACACACACACACACACACACAATACACACACACATACACACACACACAACACACACAACACCACACACACACCACACACACACACACACACATAATACACATACATATCAAACACCCACCGACACACACACACACACACACACACACACACACACACACACACACACACACACACACACACACACACATACATACACACAACACACACACTACATACAAGGAAGGACAAAGCATTCCGGAGAAATAATTTAGCAATGATGAAAAAGAAGAAATCAATAAAACCCAATGAAATCACAGACGTTCTACAAAGCAACGTAAGCAACTTTCTTATTAGACAGAGAAAAGCATAAACCCCCAAATGACTAAAGGTTAGACTGAATTTGATTAATTTTGTTGTATAATGTCTTTGTTAATGCTTGTAATTCATCACCGAACAAACACGGTAAACAATGAAACGCTGCCAATTTAATCTAAGCTTTAGTAATTGTTGGGTTTATAAGATCCTCTGCCTAATAAGAGAAATTTCACTGGGTTTTATTAGAATTCATCACAGAACAACTGATTATTGAAGAAATGTTCCTGGTTTATTGGAAATTGTGAAAATGGAAAGACAATTACAGAGTAATGATTAAGTTTAATGATTAAGATTCTTCTTTTATTTCAGTGTATGAAATTATATTTGAGATTTTGTTGTTGTTGTTTTTTGCCTGTATGCATTGTTATTGTATTATGTATTTCGGTAAAGTAGATTTAAAAAATATACACTGATCAGCCATAACCTTACCACCACATAACATTAGATATAAAGACATAAAGACTGATGATCAATTATATACCAGTTTACTGGACGCACAAATTGTTGTATTTTGTAAAAACATGACAGGGAATGCTGTTACGTACAAGAAAGTAATTAAGAACAGTGGGGCGTGACAGCCTATTGTACAGCGCTATACCTATTATACTACAGCAATAGAAACAATTGTCCATTTCAAATCAAATTCAAATCTTATTTGTCACGTACACACGTACACAGTGTGATATGCAGTGGAGTCGATTGTTCGGTAACCTGAGAGGGAATAAAATAGTGGGAGGAGGCGAACTGCACTAGAAAAAGAATGTAAAATATAAAATCTACAAATCCACAGTAACAATAAAATACAGTATATAGAAGTATATAAAATGATATTATATATATAAATATTAATTATATGTATTAGAGGGGACGATGTAGGTATGACAGCAGCAGTGTAAGTGAATGATGGAATGTGAAATATAATGAGGTGGTATTATCACTGGTATTGTCCATGTTTCAAAGTTCAGAGTCTCTTGTCCAACTGTTACAATCATCATTTTTTATCCCATTACAGTCATTTTTAATGTTGTGGAATGTTCATGAAACAAATCAGTCCCTGTTATAACAGACATTATAGCAACTATGGAAAGCCATTCCATCACCAGAACTTTTTTTCTTTCTTAAAGTTATTAAACATAAAGAAAAAGAAAAGTCCTGAAGACGTTCCGGTGGAGCTTTTGACAAAGGCACCTTCCAAAAATGATGAATAAATGTCTTCTAGTAAAACTCTTCCTCATCACAGATAAAGCCTGGTGTACCTCTACTATAGAAACCAAGTATTAGAATAATCACATTGATAGAAATCAGGCATTTAATAAAAAATGATTGATTAATTACTTAATTGATTAATGAATTTATTATTGATTAATTGATCAGGCATTTAATAAAAATGTGGTATGAAATATTATGATGGGAGAAGAGGATTACCCTAAAACATACTTTTAAGAACAAAGAATAAAATAATGTAAATTATATATTTAAAAAAATAAAAATTAAACCGAAATAAACAATATTCTATTATTAATTCATTTGAAATTAACTTCTGGAGGAAATTGAAGACTAGAATCCTCCAATTTAATTCACAACTGAATGAGAAATCCATTAAGGCTTGTCAGAACCTCAAAGAAATTTATCTGTAAGGATGTTATCAAGACTATCACATCAAGGCACGTACTGTATGTGCATTCTTGGGGGAAAAAAAAGGTTGCATTTAGCGTTGACGGATTCTTTGTTTTTGTCCTCTAGTGGAGCTTTAAAGTACCGTATAGTCTCTATTCTACAATAGAATATCTGCCTTTTAGGGAAAACAACCGAAAATCTGAAGTCATTATCCACTCAAAGACATATCACAAATGTAATTTAAGAACATTTCCTGAATTATATGCTCTGCCAAAATTGGAGGTACTAAACAAAAAGCATAGTTTGTTCGTGTGTATCATTTAGAAAGCAACAATATGTAACACTGAGATCAAACTTCACTTCAAAGCCCCGACAGTTACACAATAGTTCTTATTGAATAAAACAAAATATAGTCTTTACAAAGAATAAGGTCTTGTGTCTTTAATTAAAGAACACACACACACACATACACACACACACACACACACACACACACACACACACACACACACACACACACACACACATATATATACACACACACAATTCTGGCTCCCCATACAGCCTGAGCTCATACAATAGCACCTCTTCATTCATCATGTTTCACAATCCCACATTTGGGCTTGATATAATGTTATGTTCTCTACTTTTATAACCGCCATCATGTCTGACGTCCAACTTGGACGGGGCAATCTCAATAACTGCGGAGAGGGAAGCGATGTATATGGCTCTAAGGTCAAGGAAGCATCCAGACCAGATAAGAAAGCCAAGACATACAGGCTTCAAAAGGACCACACAAAGATCTGTGCACGCTATTCAAAATAACGAAATAACCAAATAAACCAATGTGACAGAGCTGTGGAGAGCAGCATTAATCTCCTGCTTCTATAAACATCATGTCTGGTCTCCATACGCTATAGACATTTAAAATAACGTACGAATGAGACGTCCACATTCAGTCATAACACGGCTCTTCAGTAGCCAGTTAACACTGTAAAAAGTCAAACAATAAGTAGGCAGCGAGCATGCGGAGATTAATCTTAGCCATAAAAAACGCCATATTGACACAAATACCTAATCAGTTTTATAACTGAGCACAGCCAGTACAATAGGAACGTCTTGGAAGCTGAGGATTCTTTTAAGAAATAAACGAGCATCTCGAAAAAGAATCTTGGACTTAATGTTGAGTCACTTCGAGAAGTAGACCAGTTTTGAGAATATTTTCTGCCTTTGACCATGAGTTTCTATGAGCCTGTGCCCGTGTAGCCGCAGATTCCTGTTCATGAATGACAGCAGATGAACTTGATATGAGGGAAGGGGGATCTCAGTGGTTAAGACATTGGGCTGCGGAACAGAAGATCCCAAGTTCAAACCTCACAACCACTGTTGGGCTCTTAACCCTCAACTGCACAGATGTATAATGAGATACGCTCTGGATAGGCGTGACTGCCAAATACTGTACTGTATATGTTATCTTAAATGTAAATGTAAGCTTCTAGTATCTTATCATCACTACACACTGATGAAATATATCTAGCTTCATGGGAGTAGTCTTGCCCCAGGATGAAAATGCCGCACCCCCTCCACCCACAGGCCACCAGGGTTCACTTAATGTTTGGAGGATGTAAATCATATGATTCGTCTTCATCAGATATTAACCCAATTGCACTCGTACTGTATGACAGATACTGTATCACCTTCCTCAAAAGAACATCCAATACATTTACGGCATTTGGCAGACACCCTTACACATTTTATCTCATTACACATCTGAACAGTTCAGGACCTTGACAGGACCAACAGTGGTAACTTGGTGGTGGTGGGGTTTGAACCTGGGACCTTCCAGTCAGTAGTCTAGGCTTTATCAGCAGGATGGTGTTCTCATTGACGCTGTTCTTGCAGTTAATGATACCCAGTGTATTCAATTTATCCTTTTTCCTCTTCTAAGTTACTTTTCGAGCTGGTCAGAGCTGGAGTTTACCCCTAAACGTAAAATGCCATACTCATTATTCTTTAACTGACATTGAGCACAACCTAGTGGCGAGAGAGAACAAGCACAGGTTGCACATTTTGGCAAACACGTGTGCCAAGCTCATAACCGGTCTTTCCACTAAATTAGGATAAATGATTTTAAAATTCAGTATTAAGCTTTTTGACACACATTCGCACAGTATGTTACTCTGAAGAACATAAAAAATGAAATCTGACTTGCCTGTTTCGACTTTTGTGTGGTCAGTCCTCTCAGTGATTTTCTCCTGGCTGATGAGATAGTCCACAATGCGCACACCAATTGGTGGTTCAGCATGATTCCATTCCAAAATAACCAACGAGCTGCTGGGCTCATATGAGCGAGACAGCTTGAGCCTGAGCGAAAAAACGCAAATGGGTCAGCTAGCCTCTCCTGAGAGATATGAGTATTTATATGAAATTAGCACATAATAAAATAAAAGTGGGTATTACGTTTCATGAACGTGTCTGTGGTCTGAACGTTTTGAAGCTGGAGCCCATGTCTAAGGCTTGTGTGTGTGTGTGTGTGTGTGTGTGTGTGTGTGTGTGTGTGTGTGTGTGTGTGTGTGTGTAAAGTACGTTTAAAAGATACAAAGCTCTTGATGATCACAAACTCATCAGGAATGTCTGTGTCTGTGTCAGTTTGCATGCCTTACATGGGCTGAGAGAGTGGGGCACACGTCGGTAATCCATCAGCGCCGAAAGCGCTGGAGTCACAGCGACACCAGTCATCAATGACGTCGCCTTTCCCTGAGCACCACAACATGCTCATCATAGCTTCCTGCAGCGCCTGCCAAAGCCAAATACAATATGTAATGGAGGTGCAGAACTGTAAGAGACCAGCGTACTGATTACTTTCCTGCTCCATAACAAAACTTACAGTTGCATTGTGACGTGTAAAAAAAAAAAGTCATTCACAATAAATTCTAGAATTGTTGCTTGTTGATGTACTACAGTATAAGGTGATTAGTAGTTATTTCACTGAAACTGAAGAATGTGGCCAAAAGTATTCGGACACCTTCGCATCACACCTACTGCATATGTGGTTCTTCCACCAACCGATTTGAAACAAAAAAATGTTATTTTATACAATTAAAAATAAACTAAGGGTAACTAAACGTGATCCTGTGATTACTGTACACTTTACATGCTTTTGTCCTGTTGGTTCACTTGCACAATCTGCTTAACATTGTGTCCTGATGCCACTGTGAGACATATTATTGCCTGGAGGACAAAAGTGAGCTGTGCATTTAAGAGAACTCTGACTTTTATACACGGCATCAATTATTCATTCATTTATTTCCTCGATGGTTGATGTAACACGCCAGTCCGCTGGTGTCAGTCTGCGCTAGTAATGTGTGACCCCTTTAGGGCCTGCCACCCAAAACGACCCCTTTAGGGGTTCCTAAAATGGTGAAGGGCTAGCTTTTATTTTCAGGATTTATTTTTTTCACATGTCTCTGTTGTTTTAAATTTCAAAGGGCGTGGCCCAAAAGAGAATGCGTGAGCAACATTTATTTATTTTTCAACAGCAACGACGTGATGTGTTGGCGTAGAAAATAAAGATTACAAATTCATTTCTTTTTTAATTTTTTTTAGCTTGGACCATGATTTTTTTTTTTTCATCTTAGTTAACTTTACTTGAAACCATAGTCTAGACCCAGCCGAGCAAGGAAGAAAGAAAGTGTGTGTTTCTCAGTGCTTGGGGAAATGAAGGGCCCTCAGGAGGCTCTCATGCTCTCTTCAGTGCTACATGGTTGCGAATACATTTGTGTGGCACATTTCCCTTTCTGCTCTCCACACTTCGATCACTCACCCTCGAACACAATAATATACTGCATGTATATGTATATAAATCTCCATATCCTCTGGATGTTTTTTAAATATTTTATGCATAATATCCACCTCCTGCAACAATGCACAGTGTTCCACTCTCTAACATTATGTAACCAGTATAACCAGTATGTTTAACTTCAACTATGAACAATTAGGTCCAGGGGAATCTTAAGCAAAGTGTAAACTGATATCTAACTGATAACTGATATCGACCAAATCTGACAGACGCACCTGGTAGGTCTCGTTGTTGTTAACAAGCTCATAGATTGGTGCTGCCTTTGTGACTTGGAGTAGCACAGGCTCCGAAGGCCTCTGGGTCCCAGGACTCATGTGGCACAGGTGGCAGGAGGGTGGGCACTGGCCCTGGCTGCTGCAATCCATGCGCACACCTGCTGTCAAACGCTTGGCCCCCAAGTCCAGCAGGCTGGCTATATAGGCTGGATAAGTGATAACTCGTGTCTCTTTATCTCGCTCTTCTGATTCATCGGATGGAGAGTTACCTGCAACAGGAATTGCAAAAATTTAAATGGTAACAGAATTTTGCTAAACATAACTGAACAGAATATTAGAACAATGAGACTTTTTAAACAAATAAGTTTTTTATTCGTTACTCAGTTTTAGTTTTTTTTTTTAATAGAGAAATTATACAGCACGTGGTGGTATCAACAAGTTTTGACATTTGCATGCCACAGATCTGGTCACTTTCGCCATACATCCTCCCTCAGACGCCTTAAAAGCTGGCAGTGGAATTCACTATTGACGGTCTCGTCCCTGGGGATTAATTCTCGATGCACGATGCTGCGAACACTGTGAAAAACACGATGAGCATACACTTGGTTGGTCTGCGGACCTGCCTCGCCTTTTTCAGTCGTGGAGATGATGAGCTCTTCCACTGTGACGACTGTTGCGCTCAGGGTCGTACCCATACACCCAAGTTTTGTCACCGGTAATGATCCTCAACATGAAGGACGGGTCATCCACGGAGTTCTTGGCAGACCTCGACATGATGTTCCTTCTGCTCTTTGGTCAGCAGCCTGAAGAAGCACTTGGCAGCAATACGGCGCAGGTTTAAATCACAGATGAGGATCGCCTCCAGTCGTCCTCCAGTGATGTTCTTCCGCTCTTGAAGTGCGCCTGCCACCCAAAACGACTCATAAACTTGCTGAATCATGTCAAACATCTCTGTGCCAGGTTTCATCCAGGATTTTATTCGCTAATGGTTCTAACTTGCTATCCATGATGAAGTGGTAACGCATGAGGTCAGGCCTTGTGCCATCTGTTGGCTTGAAACAAAACTAGTCTTGAAACTTTTTGATAACACCTAGTAGCACTGGTGGCAATAATGCATGAATGAGAAAAATAGTAAGACATTATTAAAGGATAGGAACATAAACCGAAGATAACTTGTTGATAAGAAGAACAAAAACACCATTATTATTATTATTATTATTAGTAGTAGTAGTAGTAGTAGTAATAGTATTTATGGGGGAAATTTAAATGAGCAAAATAATAACGCAATCACTGAGTTAGGACTTGCCTGCATGTATATAATTGCCTAATTGCCTATTCATATATCAGATCCATACATACATGGATTTTTTTTTTTTCAAAATTCAAACCAATCTACTATACCAGACCTTGACACACACCACGAGTGCCGTGCATTTCATCATACGAGTCATCATCCTGTAAACATCAGAATCGACCTGTTACTACAGAATTGCGAATGAAAATAACAGAAACCTGACCAATTTTAAAAGAAGTTAAAATTCGCATGATTCAAAACGTAATTAAACATTATCTAAGCAATCTATGTTTCTGATCATTTCTGTCATTCATGTCTTTCCTACCTCAAAATTATTTGGAAAAACTTTAGCTTACTCTGCTGAATTTATCAAAATGCAAGCGATTTCTGAGTTCAATAGCCAATTAGGGAATAACATACTGCTTGTGCAAGCCTTCATATTTTAAGAAAGCATAGGTCTAATGAGCAAAGAGTTTATGCTACAACCCACAGTTCTTTCAGGATGTTCTCTGTCAGGGTTAGCTTGCTCATCGTCTCTGAAAACAGGAGACAAATAAAGAAGTGAAATTGTTGGGCTCCAGTTCCCTAAAGCGCTACATTCCATAAATGAGCAGAGCCAACTCCAGCTCCCATCAATCCACTGGGCACCCATACACACACATGCGCACACACACACACGCACACACACGCACGCACACACACGCACGCGCACACGCACACACACGCGCACGCGCACACACACGCGCACACACACACACACAGAGAAAGAGAGAGGGGTGTTGGTGGTGGGGGTGGAGAGCTTTTGTCTGAAATCTCTCCTCTCTGCTGATGAGCTATTTAATTAAACTTGGTTTCTTGGAGCAGGGATCCAAGCAAGAAATCTTTCGGTATTTAATGCCTGTTCATGATCTTGGGACAAGCTGGCATCCGCATCCGGGGTTCAGTGCGCCACCATGCACCAGTAGACGAACACCCCTAAGCCCTTTCGTTGAGCGTGTATAGATTTGAAAGCTCTTTATAGAGTTTAATTAATCACAGAGGAGAATAAGAGATAAGGAAAGGCACCATGAGACAAACTGCCTGGTCTATTTTACCAGGTAGTCATAAAACGCTGCAAATAGTGGTTGAAAAAAATGAGCCGTCCTATGTAGATTAAGGAGATATCGCTTAGACTATATTTTAGCTTATTAGCTTAAGACACAGAAATTGGAAAAATAGGGTGAGACACACTGCAAGACACACCAAAGAGCAAGAAATACAGTAGGAGTGCCACGCCCATGGTGATTTGCTCGGAGCTTAACAAAATACAGTGAAACAAATCAGTGAAAGACAAATTATATCAGGGAAGCTAAGAAAAAAACTTTAATAATTTTGCTTGGGGGAAAAACAACAAACCTTTCTCATAATGATGAGAAAGCCATCAGTATTAACGTTATAGAGATTTACACAATTACTCAACAACTGCCTCATTTCAGAGGTAAAAAAAAAAAGATATTACAAAGTAGCACAAGGGCTTCAGGCTTCAGGAGTGCTAGTTCACTCAATGGACAACAGAGGGTGCTGGAGGATTAACATAACCTTCAGTCACCAATGCCATAAAACAAAATGGATGGATCAGCATGTATAATAAATTATATTACTTCGACAAAAATGATTTGGTAAGAGGATCACAAATTCATGCAGTTTACAAAGAGACTGCAAATACCAGCCGATGGATTTATGATAAGAAGCACTAGGACTATTAAAGTCCTGACCAAGGTAAACTACATGTTTGGGTCTAAACAATGGTTTGACCTTTGTAGCATCATGAAACGAGAGGCATTTTATTGTGCTGGTGGTCAGACCACATCTGTTCACTCAAACAAAGACAAACTGCTCCCAACAGCTTGCTGTAAACATTCTTCGGCTTGATATTCTTCTTCACGCAGTGACGGCTAAGCATATGCACACTGGTATACATGGATACACATCATTTATAACTAGGCAGACTGCTTTTGCTCAGAATTACTTCAGTGGTCAGATTAATATCAGGCTAAATAGTGATTCACAAATAACACTAATTCATCATGCATTAATATGAAACCACGTCTGTCACAACCACAAACTAATCACCTACTGTATAATACAGAATATAAGCATTGGACAGCATATATTTATAGAGTGGACCATATCACATGGTATGACTGCTGCTGAACTCTTGCCTTGGCTTTATTTCTCAGCCTTAAGTATACAGCTCACATTCTTAACCAACACGCATTTTTGTCTCTTAATAAAAAAGGTACTGCTTCTCAAAGTGAGACTGGCCACGTGAGCCTGGGCCTGTCTGACACAACACTGACATCTTGTTTCTGCGAGTAAACTAATTGGTAAGTCTGACCGTGATCCCAACCGACCCCAAACACTCAGAGCGCCCTGACTCGCCCTCGATTCAGGACAAGCAGAACTTTTCTTCAGACCTTTACTGGATCGCATACAGTACATTCTATTTAAGCCATTATATTACAAGGCAATATGAATAATATTTAAAATATTTAACACATGTTGATTATGATCAAGCCCCATGAGATGTGCCAGACAAACAAGTCTGATCTGCCAAGGCACTTTTGCATTGTATGGTTACGGCTGATTGGTATATTAGCAACAGAGGAGAAAAAGCTAAAATATGCTCAAACGTGCTATTACTGATATTCGTCATATGTATACTGTATGTCTATCAACAAAAGTATCAGGACAAACCTGCTGAATATTGACTTCAGGTGTTTCAGTCAGGTCCCTTATCCCCAGTGAAGAGCGAACTTAATGCTTTAGCATACCAAGACATCTTGGACAATGCTATGCTTCAGACATTGTGGCAACAGTTTGGGAAAAGCCCCTATCTATCCCAACATGGCTGTTCCCCAGTGCACAAAGCAAGGACTATAGAGACATGGTTTGATGAGTTTGGTGTGGAAGAACTTGACTGGCCCTAACACAGAGCCCTGACCTCAACCCCATCGAGCACCTTTGGTATGAACTGGAACAGAGATCGCAAGCCAGACCTTCTCGTTCAACATCAATGCCTGACCTCATACAGAATCAATGGGCACAAATTCCCACAGAAACTCTCCAAAATCTTGTGGACAGCCTTGAAAGAAGAGAGGAAGCTGTTATAGCTGCAAAAGGAGGACCAACTCCATACTAATGTGATGTTATTGGATACTAATGTATATATATATATATATACTATATATATCGCGCTAAAGTATGAAGACTGAACGAGAAAGTTTCCAAAATACCAAATCAATCTAACAAGGTTTGTGAAATCACTCATTATTAAAACACCAATCCTTCACATTTCTTGTGCATTAAATACTATCCCTGTAGGCATCTATGTGGGACAGACTATACTGTATAATGATGCATGCAGTGTCTGGGTGTAGAATATGAAAAATACATGTTTTATTTTTCTTCGCTGTAATCTACTTTGGTTTGCAGCAAGCATTGGGCAGTGTTACTTCAAACAAAAATTTCACTTCTTTTAACTAATACTTTGCTTCTAGAACTCCTGATAAGACAGGATAAAAAAATAAACAGTAAAAGGCAGAATAAAGGCAGAGGGGGTATGTAACGACACTAACCTTACTCAAGAATGTGTGATAATTAACGGCCTGTGGCGAGACTTGCATGTCATAGTTTCAGGGTTGAGGAGTACAACTAAGCATAATGTTAGAAACAAAGACAGAAATGAGCCGTGTCACTTTCACAGCACTTTTTCCTCCCAGAAATGGAATGCCTAGAATGTAACACAAATATTTATATTTTTGACATGCGCATTAGCTGTACCAACGATTTGTACGTGTTTCTCTTTCTTTAAGGGATTTATTAAGTGCTCCAGGGAATAGGCTTAAATCACACTTAAAGCAGTCGTGCTGAATTGAGCTGAATTGAACATTCTCTTCATCTAAACTCCTGTTTTGTTATTTAAGATTCATAGAACACATAAGATGAGAAATCGAAATAATGATTAATACCTGATAACTATTTCACAACATAGTGGATATGATAAGATTGTTATTAAAATACCACAGGAAAAAAAAAAGAAATAAAATTTGGGATAAGCCTCTACTCCCCAGAACAAACAGACGTCCACAACAAAGTAAGATAAGTCAAGTAAGATAAGCATGCCTGAGACACCTTTTTCCATCCTCCATATTTGTTTATAACTGTTAACCAAGGAAAATTTTTTATGTAAAGTAACATACAGTAATATTACTGTGGCACTTCAAACATTACTATGGTAGGCACCACAGGACCAGAGTAAATGAGTAAATACCAGAGTAAATACTGTGGTACTTCAGTATGGTACTGTGGTACTATATGACATTGTATCCAAATACATACACATTAGTATGGAGTTGGTCCTCCTTTTGCAGCTATAACAGCTTCCTCTCTTCTATGGTGTGGACCACTGTACTTTGGTCAATATCATGGTACTTACTGAGGAATCAAAGTTAATCAGTTATCTAATATGGTATGTTTGTACATGCTCTACCATATTAGATATGTTATTACACAACACTTTTATGGTATAGAACAGGCAGTACCATATTACTGTGTGTAATATAAAAAGTTTCAAAGTTCAATTCAATTGAATACAAATTTTATTTCTAAAAATTACATTTCGCAAGCACTTTATCAGAAATCAAATAAATTATGGTTCCACCAAATGGTAATTAAATAATTTTGATAAAATATATTGTATATATATATAATATTGCATGACCACTAGTTCTGTGTCATGCCAACAGTAAAACTGTTAAATACTGAGACCATTCATGTGGAGTTGCTTCTCAGCCAAGGGAGTGCCTAAGAACACAGACTTGAATAAAGAATGGTACAAAAACAGAGAGCTCTGAGAGCAACTTTTTCATCCAAACATCCAAGAACATTTTTGTGATGAACAATGCCTTTGCCTGCATGATGGAGCACCATGCCATAAGGAACAAAACATAAAAATATGGGTCCATGACCAGGAAACTCCCCCTAATCTTAATCCCATTGAGAAACCAAAAACAAACAGATTCTGACAAATTCCAAGAATGGGCTGCCATCAGTAAGAATCTGGCTCAGAAGTTGATTGACAACATGTCAGGGCCAATTGCAGAGGTTTTGAAAAAGAAAGGTCAACAGTGCAAATATTAACTCTCTGCATAAACTTAATGTAATTGTCAATAAAAGCTTTTGACACTTATGAAATGCTTGTAATTATACTTCAGTAGACCGTAGTAACATCTGACTAAAAGATCTGAAAACACTGAAGCAGCAGACTTTAAGCAGCGAGAATTAATGTGTTTCATTCTCAAATCTTTTGGCCACCGCTGTACATACTATATAAATATTACCGTTATGTCACGTGACCATGTATAACATATTTTTGACAGTATCCTGGTGTGTTATATATTTATAATGTACAGAGTTCCAGTCTTCATTTGTCCCCATCACACACTACTGAGATAATGCTTACTGAAATAGTGTGAAATAGTTTATAGTGTGCTAAAGAGGATGAGACTAACGGGTGAGTGTAGGGTATTAACCAGAATGGCATTATGCCCTGTATAATCTATATAAAAGCAAAGCCTCTCTTTGTCAGATTTGGATAGCACAGCTTTAACAAAATTAACCAGGGGTAACAACAAAGCTTTACATACAGACTCATTAAATAGTCATCTTAACACCAGCTCTCATATCTCATGACTCACAGTGATGTGGATAACCGTGCCTTCCACACTGGGGATAACGTTGTACTGTATATTGCATATAAAGCACCATCTCTCTCTGTCTCTAACTCCCTCTCTCACTTTCTCTCTACTCGTGTGCGTGTATGTGTGTGTGTTGGCATGTGGAGACGCGCCTCCTTTGTGGCTGTTTGAAAGATTAATTAAAAGAGAAGTCATTGGGGTCCAGTCTTCTCTGACCTCTAAAATGAGTAATTGGGCACAAGTACAGACTGCTCCATCAAGTTACTCGTCTATAGCCCCCATTCTGTCACCATCTCTCTCTCTCTCTCTCTCTCTCTCACACACACACACACATCACACACACACAACACTACACACACACACACACACCACACACACCACACACACACACACACACACACACAATTCACATGAAGGTCCATGCTCTCAGCTCATCCTTTGCCCTTTTTCAAGTGGCTTACATCTAACAGCTTTGTTCCAATTCACTCTCCACCTTTTCTGAGATCAGCCGAGAGTAGCTAAAATTCCACCAGTTCAGTACTATGCGTAAAACTTTGTGCCCTTCTTTTAATTCAAATTTTTTTTGTGGAAGAATAAAAAAAAAAGACCTGATAGTAGCAGGTATCAGTATTAGGAAAATACAGTCTCTGACAAACATTATATAGCTATTTGTCCACTGTGCCATTATGTATGATTCAAAAATCAAAAAGCTGTACAGGGCATAAGTAACCATTTCCTTCATGACTTTATCAGTCTCTCACATCATTGTAGAGGAGTCTTGGCACATTCTTCTTTACAATTTGGCCATTTTCTTATGGTTCAACCACAGCATTTCAGATAGGTTAAGGTCTGGACTTTGACTAGAACATTTCATAACCTTGATTCTATTTATTTTCTTTCTGACGTAGATTTACTAGTGTGCTTCAAATCATTTTTCTGTTTCATGAGCCAATTTCGACCACATTTTTAGCTGACACAGCGATGGCTTCACATTGGCCTCTTGAATACTAGAGAGTATACAGAGGAGTTCATGGTCGACTCAAAGACTGCAAGGTGCCCAGGTCCTGTGACTACAAAAACAAGCCCAAATCATCACCCCTCCACCCCTGCGCTTGACAGTGTCTGTGAGGTGTTTCTGCTGAAATGCTGTTTGGTTTTTGGCTCTGGGCATTAAGGCCAAATGACTCCACTTTGGTCTCATCTGTCAAGCAAAGCATACTTGTTCAGTCTTCTTCTAATTGTGCTGTCATGGACTAACATTTAATATGCTCAGTGAGGCCTGTAAAGTCTAAGATTTAGCTCTTGGGGTTTTTGTATTTCTGTGACCTTGTGGTGAATGTGCTCATTCATTGCTGGGAAGATTCGCAACTGTTTTGAATGCTTCGTCTTGTGAAAAATATTTCTCCAAATAGTTTGGAAATGATTTTATAATGTTCTCCAGATTAATGTACAACAACAATTGCTTCTCTAAGACCATTGCTTAAGCCTTGGCATTGTGTTAACACACACCTGAATGCTCCAGACCAGCAAACTGCCAAAACGTCTGCTTTTAAAAAGGTCTGAACAGCTGCATGTGATCAATTAATCAAGGGCTGATTATTAACAGCACCTGACTGCAACTTACCGTCTTAAATCCTCAAAAGCAGTACGGGGGTACTTAGTATTAGAATTGGCTGCATGTTTTTTTTAATAAATAATATTACAATGTATTAACAGTTAAAAACTGTTGTTGTTGTTCATCTGAATGTGTATTTGCCTTATACTTAGACTTTATACAAGGATTTTTTATCATGTTTATAGACAAAAACATGAATTATAATACATAGAATTAAAAGAGGGTGCACTAACTTTTACACATGCCTATGAAAGTAACAACAAATTAGCAATAAATATTGCTGATGTAATCAGACTCTAATTGGTGTTTTAGTTTTAACTTCTTTCTCATAGTATTGCATTGTCTTCAAGTGAACATTGCTTTCAAAGTACTACTTCTTGTTCACTAACTGGCCTTGCTTCTAAATACAGCTCACATACTGTAGGTTGGAAAAATAAGACCTACAGTACGCCAACAAGGCATCTCAGAGCAATAGGGCCTGCTCAGTTAATAGGGCTCGAAGTTACGTAGGATAAAGCATGACATCTTTCAGCTGAACTCAGCTGGACTATATTTTGAGAAAACAATTGCGTTCATCCTTGCTTTTGAAAACTGCACTGTTTCTTGCCCTTTCCCATTTAGTTTATTTTCTCTTCCTCCTTGTTTCGGTGTTGCCTCTGAATTACCTTGCATATGAAATTGTGGTCTATATAAAACATACTTTTTATTGCCTTGTAGAAATTTTCTATAGAATAAAGTTAGTTTGTATAGTTCCTATTCTCAATCAAATCTGAACTAAATCGAAGTGTTCTTGGAATCATTACTGTATGTTTCTATTCAAGGTGAATTCTCCTGCCTTGCACTCACTGGCCAGTCTGTGGACTCTGGCCCCACATAACCTTGAAGATAAAGATGAATTAATAAATAAACAAACTGATTATAGCCCAACTAAAAATCTCTTCAAAAGGTCTGGAAATGTGAAGGAGAACAATAAAAACAGACTTTCCCCTCTGCCAGCCAGCAATAATTCCAATAATTCCAGCAATAATAAAAGTTTAATAGCACTAATGACTCAGCTCATGAATCATAAGTACACAAACTTGACATTTCTTCAAGAACACCCTGAAATCACAATAACAATCATCACAGAAACCTCACCAGGACACTAAGATCCAGACAAGATTCATGAACAAAAGGCCTTCATTATTAATAGAGACTAAAAAAAATTAATATATAAATTAAAAAACTTGTAAACTGAACCTAACCCAAATTGACTGTGTTATCAAATCCCCATGTCTTAATGGTTCTCGATGCACCTTGGCTGTCACTGCAGCAATCAGATAGAATCCGAGCTACAGGAATCTGCAGTCTAAACGTGACATTAGTGAAGCTGGTAATGCTTCCAGCAATGCCAAGAGCGACCTTGGTGTAAAAATGCCCCATTTAAGTGAATTGCTATTGAGAGATATGTTACTGATGTATTATTCAAACAGATTAATTAAGAGTGGGAATATGATTTACTGAAGAGTTACTGCTATACAAATAAACCACTGCGTATTCATTACTGATGTAGCAGTCTGAAAGTGTTGAAATGGGTGATGTGTGTATCTGCATATTTTAGCACTTGTATTAAAATTTGTTGTTTTTTTTTATTTAAAAAAAAGTGACAAAAAGAAGGCTGAGAGTGTGAGAACTGTGGGTGGACAGTATACAAATGCATGTTCACTTCTTCAGAGATGTTCTGATGCTGAAAGAGCTTGATAGAGCGACTTTGTTAAACTTAAACCAACAAAATATGCAATTATATAAAAAAATGATGTGGTGTCCGGTTTAAATGATTAATATAATGAGAATAATATCTGCACTAAAACATAACTTAAATGGTGTTTTATTTGTTGTGCTAGAGTAGGTGACTTTGGCATTGTTGACCTCACTGCACTAGACAAGCGTTAAACAAGAAGTAGAAGCTATTCCAGCACATTACACGAGCCCAATGAGAAAATTAAGTGCGATAACACTGCCAATGTTTTTTTAAGCCTAGCTGCAGGCCATGCTTGGACAGAAAAACCAAAATACATTATTAATGAAGCTGGGATTACACAGGTGTGAAAACCAGTTCTCTAGAGATGTTAACAGTCACTCATCTGCTCACTAGGTTTCCTCTCTAAGTGACAGATTCAATTTGAGGCGACATGTGAAACTTTCCCCCCACTCATTTGATAGTTTGAAAGACACTATTTTAAAAGCACCTACAATCAGAGCCACATCTCATCCCCTTATGCAATTAAATAAATAAAAAAAGCTTTCCGCATGACATTTTAATGAAATGATTCATGATTCCATGATAGATGTACATATATTATCGCATACCCAAATTTCAAAACTAACGAAAAATATGAGATAATAGGTATACATCTATGAAACTTCTCATTAGCTTGTTGTTTGGTAATTTAGATGTATTGGTAAACTTTTCACCTAATACAAAACATGTTACGTATTGGATGGTCTTACACAGTCTCAGATACTTTTACAATCATCTGCCTCCATCTAACACTATTCTTTACATCCTCTTCTCTTTCACCAATTAACTTCTTGTCCTCTCTCACTATATCCAGAAATCTCCTCTTTGGTCTTCCGCTAGACCTCCTGCATGGCAGTTTCAACCTCAGCATCCTTATCCTATGGATATAATCACAATCTCTCCTCTGAACATGCCCAAACCACCTCAATCTGGCCTCCCTGACTTTATCTCCAAAACATCTAACATGGGTTGTCTCTCTCTGATGGACTCATTCGTGATCCTATCCATCCTTGTCACTCCCAAAGAGAACCTCTACATCTTCATCTCTGCTACCTCCAACTCTGCCTGTCTTTTCCTCAGTGGCACTGTTCCTAAGCCGTAGAGCATTGCTGGTTGCACCACTGTCTTCCTTTCATTTCTTCACACAACGCACCTGCCACGAGGAGTACTACCTGTTCTAACCTGCCTGCACACGCCTCTTCATGTCCTTTCCACACTATCCATTTCTCTGGACAGTTGACCCTAAATACTTAAAGTCCAGCACAGTCTTTACATCTGCTCCCTGTAGCCTCACTGTTCCACTTGGGTCCCTCTCATTCACACACATGTATGTCTTGCTGCAGCTTACCTTCATTCCTCCGCTTTCCAGAGCATACCTACACCTGTCTAGATTTTCCTCCACCCGGTCCCTGCACTCACTACAAAGCACAGTCATCTGCAAACATCATAGTCCATGGAGACTCCTGTCTAACATCATCTGTCATCCTGTCCATCACCAGAGCAAACAAAAAGGGGCTCAGAGCCGATCCTTGATGCAGACCCACCTCCAATTTGAACTCTTCTGTCACACCTACAGCACATCTCACCACTGTCTTACAGCTCTCGTACATGTCTAACATACTTCTCTGTCACTCCAGACGTCCTCATACACACAGCTCCTCTCTTGACACGCTCATACTTTCTCTAAATCTACAAAGACACAATGCAATTATCTTCTTTGTACTTCTCCATCAGCAGCCTCAAAGCAGATACTGCACGTGTTGTACTCTGGTCACAAATTCTCACCTCTGCCCATAACCTACTGTAGCTTCCACAACTCTTTCTCTGTAGTTTCCTCAGCTCTGCACATCTCCCTCTATTCCTCTGGGATCCACTCACTCTCCAATGTTTTGTTGAACAGACTAGTCAGAAATTCTACTGCCAACTCTCCTAAGTACCTCCATACCTCCACAGGTATGTCATCAGGGTCAACTACCTTACCACTCTTCATCCTCTTCAACGCCCTCCTCACCTCCTTCTTACCAATTTTTGCTACTTCCTGTTCCCTAACAGTCACCTCTTCTACTCTTTGTCCCCTCATTTTCCTCATTCATCAACTCTTCGAGTACTCCTTCCATCGTCCCATCACCCTCCATTTCCATCCCTATCTTTAATCACTCTAACCTGCTTTCCATCTCTATCTCTCTGCCTTGCCAAACTGTACAGATCCACCTCTCCCTTCTTACTGCCCAACCTTAGTATACAAGTTCTCATATGCTCTTTGTTTGGCTTTTGCACCTTCGATTCCATACTATCTGATACTTTTTTCACCTCCAGAATAAACTCCTATTTCAGGATAATTCATACTCCATATAAAATAACTTGAACCCTGTCCCTACGCAGGCCTTTCCACCTGGTGTCTCCCGGACACACAGTATATCCACCTTCCTTCTCTGCGTCCCTACATTCATGTTCCTTTCCTTTTCTCTCTCTGCCAACAAACACACATTCCTCCTGTCCTTTTTCAACCAGCAGGAGCCCAATTTCCATCGGCACCCTGTAGATCAACAGCAAGAGTGGTGGTCATTGTTAACCCGTGCGCAACCGATCCAGTATGGAAGTCATGTTAATGATTTGCATGATTGATTTGGCAAATGTTTTATGTCGGATGCCCTTCCTGCCACAACCCTCAGCATTTATCCAGACTTGGGACTGGCACAAGAAGACAGAAGAACCACTGTTTTGGTGTACATATTATATGTTAAAGGCAACTGATTACTCATTGCATGCATATGAATTGCTCTATTTATTATCATACAGATATTCTTTAACTTATGAGATAGCAAAGCAGAAGACAATTTAGGACCTTTGCATGGGGTATTTATTTTCAGGAAAGAAACTTCTTCTAGTACTGCTTGTTCTCTGAGTATGTCATGCATATTTGGGAACCAGGGTCATATTTAATAAAGCATGAAAATATTCAGCAACTGTGTGCTCAATTTTTGTGGTTTATTTAAGACAATAATCAGTGGTTTATGATTTATATTTGAATTGTTTCCATTTTTTTTCTTTAGAAATGCCTTAATATTATGATTACTAGCATGGTCTGGTACATTATGTCCTTAACAAGGTACATTATATTCATTAAACTTTCGTCAGACATACACCCATTCCTCTTTGACTGGATAGATTAAAAAATATATAAAAAATTACAAAAGAACCCAGGTGTTCTTAACCCAAAAGAGGAAGAACCTCAATGAGGGTAAGAACAGAAAAAGAATAAAGGAAATAACACATCTAGCATGGCTGCAAAGGCACATTTCTGTCTTCTGCTCTTGTGGTTCAAGTATGGTGGAAAAGATCTGGAAAAGAGATCCCCCTCTGAGAAAGGTCCAATCATGGGTCAGCACACTTCTGAGCCATTCTCACACAACTCTAGCCTTGATGTCAGATAAAACACGGCCCCTTTTCCTTGTCTAAGCCCCAGGGCACCTGCTCCTTTGCTCTATGATCTCAATCTTCCCACTTGATGTGGTTGCTCCTTTTTTTCTAAATATTGAACCATTGTGTTTTCGACATGCATCAGAAAAGGGTTAGAAAGGTCAAAAATAATGTGTCTATGAACTTCCAAATTATTATTTAGTTATTCATCCTAAAACACATGACGCGGTCACAACAGTGAAAACAATAGGAAAGGTGCACTCACCATCCACTTTATTAGGAACACCAGTACAATGATGCAGCAATCTAATCAGCCAATCATGTGGCAGCATCACAATACCACTGAATCATACAGATAGAGGTCATGAGAATAGTTAATGTTCAGATTAAACATGAGAATTGGTGAAAAAATTTTTTTTATTTTTTTATTTTTTTAACTGAACTCTGACGGTTGTTGGTGCCAGGCGGACTGGTTGGAGTGTTCCTCAAAGTATCTCCTGGGATTTTTACACACAGCAGCCTTTAGAGTTTTTCCATAGAATGGAGGAGACCAGACTTGTTCAGAAAATCTATAGTAACTCAAATAATTACTCTTAAGCTGTAGTTGTAGGAGCAGAAAAGCAGCTCAGCATACACAAACACATCAAACTGTGAAGTGGATGGGCTACAGCAGATGAGATCACTTGAGGTCCCCTTCTAGACAGTTTGAAAAACAAAAGACTGACACTTGAAAATGATTCCTCATGCTCCCAGGCCCACTACTTAAGCCCAGTGAATCTTGGCATTGTCATTCTGGCAATTCCCATGCCAACAGGGAAAAACAGCCCATTGATTACAGTATAACGTGATCATCAAGGACATTAATGCTTACTTTATTTTATTGCCACATAGCTTTGCTGACGAAGTGAATCAATACCTTTTACCAAAGATGAGGAGCTGATGTGCGTCTATGATTGGAAGAGAGACAGTTCTGTGGCAGAGAAGGGTAATGCATTATGAGCATATTCAATCCATACAAGATTCTCTGTCCAGCTTGAGGGGTCCAGAGAGCATAATGAGTCTCCAATTTCCTGACTAAGCCTCTCCATTTTCCATCTGTAACCTCCATCATTCTCAAATGGAAGAGATTTGGAACACCCTACAGTTTTCCCAGATCTTGGTCAGACATACTGTAACCCAAAGAACCACTATGCATGAGATCCTCAGTCCCCTTGTGGAGATGGTAGTGCCGTACAGAAGAACAACCATCACTGCACCACTCCAACAATCAGGCCTCTATGGTAGAATGGACAGACAGAAGCCATTCCTCACTTCCTCAAGTCTATTGGGAGTTTGCCGAAAAGCTGTAAAGGACTTACAGACAACGAGAAACAAAATCCCCTTCCTAGTGGTTGCAGAATCACGCCATGGGGATTTTTTTTTTTTCTGGGACTGTTTACATTTAAACAAGACGACCCAAAGCATAACACAAAGAAAACTCTGGTGTAGCTTCAGAACAACTCTGTGAAAGACCTGGAGTGGCCGAGCTCTAGTGTCTGGACCCAAATCTAATCTCTGCATCTCTGGAGAGACCTGAGAATGGCTGTGCCCATCAAAACTGGATCAGCTTGAATGATTCTGCCAAGAGGAATAGAACAAAACTTCCAAAGGTAAGGTGTATCAAGCTTGTAGCATCATTCACAAGCAGACCTGGGGCTGTCATTGCTGTCAAAGGTACCAAGATAACCAAGTATTAAGCGATGGGTCTGAATACTGATCGATATTTCGATATTATTTATTTATTTTATAAATTACCCTCCAAAACCTCCAAGCACCTGTTTTAATTTGTTATTGTGAAGTATTGTGTGTCAAATGGTGAGATTTTTTTTTTTTTTACTGATCGTAATGAGTGTAAAAAAAAGGTTATGATTCAATTAACACTATATTTTACATTTTGAAATATGAATTTGACTTGACAAATTTGGAAAGGAACAGGCAGACAGATTTGTAGATTTACTGACAAGGAGGAATGTCCTCAAAAAAGGTCCCAAAAAGACAGCGTCAGATTCAAGCAAATAAATGCTGGAAAGCTCAAACACGATGTTAAGAGACAATCTGGCAGGAAGTGAACTGTGACTGTGGAATTTATAGCCTAAAGATGCAGGTTAAACAGACACAGGTGGAGCTGATTGGAATGGCAGCACATGGAACATACTAGTTGGTAGACATGAACTGCAAGTTAGAAAAAAGAAAAAAAAAGTTGATAAACAAAAAGCCAGGAGTCGCTCATGACAGCTCATGACAGGTCTTACTCTGATATGCCCATTGCTCACTAGGGTAAATCTGGACTTATAAGACTTTTTCCATTGTTCAAAACTCCAAACTTGATGGTCTCTAGCAAATTTAACCCTATTTTCTGATTAACCCTTTCAAACACCTAGATGTTTTAAAACTAAAATCACTGCGTTCATCAGCTCACCAATAAACACACAGTTCCACAACATGGATCACTGAAAACAGTGCATCTGGAAAGTATTCACAGTGCTTCCCTTTTCCCACATTTTGTTACACACAATACCCGGCCATGACAACATGAAAGACATTTGCTTGACATCTTTGAAAATGTAAAAACAAATGAAAAACAAAACAAAAACAAAAAAAATCACATGTACATAAGTATTCACAACCTTTGCCATGACACTCAAAACTGAGCTCAGGTGCATCCTGTTTCCACTGATCATCCTTCGAGATGTTTCTACAACTAGATTGGGGTCCACCAGTGGTGAATTCAGTTGATTGAGCATGATTTGGAAAGACAAACACCTGTCTATATTTGGTCCTACAGTTCAAGTGCAAGTCAGAGCACAAACCAAGCCATGAAGTCTGTAGACCTCCGAGACAGGATTGTATCGAGGTACTGATCTGGGCCACGTTACAGAAAGATTTCAGCAGCATTGAAGGTCCAGATTAGCACAGTGGCCTCCATCATCAATAAATGAAAGAAGTTAAGAACCACCAGGACTCTTGCTACAGCGGGCCATCTGGCCAAACTGAGCGATCAGGGAGAAGGACCTTAGTCAGGGAGGTGACCAAGAACCTGATGGTCTCTTTGAAAGAGGACCAGCATTTCTCTGTGGAAAGAAAAAAATAACCCTCCCGGAAAGCAACCATCTTCACTGTAAACCAGAATAAGTTGGCAAAACTCAAAAAAGTAATGATGTTTCCAATTTTAAGTAAACAGAAGAAAAAAAATTTTGAGTTTGTTGTACTCATTCATATTAATCGTTATTTACTTACATTACCGAGTAGCCTAGCTCATACTATAATTTTTTCTTTCGCCTGCTCTTGGCAATGTGCCACCACAGCGGTTTGTCACATGTTTTTATGCCAGATGCTGTTCTGAACACAACCCTCGCATTTTTATCTGGGCTTGGGACAGGCACTTCATCCAGTGGCTGGGAATCGAACCCGGCGCTTTCGCATGAGCCACCAGTGCTCTGGTACCTTAGGGTGACCGGATTTGTACAGATTATGTGAAGACAGACCAATCCACCATCTTGATTAAAACAATTCAATGTGGGCAGTTTACATGTGCATTGACGATGTCAGACACAAATTCACTAAGGTGAAAGATTTTAAGTTGGTGGAACTTTAAGGAGACAGTTACTGGGGCTTAAAATATCAAATTTGTTCAGCTAACTTGAAAAGTGTAATTTCTACAAATTCATAAATACCAAAAGGTTCTAAATATTCACAAAGGTCTATTAATTTGAACAAATTGTAATTGTTTACGTTAAAATTACTCAATATGTTTAATTAGTTTGAGCATTAGAGGTTGCAGCATCATACTCAAAAAGACTTGAGGCTGTAATTGTGCCAAAGGGGCTTCAACAAAGAAAATTGGTTTTCATGGTCTGAGAGTCCTCCAGGTGCCTTTTGGCGAACTCCAGGTGGGCTGTCACGTGCCTTTGACTGAGGAGTGGCTTCCGTCTGGCCACTCTACCATACAGGACTGATTGGTGGAGTGCTGCAGAGATGGTTGACATGAAAGAAATGAAATCCTGTCTGCAATATCTCGTAGCTGCAGTATTCAATATCGTCCCTTTCAGCTGATTAGGACAATAGTATAGTATATAATACAGTATGTGTGTGCTAACTTCTCAATGTTTTTCCCTGCAGCCCGAGGAGAACGTATCTGAGTGATGAACTCCACTGGATTTTTGCTGCTCATCCCTCAGTCACTTCATGCCTTTCGGACTGTCCAACTCCCACCACGTCTTGCTCTTCATTCCCTTGCCCACAATTATAACTCAAAAGTGTGTGGTGGTTACAGATTAGCTAACCATTAAGATATAAATCAAAGAGCCATGTGAGTGAGGTGAGAGGCTGATTAGTCGATGTGTGTGTGCTGGAAGCAAGAATGTGAGAAATATTCAAGCTCAGGAGGATTGCACACCAGTGTGGTGGGAGAGTTAATGAGAAGAGGCAGAGTATATGCATGAAAAGGAGGTCAGTGTGTAAGTGAGGCAGTTTGTAAAACTTCACTACACACACATACACTGCCCCTGGCACTCTCTCTGCCTCCCTTCCCCTGTCCCTCCCTTGAGATGTAATTAACAAAGAAATTAGAGTGGAACACAACGCTGATGGGCCTCTCTGTCTCCAGCACCGCTAAAAAGCGTTAATCACTTTCTCTCATTGTGGGAGATGCTGCCAAAGTGTATGACACTCGTACCATAAAATCTCCCAACCTTAGAGAATTTATGCATTAGTCCAACCTGGGGAGGCGCCATGCAAAGATAACACCCCTGTGCCTTCCAGATCTTCTAATGAGTCATTATTCAAATGTGTCCATAATTTCACCCAAAACTTGACTGCTTAAATTAAATACATTTTAATGATGATGAAACCAAATGAGAGATGATCATTTGTATTCTTTGTGTTTCAGGGCTGCTAAAACTGCTATCTAAGAACGTTTCTTAAATGTACAGTAGAGTCCAGTACTACTCAATGTCAAGCCGATAGAAGGGGTTAGTATCCAGCAGAAAAAAATTAAAAAGTTAATTCCTTGGCATATGACTGAGCAACCACACATCCATCCTCTGGTTTGGTTTATGCTGGAAAAAAAATGTATTACAGTTACTCAGAATTTTAATAATTGGGCTATTATTGCTGCTATGGTAGGTGCTTAATAGATGTTGTGTGTATCATTGTATGTTTACCATTGCATCAACTAAATTTCTTCTTTTGTGCAAAATCATTCACGGCTATAAGGAATTGTAAACACATACATTTATCCGGGATGGATTTGCCTTATTTCTCTGGGTTGATACATGTGGAGGCATCCATGTACAGTATAGCGTAATATATAATTTAGTGTTCATGAACTGGGCAAGATATGGACAGATACTGTACTGTATATGCCAAATGATGTTGCTGCATGGAAATCACATAGAGAACAAAGACAATGCTTGTAGTACTTGTTTACTATCCTTTCAAGATTCTCTTTGCACAAAAAGACAGACACTTCACTTTGAATGAAAGTATAGCATCTATTATGATTTTTAGAGAGATAATACTGTATAACAGTATTAGAATAATAAAATTAAATAATATAGTATATATAACACACATACAGTATAACAGTGTGTAGTGAATGGTACACAATAATAATAATAATAATAATAATAATAATAATAATAATAATAATAATAATACCATATATCATGTAACATTTTGTACATTCTGCACAATTTATGTACAGATTATTGTTCATTTACACAAGTCAACACTGTTAATATATTAAATATGGATTATCTCAGCAAAGGAGAAGTGCTCACTATCACAGATTTTGACAGATTTGTGAACAATATTTGAGAGATATGGTTATTTTGTGTATGTATAAAATATTTCAGATCTTTGAGGTCATCTCATAAAAAATGGGAGCAAAAACAAAAGTGTTGTGTTTATATTTTTGTTCAGTATAATTCCTCTTTTTTTCTGTACACTCATTTTTTACATGCAAGTAAAGCCTTTATTTTGTCACATATACATGTAACTGGGGTCAGAGCGCAGGTACAGCACCCCTGGAGCAGGTAGGGTTAAGGGCCTTGCTCAAGGGCCCAACAATGGTAACCTGGCTGAGCTGGGAATCGAACCGCAGATCTTCCGAGCAGTAACTCAGTGCTTTAGCCCTCTGAGCCACCACTGCCCACTGTACTTCTGCATGTAAACTTAATACAGTCTTAAAAGAGATTTTTCACTACATAGTAGGGCTTAGCAAATCCTCATATTCCTCCACAGTGCTGCTGTGTTTGATGCTGAATTTGGTTACTCTTCCTGTTAAGGAACCATGTAAGCTGAACTGAACAATATAAATAAAGATAAAAATAAAAAAAAAACGCAGACGATCGACACAATCACTTAGACATCCTGAGTAATGTTTCTGCCTGAAATCACATTTATATCAGTACACAAATGTTCAGGCAAAGTTTAGTGCAATGATTGCAAAAGTCTCTCATTCTCATTTTTCTGCAATTTAATTTAGAATTATTTCTTTTATCCAAATTGATTTTCATGTACTCTGGTAAAAATGTGTTAAGCACATGGATAAATTAGATGTGTCCGAATGTCCTTCAGCTCAACAAAAACATGACCACATTTTACTGGATAAGTGAAAGATGTCTTACCGTCAGTCTTTAACCATGAATGCCCGAAACCTGTAATAAGTTATAAAGTTTAAAGTATAAAGTATTTTTTTTCGGTCTGTAATTATCCACATACCAATAGAGGCCATGTAGAACATGACAGATAAAAATAAATGTATCAGTGCTGTTAGGAAAAGTACATCAAGTTACAGATGTACTTTTCTTACCTAATGCACCTTTAATTGACTTTATCAGTTTTAACATCCATAATAAAGCAAAAATACAGTTATCCTTTTACTACCTTCAATATATTCCAAAATCCAATGGAAAAACAGACCAGTCAGCCAGAACATTAACACCACATAACATGAACTTCTTAACAAAGATTACAATTATAACCAGTAAACCGATGACAGGATTTTGTCTGACTTGAGCACACAGAAAAGCTATAATGCAGCACAACTCACCAAAAAAGTAAATGCTGGCCACAATAGAAAGGCATCCGAGCACCCAATGCACCACAGCCTGCCTTGCACAGAGCCGGCAAAGAGACCAAGCTAGCAAGACACCTAGCAGGCAAGAGACTACTCGGCCCCCAAACTCCCTGATCCCAATATGACTGAGCACCCATGGGTAAAAACAAGTCTGATCCACAGAGGCCCCACCCCTTCCAGTGCCAGACACCAAAGCACACCCCAGGGATCTTGTGGAGTCATTTCCGGAGGGGCCAGCAGTGCCCTGGTGCCAAAAGAGACAATATTGTGC
Organism: Clarias magur; assembly: GCA_013621035.1. Classification (NCBI taxonomy): domain Eukaryota; kingdom Metazoa; phylum Chordata; class Actinopteri; order Siluriformes; family Clariidae; genus Clarias; species Clarias magur. The sequence goes on along the minus strand of QNUK01000395.1, from coordinate 444,100 downwards.
ATAATGTTTTGCACTGTAACGTTTGTATCCCTGCATTTATTTTAATTAATGAGACATGAGTATTGTCATGCCCTCTTTACTGATCTTCCTAAAAAGTCCATCAGACAGATTCAACTCTCACAGATCGTTACTACCGCGTACTAACTAACTAACTAACATAAACATGAACAGATGACTGCAGTCCTCATATTCTTACACTCAAAGCTTGTTTTTAACATGCTGTTTCTTATTTACAGTATAAATCACCCCAGTATGGTTCTGTTCACCTGATAATGGCCATAACTGGAACAAAGTATAGTGAGGCATCTTTTAGCTACTATGCTGCACTCAGCTAGAAAAAACTTACAGACAGCAGGCGTAATCAGATATTCAAAGATTCTGACCAAATGGAGACTGCAATCGTTTCTTTGTGCCTATGCTTCTCAAATTCTCTAAACAGTTACACTATACCTTGAGAATCTCTTTCTATTTCTTTTACCTAATACCTATTTGATTTATCTTTATGCTCCATTAAATCCTGCACCAACGTAATTTAATGATTATTATTTTTTTTTCATAAAAGTTACTAGGATTCTGTGACGTTGTGCTGTAGATTTGACTTTTCTCAGCTTACTGTACCTTGTGCTCTCACTCATAGCAGTTTATCAGTTTTCTGGTAATGTTCCCCATAAATATCAAAACTTCAGTTAAGGAGTTCTTATTCTTATTCGATATTTTACACTCTACCATGTTTTGGATATTCATCCTCATTTATTTTTACTGAAGTATATTGTTTGTCACAGCCAGTGGAAACTGACCATGTTAACTTGAAATGTGACTTTTGCATGACCATGCTGTGCTGTCAAAGCTTCAAAACAGCTTTTTAGTAAACTAAAAAAAAAACTTCAAATACACATTATTTATGAATAATGTATAAACATGCATTAAAAACAGAAAAACATCTCCAATCTTGTATAATAAAGACCTTAATTATTAAACATTGATGGACATTTGGACATTTAAGGTTTCAAAGATAAAAAATAAATTACTTTATCAATAACCATGATGCAAAGTACAGTGTACCTTAGCATACAGGTCTCAAGAATTTTCACCTTAAGAACTGAAATTTAAAATTATTATTATTATTATTATTATTATTATTATTTTACATTTTGTGCAAAATTTAGTGACGACATCCATGGTTCTCAAGAATGTTGGCAAGGATGGCAGCAAGAAAAGGGAGAAAAGAAAAGTCGGTGTCAAGAGGAATTACAAATGAATGTTAAGTTTAATGTCTATTTATTTCATATTTGATTTGATTTTCATGTCTTTTCTAGATGTTTTATTTGTTTTTATATGCAAAAAATACGATTATAAGTGTTGGAAAATAAATTGGTAATATTTTTTGGGTTGCTGGACTTACAGTATCTGGATTATCTGCATTTACAACATTTCCTATTGGAAAACGCATTGCTCAATATGAAATTTTGCCTCGAGAAATCGCCTCCGCAACGATGAAATTCATATGCTGTGGATCCACTGTAATTCAAATAAATGTTTTAAGACTATGCATGAGCTACATCATGATGGAGTGGTTTGTAATGCACGTGGGCCAGCGTGCCATAAAAACACTGACAAACCTACCATCCCTGCTCTCAACCCCCTCCGTTCACACTGTGGGTTGAGAGACAGCTAATGAATATAAACAAGTCACACACACGAACCTCCACACACATCAAAATAAGAACTAATGCAGCCAGAATCCACACTAATGTCAAGTATGATTATTATTTATTTTGCCATTAAGTCAATATCCATCCATCCTTTCATTATCTATACTGCTTATCCTGAACCTATTTCAGAAAACTTGTCTAGTCCGCTTCTTTAGAAAATACCTTTATCATGACTCTTTTTGCCTGCACATACAGTAAACATTTCAATGCAAAACATTATGCCCAGTATTGTGTTCCCTCTTACGCTTCAGGTCTGGCACCAGAACATACTGGGTTTTCTTTGGATTGGACCAGACAGGCTAATTATTGGCTTGTAAATACATGCATTGAGCTTTGGGTCAACCAATCAATCGAAATGTGTTAATGTTATAACTGTACCTGATGAACATTTATATTCTATGCCATATTCCATACTTCCAGGCACACCCATATGCTTCTTAAATATGCCGTTTTATTGCTGTTATAATTATCTGGACTCTTCTGAGATGGCTTTTGATTAGATTTTGGAGAATAGCTGTAGGTATTTTAGTCCATTCAACCACAACTTCAATATCAACCCTATGCAGTGCTGAAAACCTGCCCACTCAAAAACCAGGCCAAATTATAGCTGTACTGGAACTCATTTTGTAACCCAATTATATATGCACATTCTTAGTTTCACTAAAAATAGGCTATTTTTATTTCCAAGATAATAATATGCATCCCAATATTACTGTATCTCATTCACTATTTTTAAAAGGAAAGAGATCTGTACCTTATTTAAAAATAGTGAATGAAAATTACCACATTATCAAAAAAGTAATTTAAAAAGGAACCCTTGCTATTTTCTACAAGTAATACATGGAAAGCAAAACTATTTCTGTCTCCCTTTTTTGGTGACCCGAGAAGTGATATAATCCATGACCAAAACTCATGACACGATCTGAACCCTGAGATCTGGGATTCTTTGCACCCTTGATGAACGCAGCAGGAGAAATTAATATCCAACAAGCACTTATCATCCATGTGTGTGTCTTCAGTGAGCTGTGCCAGAATCTGGAACTGGTCCAGGTTCACTAGCGACAGGGAGAATGTAGCCATGTTATCAAGCACCACACTGCACAGCTGGCCCAGTTCAAAGTCACTCTACCCACTGTGCCTCTTCCACTAACGCCAGCTATGTCACCAGCGACCAACTCTGTAAATGCCTGAGAAGTACTCTGGAGAGTTGCGTAAGTCTCAGCAATGATTTCCTCACCTTGCTAGCATACAAATACATCCTATAAAGGGGTCAGAAATATATCTATTCATCAAGACGCCTTTCTGAACCAATAAAGTGGGCGCCATATATTACTGCCCATCCAAACAAGGGCCCATGTATTGGGGCAAGTCAAAATTAACAAAAGCAATTGATCACCACCAGCAAGAGCAGCTGTGCTCCAGTACCACTGTGGTATCTGTCAACATGTCCTCATATGTTGCACTATGAGACCACAGCCCAGATGAGCGATCGCCGCTGACTGATGACCACAGTATATAATGTAGACACATTTTTTTTTTTATATTTTTCTAATTCTGTAAAAGCTGCTTTGTGACAATTACCGTTGTTAAAGGTTCTATAGAACTAAAATTGAAATGAAAAACTGTGTGGATAACAAATATCTTGTGTCAAACATAGTGTACCTGTCTAAACTATTTTGTCAGAAGGGATGCAGACAGGTAGGACCCAAAAGCAGGAGACAACAGTCTTGTCTTTAAAGACGTTACTAAAAAAATTTTAAGTTGATACAAATGATGGCAGGGACATGAAGACATACTGCAGGGGGTCTGTTGCCTACAGTTTGAAACTTACTGGTGGGTTGTGTACATTGGAACGGGGTGTCAGTTTGGTGAATGGGCTGCAACAGGAAACATGACAGAAATTTCCAAATGAGACACTGATTAAGAGACAGTTTATTCCGGAGAAGATGTAGGAGATGGAGATTAAGATCAAAATGGCTGCCTCAGGAAGTGCTCCGGACAAGATGGCCACTGACACGGAAGAGCAAATCATGACTATTTTTAACCCAAGTCCCCATGCTTAGTTGTTTATGCCCATTTCTTGATTTTGCCTTTGCTCTTGGCCGTCACTACCTTTATTATCTTCATCAAAGTGGCTGCTAATGAGTTCCATTGGAACTCATTTGGTACTCATTGGAAGAGGGTGATTAGATTGCTGTAATAAATTATGTGTGTACTCAGCAGGATATTATTCTCTGATGGGGAGAACAGCAGCAGTGCCATCCATGCACTCAGGATATCATCTTCATTAGACCCTGCTTGAACTCTCTTGCTCACCCTGCACACTTTTGCACCTTCCTGTATCATACTTTTTCCTCCCACACTGTTCTGTGGCTCCCTTTCTCTGGTTACTCCTACTCTTTGTAGCTGCTTGCATCTTTGCTTGTTTGATCACATTCCCAAAGACCAAAGCTCACTGCCACCTCAGGATTCTTCAATTAAATTTAATATTAGTTTAAAATTGTATATTACTACAGCATAGCAAGACCAAATAGACTTAGTCACAAAGCAGCATTACAGATATATTTAAAGGACTGATACAACAAAGAAAGTGGATTTGACTCTGTTCCTAATTATGACATATTTAAAGATACATTTGATCTGTTAAGAATTAGTTGATTGGCTTTGAAAAAAGATGAGCACTTGAGTCGAACTTACAGTAAGTGCAGCTTGTCCTTCAAACACCCCACTTGACTTGGACTCACCAGTAGGGTACTGTATGTTCCATGCGTAGATATAATATATAGTTATTATAGGTATGAAACGAAAGATAAAATATCCTCCTCATGAAGTGTCAAAGGAAACATGACAGCATGAGGAAGTGGAATTAAAGTCATTAAAGTCACTACTCACAAAACACAGATCAACACTATCGCCAGGTGAAGTTAAGGACACCAACTGCACACCAGCAAACTGGTGATAAGATTATGGGCAGCCTAGACTCACACATTCCCACAGAAACCAAAGGCTCGTCCATCTCGTCTGATCCCACAGAAAAGCCAATAGAAATCAATGAAAAAATTCTATGCTGGCAACAATAAAAAGGCTCCAGGGAGCTCGGGAGAAAGAGCCCAAAGGTTGCCAACCTGGCCTTCAAATTCCCCAGATCCCAATCCAATCAAGCACCTATGGGATGTACTGGACAAACAAATCCCATCCACGGAGGCTCCACCCTGCCAGGATCCGCTGCCAACATCCTGGTGCCAGACACTACGACACATGCCACGAGGGGCAAGAGCTGTCCCTGTGTCAACAAAAACCTAGGCAGTTTTAATGTTATAGTTACGATTTTGTGCTAATAGCAGCAGTTCTTTGGTACAAGTGTATCCTATTCATATGTAACACAGAAAAAATTCTATTCAATGAGTGCTGTTTGACCTTTAAATTTCGCAAACAGTTGTCCATATAAATCACATTTTATAAACAGGTGTTCTTGAAGACATGATTATCTCCAACTCTCCAAAGAGTTGTCATTCAACTCTCTATGCATTAAAAAATAAATAAATGTATATTTGATTTTATGACTCTAATTTTGAGTCAGTATAAAAACATGTTTAATTTCATTTGAGACAGTGGTTTTCCTCTACAAAATCTGAAGATGAAGACAAATATTTGTATGTAAGAAAAAAGAGCAGCAAATTTATAAGAAACTTAAAAATTTTTTTTAATTAATTAAATAGAAGCTTCTGGATTTTGCATGCAAAAAAGTAAGCAGATGCAACAACACAAGTCCTCAGAAGAACTGTGGGAGATTCTGCAGGGGGCTCATCGAACTTAGCAGCTAATTTATAAAACAGCACAAATTGTACTGTACCCGAGATGAAAAGGTCCTGAAAGTGTCGTCACACCGAATACTGACTTAGTTTCATTAATTACTGTTTACTGGCCTTTGTAGAGTTTTTCTATTTTTTGAAGACACCCATGCTTTTTATTTACCTAAGACTTTTGCGCCGTAATGCACATGGTGCAGTATACACAGCATGTGCAGGGACATGTGCCCATCAGTGCCCTATTCACAGCCAGCAGAAGGATTTTACTTTATCCGACACATTTACTGCTCCTCAAACGCAATTTCCAGCTGCACAATAATCCTAAATAGTGAGTAAACTCAACCGAAAATACACAACAAAGAGCAAATGTAAAGATATTTACCCAATGTGCCTCACTCACATGAGCAGGTGTTACAGCCATATTTATTTATAGATGACGGTTATGAGGTATGGTTTGATTTGATGTTTGATTTGCTGTCCTGTTTGTAATCAAAATGGGAGGAGAAGCTTTAATTAGGAGAGATTGACAGCTTATCTGAGGTAATTATGGCAAAGACTGATGAAGGTCCCAGGTGGGAGCCGGAAAGAGAGGAATGACATCTCATTTTGCTGGTCGGAATTAGCTTGATTATTGAATGGAAAGGGGGAAGCAGGCATTCAGTGGCTTCCTTGCTTGTTTGGGAATATGTTTGAAATTTTACCTTATATAATTTTACGCCAACAGATTGCATTTGTAATACAACAATGGAGGGCAAATATTCATCCACTTATTGTCCATGCAAACTCCTGTAAACTACAGTATAAAATAAAAACTTTGTATGCCTTTTTGAAATTCCTAAATTTTGAAATTTACCATAGTGGAAAGATTTTGTGCTTTGGCAGCCTCACCTCCATGCCCAGATTGCTTTAATTTACAACTGCTGATAAAGATGCATTACACTGTGCCATCTGCCTCTCTGCCTCTTCTTTACTGTGAATATTTGGCTACCCAATCTTGAATGGATCAATGGTACAATAAATTTCACAATTCCTAGGATTATTCGTGAAAACAAGCCAACCCTAATACAACATATGATGAAACGTTTGCAGGCACCTGACTATCACACTCATACAGTATGTTCTTTCTGAACATCATACAAGGTAGTATAAAAAAGTTTCAAGATTAGTTCTGTTTACAAGCTCTGTTTTTTTTGTTTTTTTTTGCCGTGCACCCACCCTCAAACTTAGCAACCTATTGATGGTCTGGCCCCGGGGACCAATGCACTACTGTGCATTGTGAATTCGAGTTTCGTCAAACGTCTGTGCAATGTTCCTTCTGCTCCTGGGTTAGCAGCCTAGGGATGAACTTGGCAGCGACACGGGTCATGTTGAAATCACAGATATGTCATATGGACTGTTCCGTATGACACACAAACAATGAAAGTAATGTTGTGGATTGATCTCAGACGATCATCATGCACAAGTTGCCAAATGCTTTAGACATTTTCACGGTTTGAGCTCACTGAAGACTTTCCAGTGATGTTCTTCCACTCTTGGAACGTGCATTCCACCCAAAACACTTCGAAAGACTCATTGCAGCATTGCTGCAAACTTGACAAAACCCGCGGTCCATGATGAAATAGCAGTAGGCAATAGCAGACATGGACAGAATAGCAGTTGCACTGCTCCCAATGTACACAGGATGGTGTCTTTTGGCACACTGACTTATGAATTCCCTCACTCGCTCATCATCTATACCACTTAATCCTGTATTCAGGGTCACGGGGGGCCTGGAGCCTATCCCAGGAGACACCCTGGACAGGGTGGCAATCCATCGAAGGGCACAAACACACACACATACATACCTTCACTCATTCACACACTACGGGCAATTTGGGAACACCAATTAGCCTAACCTACATGTCTTTGGACTGTGGGAGGAAACCGGAGTACCCGGAGGAAACCCACCAAGCACGAGGAGAACATGCAAACTTCACGCACACAGAGACGGGAATCGGGCCTGGCCGGCGGTGCAAGGCGACAGTGCTAACCACTACACCGCCGTGCCGCCTCTTATGAATTCAATTCAATTTAATAAAATTTTATTTGTTTAGCGCTTTTGTTGCCGTGTTACAAAACTAGTCTTCTAACTTTTTGATTACAACTCATACTTTAGATTTAGTCCACCTTTGTGGATTAAGAACATTATTGAGATCATGCCATGATGTTGGCGAAGAATAGCTAGGGCTCAGTTGATGGCGCAATTTTACTGTATCCCAAAGATGTTCAGTGAGGTTTAGGTCAGGGCTTTGTGCAGGTCATTTGATTTCTTCAATAGAGTTTAAACCCTGCATTACTGATATACCGCAGCAACTTTGTGTTCCTTTAATTATTCATTCATAAATCTTCAGTAACTGCTTAGCCCTGCTTAGAGCCATGCTGGATCTAGATCCTATCATGGGAGGATCATGTGGGAATACACATGAGATGAGATGCCAGCCCATGAAAGTAAACCACACAAATTTACCTACGTGCAATTTAATATATCCAGGCCATCCACAAGCATTTTGGGAGGTGGGAGGGAACTGAAGAAGCAAGAGGAAACCTGTCCACACAAGCAGTAACCTAACAGTAACCTAGCTGTGGAACATGCTGCAGTACTTGCTACAACACAACGTGGCCTCCTTAAATGATTTTTTTCTGCTAATGAAAAAAATGGTCTGTTTTTGGAATGTTATCTTGTTGACACATACACTAACGGGCCAGTGTTAACACTCTGGCCATTTGGGTCTCTAACACAGCAGTTCTTCTAATGAAGCTTGGGAATGTTCGAGAGCAGTATATTTTAAGTTGCTGTCTGGAAAGGCTACTTTCCTCACTCCTTCCAAAAAACTTTTTTTTAAGTTGATTTAGACTTGACAACATCAAGAAACAACAACTCTGCAATTTTTTTTATTATTGTAGGTCTGTGGTTGTGATTAATTGTGTAATTAAAATATGCTGGTGGTTGTGTTCTGCTTTGTCTAACACACACACACACACACACACACACACACACACGCACACGCACATTATCCAGCGCTATAAAAATGTGCAGAATTGACTTGTTACAAAGGGATTCTTGGAAATGTTTGCTTGTTTGCTTTGCGTTTTGAGTAGCGATACAGTAGATAAGGTTGCCAACCTAACACATACAGTACATTTTTACAAAAAACAGGTAAAAAAATTATATATTACACTGAACAGCCTGCAGGAACACTACAACTTGGATTTAAACTTTGCAATAAAGTTTGTGGGGGCCACAGTGCTACAGTGGGTCACAGCTCCAGGGTCCCCAGGTCAATCGGTTAATGTCATTGCTCTCTGTTCTTGAAGGTACGTGGTCTGGCTTTAAATTGCCTATATGTGTGAATGAGTGTGTGCAAATACTGAACCTTTGGGAACTTCTTTGGGCACAGACTCCCCCAAACTGGACAGCTGAAGAATGAAATAAAGCCAGGTCATTTTTTTCTAAACTTCAACTGCCTACTGAAATTTCAAAGTTTTTTTTTCCCATGAGGGCCCCAGATTCTTGTTCTTGGGTGATAAGAGTGGAATCCCAATGTGGTCTTTACCTGTGGTAGTGCATCCCCTGCAAAGTTTAATTTTTGCATGCTGAAGTGCTTTTATGTTTACCATGGTTGTAAGAAGTTTCCCGGCTCAAACCAAGTTGGCCATTTTCCTCTGACCACCTCATAAAGAACCACTGGCCAGCTGGCTTTGGGCGAGTAGTTCAGTGCTGCATCCTTATTGGCTAGCTGCTTTTGGAGGTGTGTTACAGGACTGCGCCCTCATTGGCCACCTGCTCTTTTGGAAACATGTTATAGAGCTGTATCCTCATTGGACAGTTACTTGAATATTCCGAAAAGACGCCTAGATTTATCATTATTTCATTATTGTTTTTTCCTGGACAAAATGCAGTATATATTTAATATTTACAGTTTTCAGCTGATTTGAAGGCATTTTTTATATTAACAGATTTATGAACTAAATCTTTTGTTTACAGATAACTAAAACTTTGAAAAGAGACAATGTTTATCAACATAAGGCTTACATGAAATTAAACGATTCCCTTCCAATCATAATACAATTTCAGGCTCTTAAATGATCTCCATTCACAATCTTTTGTGACAGCATTTCTCTGATGGTGATAAACGAAATGGTGGTTTAGCACTATATTTTCAGGAATCACTGAATAACTCAATTTCAATAATTTCAAATCTCCTTAGTTGTTATCTTTGCTTGATGCAGCTCAGTAATTTGACCTTTTGACAACCCTTTGGATTGTTTTTATCGTGTACGAGTGTGGATTTGTTATATATTTATCTTATAATGAAAAAAAATGATATTAGATATTTACTTTAATTAGAATATATTTACTTGCTACAATTGATGCACAGAGCAATAAGATGTTTTGCTGCTCAGCAGTATCACAAAATGGCTGCTGGTCTTCACTCCTGAGGTCTATTCCATTATCTGACCCCCGGGCCCGGGCCAGGCTGACAAAAAATAAATTACTAGAATTATGTGCAAGTTGGAGAGCATTTATTTGTTTGTGAAGCCCATTTAAAACTATTTAATAACCATATAACTCCTTCAAGGTATTTTATTTATAGCAAACCTATTATAATTTGAATGGCAACATAAATGTCTCTGTGGTGTGTCTGCCTATAGTGAAATCGTATCTGTCCACGGAAAACTGATCCCCCACATGAACCACACTGCAGTTCATCTATTTCCATAATTGTTGTCTGTAGGTGGGCCAATTCTGTCTTAATTAATATTCCCTACAGTATATTCCTCTGATGCCCATGTTCTCTCTCTCTCTCTCTCTCTCTCTCTCTCTCACTATCTATCTATCTACCAAGTTTGTACTGCATACCTTGGGAGAATTTGGATTTTTTTAGAGAGGGCAAAACAAATTAATTCATGTAAGGCATAGCAGAATCGCACAATCATATAATCATCAAACAAAACATGACAATGAAGAAAATGAGTAAATAATCCCTGTTCTGCATACCTTTAATTCTTAATATCATGTATCGCCCCCTTTAGGATGGCACACAATCTAATGTCCTTAATTCTCTCAGGCAGTATACTGTAGCTATTTCTTGGCAAAATGTACAAAACCCAAAACAAAATTACAAATTCAAAACCAAATTAATACAACTCAAAACAAAATAACAAATTCAAAACCAAATTAACAAATCCGAAAACAAAATAACAAAACCCGAAACTAATTTGTTATTTTGTTTTGGGTTTTGTTGCTTTGTTTTTGGTTTTGTTATTTTGTTTTCAGATTTGTTAATTTGTATCGCACTTCTCGGCCAGTCAGATACGAACCGGAAAAGGTAGGTATAGTTTGCAAATTAAATTCTTACCGCTGATTGGACGAGACATTTGCCACTCAAGATAAACAGGAAGTAGGAAATCGTGTCTCTAACTTTGTTTCTTGTGTGTTCTGCTTCACTTTTAAACCATTCTTTCGGTGTGCAAAACTTAGAAAATAATGAAATCTTTCATTAGAAAGCAAGGAAATCGAATTTATTCAACGCTACTTTGAGGACGGACATTCGTATGCCGTGATTTTTGATATGCTGATGACATATCACGGTATAAAGATTAGTCTGCAAACTGCTTTATCTCTTTTAAAAGCGAAAGATTTTTTCCACAAGAATGCAAAAATTTGGCAGAATGCCATATTTGAAACCACAATAAGGACAGTACATGTTTGCACATTCATACACACACGAATCTACCGCCGCTACAGTACTTCCTGTATATCTTGAGTGACAGATGTCTCGTCCAATCAGCGGGAAGAATTTCATTCGCAAACTATACCTATCTTTTCTGGTTCGTTTCTGAACAGCCGAGAGGTGCAAATCGAAAACAAAATAACAAATTCACAATCAAAATATCAAAACCAAAAAAAAAAAAAAAACTAAAAATCAAAACCGAAAACAAATTTTAAAAAACGCAAAACAAAAGAAATTAGTTTTGGGTTTTGTTATTTTGTTTTTGAATTTGTTATTTTGATTTGGGTATTGTTATTTTGTTTTTGAATGTTTTATTTTTTGGGGGGGTTTGTTATTTTGTTTTTAAATTTGTTATTTTGATTTGAGTTTTGTTATTTTGTTATTGAATTTGTTATTTTGATTTGGGTTTTGTTATTTTGTTTTTGAATGTTTTATTTTTTTGGGTATTGTTATTTTGGTTTTGTTATTGTGGTTTTTAATTTGTTATTTCGTTTTCGTTTCGTAAATTTCTTTTGCACTTCACGGCCACCGTAAAAATGCCTCCAGTTCCTATACATTTTTGTTGTTGTTGTTGTTAATTAATTGCCATATTCCATATGTGTTCATTTTAAATATCAGTCTTCTGCTCATATGTATTGTTCTTCCTCTTGACAACAGCATATAGATTCTGTTCAGGTCAGATGAGTTTTCTGGGAAATCAAGCAACATCATATCATGATCAGCACACCAGTTAGTGGTAGTTTCGGCACTATTGCAAAGTCCTGCTGGAAAGGGAAATCGGATTGGCTTTTACCAGTGATAGCTAGCTATAACAGCGATAACGCAGGGCCATTTCAAGAACAAAAAGGAATGGGGGTGCACGGCTTGGTGGTGGTGCGAAACAGGGTCCCATCATGTCGTGTCCCAAGCACCATGCATCTCTGTTTGTCCAATTCCGTTCTAATCAATTTTATTTTCATAGCGCTTTTACCAATGGTCTTTGTTGTAAAGCAGCTTTACGGAAATAGAAATATGAATATTAATTAGAATAGTTAGTAATTAGTAATTAAAAACAATATATTAATTATACATATTAATTAATGTGTCCCTGGCAGGAGCAATGAAAGACTCCCTGAGATGACAATAGGAAGAAACCTTAAGAGGAAGTCCATCATCATTTGGGTGATACCAGAAAGTGCGACTATAAATACGCCGCTGCTATATCTGTGTGCTATAAGGTTAAAAGTTCAAACGCTACTTTGCTCATGGAGGCTTGGGTCTAAAACTGTTCATGGGAATCTCAGTCTGTAAACCATCATCTGTAGTCTGTAGTCACAAGTCATCACAGAAAGACTGCACGCATTAGCCCAGTCCAAGGCCACCTTCATGGTCATCAAGTGGAACCGTCCTCAGTCATCATTCGCATTACAAGCAGAGCACACTGAGCCGTTCTCAGCAGAGGGCCAGAGGCCTCCACATGACGAGAACTTCATCCACTCTAGGGCACTGCCATTTTCTACAATATTTATGCTTGCTTTTTAAATATTGACTGAGGTGGCAAATGGATGTCATTCATGTAGAATATACTGTATAATACAAAATTTCTTCTTTTTAAAAAAAAATGTAAATACCTTGTGCAGTTTATGTTTTATGTTGATGTATTTATACAGTACAGCGCTGGCATTATGCTAATGTTGCTTGAATACTCTGGACAGCGTACATCTCATTTGTTGACATCTGCAGTCTTCCTTCTCAACTAAAATGTGATTTAACAACAAATGGTGTGTCTGTAGGCTAGGCCTTATTAGGGAAACCTTGCTTGCTTTCATAAAAATACTGAAACAACAGTAAAGAGTAAAACTGCAGGAACGCATTAATACAATGCTGTTTATGCAACAGTTTTTCTCACTGTCCTAGCAAATAGACTTCACCTACTGTACTTGAAAACCACCAAGAAGCTGAAAGATCCAGGACATCTTGACCGCAACTTTAAACTGTAAAGGTCAAAAAGGTCTTCACTGATTTTTGAGTTTTTGTTATTCATTGTAATGCACTTAGATAAATTGAGTCGGTGGGGATATAACAGGAGCGCAGAAAACCACCAAAATACTGGATATAAGGACACATTTCTCTCTGGAATCGAGAACAGGAATCAGTCTAGGAATAAAAATGAAAATGTCACATCAATCAAAATGTCTAGCAATAAATGTCGGTGAGAGCTCAGTTACTCAAAAGTGCTGCATAACACAATTACTGAGGACAAGAAGCTCGGAAACACACATACTCCTGGATATCTATATACACTCACTGTCCACTTTAATAGAAATCCCAGTGCATCTATTTTTTCATGCAGTTCTCCAATTATCAACCGACACCATCATACATACAATCATGCAGATACAGGTCAAGACTTTTAATCTTGAAACATCAGAATACGATTATTTATGATCTTTGTAACGTTGAGAATCACATGGTTGTTTCAGAAACTGCTGATCTTCTGGGATTTTCATACACAACAGTTGATTAAAATTAATGGACAATACTGTTAGTACATAGTATGGATGAAGAACCTGTTACTAATATGAGTTGAATATAAGACATGCAGGGATTTGTATTCTTAACCTTCTGATCAAATGCATAGAACCTTAACCACCAAGTGTCAAGTGCCACATTGTACTGTATAAGCTTTCTTTATGTTTTTTTCTGCATTGCAGATTCTGTATGCTTCCTAGCCTGTGTGTAATGAATTACGAATAATATTGGCCACCCATTATAATCTTCAGACCTTACACAGTCTTACACAGTCCTACACAGTCTTTAATCCACCTGAGGACAAAAAAGCTTTAACAAGGGAAATGTATCTCACGCAAAATGATATACGCCAGATTTCTAAATTTACAAACAACAGTTTACGGTGGAGAATGAACAGCCTACTTTTCACCTTTTGACACATTGGAGAGGCGTTAACTGGTTCATAGCTGCGTCCTCTTTCTGCTCAATTCTCCAGACATCAGTGCCTTCTGTTCACGGTCTCCCCTGAGCCATGTGCATAGCAAGTTTAAATAATCACAAAGCAGAAACATGGTGGTTTCTTGTCTCTCCCGGCAAAGCAGTCATGTAAGAAAATGATGTAAAACCTTCTGTTTTAGGGCTTTGCTGATGATCAGACAAATGCTATTTCTACACTATAACTTTTTCTCAACCAGAGAGATAAAGAGTAGAAGTGATGGTGGGTTTTATACATACTGTATTATGATTTTTTTCCCCCCCATATCATTCCACCGTTAAATATCCGTATGGCCAGGAGCACTCAGCCCTATCTCAGCCTTCATATTCACCATGTAGAAAGAAAGAAAGAAATAATGAATGAAACATTCATGCTGCTGCCATTGATGCATGAGCTGGCGCTCAAAAGAATAACCGAGAGCAAATATGTGAGACAGGCTGAAGATTGAAACTAAATCAATGCCTAAGGCTCTCTTCAAGTTTTAATTTGTTTTCCTGAGCTTACTTCAAGTCTTTCCGAAAACATCAATATGATGATTGAATATTACCTGGCATAAAGACACAGAGTACTTTTTCTAGACCTCAGAGGAGAAAGGATAAGCTAACATGCAAGGAAATAAACAGGACTTTTAAGCCTATAAAGATGAATTAAACGATTCAGTGCACTTATCCATTACATATCCTCATCCTCAAGCATGGCGGTGAAATATCTATGTTGCAGAGTTTTTTTTTTTTCCTTCCGGAAATAATTGGTTTGTCAGTCAATTTTCCTTTTATTCCCTTTATAAATTAGGTAACAATGTCAAAATGAAAGCTCGCTCTGTGAAATAAACCTCTATGAGAGCAGAAACTCTTACGTCTCATGCAAGAATCAGGCCCACAACTACCTTGCTATTAAAATTCAATTATTCTTTTGTACTATTTGTTGGCTACAGACTTACTTTGGGCATGCTATAATTAATTGTCTTACAAAAGACTTCCAAAACAAATGCTGTGCATTTATAATGCATGCTAATTAAGTAATTACTCTTACATAAACTCTACGTACTTCACTCCATTCTTCTTCTATTAGGCTTCAATAGCTGGTCGCAGCATTCTATTATTTCACTCATAAATATTACATGAGAACACAGGTCTCTATTAATTTTTTCTCTCATTAATGCATATCTGATATTTATTAATTAATTTCTGATTAAGTTATCATTCACTAGGTTTTTAAAGCAGTAGGATACAAAAAAATCATAGTCACAGAATAATTATAAAATGCATCAATGCATGTTCTTAAAGCGTAGTGCCTTCTTTTCCCACCATGGGTACTTGGGGCACAAACCAAAGCGTCACGGGTCCATTTCTGAAAATGTCAAATTCATTTTATTTATTTTAATAAAAACGGATTAATGTGCCAGTCTAATAAATAGTAAAATTTGTAGAATTATTATCGCTGAAAATCAGATATGGTTATGTAAGAAAGAAAAAAAAAAAAATTTAATTCATCTTCTATACCGCTTATCCTGTACAGGTTCGCTATCCTAGGGCAAACTGGGTAAGAGGCGTGGTACACCAGGGACAGGGTACCAATCCATCACAGGCCAAACACACAGATGCACACTATGGGAAATCTGGGAACACCAATTAACCTAATCTGCATATCTTTGTACCGTGTAAGGAGACTGGAGCACCCAGAGGAAACCCACCAGGCGAGAACATGCACACAGACCTGAGGTGGGACCTGAACCCTCGAACCTGCAGGTACGCGGCCACAGTGCTAACCATTACAACAAGAAAATTCAATGAGCATATTTAAACAGTTAAGCTATAAAAGCATTGCGTATTAAAAATCTGCAGCACAGAAAAAAAATAATAATAAAATAAAACTGCTAATGCAAAAAGAAAGTGCTACTTAATGGAACTTGCATTTAGTGGACACAGGAGAATAAAGGCATCTCAAGAACGGGATGTTCACATTCTTAGACGTCTTACCCAGCTATCAAAGTTCTCAAAGTATGAATCATATAAAGGCTAATATTTAGCATAATTATTCTGAATAATTCTTGCATGATGTTCAGTTATATGTAAGGCTGAGTCATGCCATCATCTGTCTGTCTGTCAGAGCGCACAGACTGGCTGTCAAAGCAATCTGGGTTGAGTCATTTTACTGAGTCAAATTAAGCAGGCAGGCAAAGCATGCAACTCAGGACTACACAGACATACTAAAGATGTGATAGTAGTAGAAAGGAAAGGCCAAGTCTGTTCTTTTTGCTTCACACATTTGGGTTTGAGAGCGTATCCGGATATTTACATCTAGATGTGGTAAACAACTTAGAACTCCATTGGTCTCCACTTTCGAAAATATTGGAACGTGTGTGCTGTTAAATTGAGTGTTTAAATAAACCAGCATGAACGCCAGTAAGCTGACTACTGGAGAATAATGTATATCAAGTCATTTTAAAGCTGACATAAGAAGGAAGAATCCAATAGAGCCATAATATAAGCATTAAGCCATTGGGTATTGCCCAAAATGCTGCAATTCTGATAAAGAAAGACGTTGGTGTACTAACAAACATTCAGTACATCAAACAGATCAGTCAATAAAAAGAAACAGCATTTGAGGACAAATCATTGTGATTGCTTTGAAGAACAATCGCAAAACAGCAGTCAGAGACATCATAACCAAACTCCAAAAGGCACCAAAGTTCAAGGTCCAGTTCAAGAAGATTTCAAAAGCAGAACTACTATATAGAGGCCAGCTCACAAGGAGCAATCCACTCAGCAGCAAACGAAACGGAATGCTAGATTAGAATTTCTTTTTAAAGAAATAAATACGACCCATAAAAGTTCTGGAGCCAAGCTTAGCCTCTAATAAAGTGAAAGAAAGTGTGGAGAAAGAAATGACATGTCAGCTCATTGGTCAAGCACAGTGGAGGTAGTGTCATGGCTTAGGTTTACATGGCTGCTTCTGAAACGGTGTCATTAAACATATTATAACTCATGATGCCAGCTGCAGGATAAATTCTACTATCTACAATTCTCAATTTAAATGGCTGCCAATGTTAAAAGAAATGCATCCAATTTAATTGAAGAGGAACGTCATCATGCAGCAAGACAATGACAAAAAACGCACTGCCAGCCCAGCAACGGATTTCATCAGGGGAAAAAAGTGGAAGGTTTTAAACTGACCAAGTCGACCACCGGAGCTTAACCCAAGCAAGCATGCATACGGAGGCGACTAAAGGGAGAAAACACACAGCAACTGACAGACGCTGCAGCATAAGCCTGGCAAAGCATCACGACAGAAGAATGCAACACTTTGGTGATGTCAGTAAGACATTTGCTTGTTATTGCAAGGAAGCAATACTCTATGCAAGCAAATTCTATCTGCACTTTACTTTAACCATCTGTTCATATATATTTCTGCTCATCTAGAAATTGTTTAATAGATCTAGATTTAATTTACATTAAATAAATGCTGAAATTCTGATCTATCTCTAAAACAAAAGACTTGCTGTACTTGCTGTAGCAAGTTTCAGGAGGGAATGTACATGTATGAGAAGGCAGTAACTGTAACCTTTAACATATCCAAACAAAATGAACCATGATCACGCATCATTTTTTTTTTTTTATGTTGTATGTTTTTCACATTTATGTCACTATCGTAATCAGACACAGGGAGGATCTCAGTAATTCATTTGCAGTGAGACCATAAAGGTCCATGCAGTGCATTTAGTTACCTGCAGGGGGCAATTTAGCTGCATCCAAAGCCCAAAAATAGGCGAAGACAAGAAAATCAAGACCAGACACAAAGTTATACATTCTGGCATTAATTTCAGGTTAAGAATGCATATTGGTCATTATGATTAAATTAGTGAATCATAATGACCTCCATGACAGGCCGGTGATCCTCACCCTTCAGGTGGTGCACTACAGCTTCTATTTAACCTTTATTAATATGCTGGTGCTCCCCTGTGCGTCTTAATTGCATTTCTGTTTATGCCTTGATTTGAAAGGCTGCTTTTTGAAGTCCAGCAGAAAACAGTGTCATTTATTCATACGGATACCTCCTAGTGCATAATAAACTACTCCATGTTTAGATATACTCTGATTTGCAGTTGACTACACGTCACAGTACTTCACACAGCACAGTACTTGCAGATGGGTTATATTTAACATCTAAAAAAAAAAAAAAGTTTCAAAGTTTCAAATGCATAGGCAATATAACCAGCAGGCATGAACCTAAGAAGTCAAAGTACAAAAAAAATGCAGCAGTTTGACACAAATAGACTCGAAATAATTTAGTCAATGCAGTTCTCTTTTATTCTGGAAATCGTATTTTTCCGAAGGAGCTCCTGAATCCTGAACTACCACATTAAGGCACTGACATCTGCCAGGACAATTCTGTATAATTAAAGATTGTTATATGATATATAAATGTAATATGTACATTTATTTCTAAAAACAATTACTTTGGGGACAAACCTCACTCACTCACTCATCGCCTTCACCATTTTATCCTGTATACAGAGCCACGGGGTGTGGAGCCTGTCCCAGGAGACTTACAGTACAGTAGGGCACGAGACAGGGTGCACCCTGGATGGGGTGTCAAGCCATCACAGGGCATTGCAGGAAGTGACAATTAGCTTAATCTGCATGTCTTTGGACTGTGGAGAGAAACCACCAAGCATGAGGAGCACACGCAAACTCCATGCACCCGGACCCTGGAGGTGAAACGCGACAGTGCTAATCACTAAGCCACCGTGCCGCCGGAGGGAAAAAAACAAACTATGATGATTTAAATCATTAGTGAAGATTCTTTTGTAATATGATACAGCAGAAAAGAAAAAGGTAATAAAAACAGATTTGACTAATGCAATTCACCACCCAAAGATTCAAATAAGCATCAGATTGTACACTAATATTATTAACGCAGCTAAATAGGTTATCACAACTGGACACCTCTCCAGCGTTTGATTCGTTTTGAAACGGAGTCCTTGAAAGCCACTGCAGGGGAGACAAAACACACACTTGACACAGACTGACATCAAACTTAAACAGTTTTGACTTCAAGCCAAGAATACCTCTCACTGCCCGCGCTCTCACTTCACTCACGGCTGAGACTTCTGAACAACATCTAGCCCACACCTCTGCATCTCAGACACTAACTCGGGTTCTCTTCCCAGACAGAGAAGTGAAATTCCATAGACAACATCCATGCATGCATATGACTTGCAGTACGACACATCGCAACCAAATGCTGCAGCATGACTAAGTGTAAATGTACGTATATACAGTATATATATATATATATATATATATATATTTTTATATATATATTTATATAACTCTCTGTCGCCTAGAGCGAACGCCAAGAACGCCCACGGATCATTCTTGAACAACATCTGTGACAGCGCTGACATTTTTGTAAAGTGCTTCTTGAATCTTCCAGAGGCAAATCAGTGCCACAAGTACAGCGTGAAACACCTTCTCACATCTTTCTCACATCAAGTCTAAAGCCTAATGAACCTAATTAGATCCCTTTCCTATCAATGCCTTTTATTATATCAGTCATAATTACACACCAAATGATTAACACTCTGTTAATGGTATTTTTATGAACCAGATATCAAATCATATTTGTGCGGTGGATCATTTTCAGCACAGATAACCTGCACAGGTACAGATGTGTTAAGCACAGCAGGATTGCACAAAATAACACAAACAGGAAATGTATTTCTGTGGTAATGAACTTTCTCTAATTAAGCAACAATTAATTCAAATGTTGCAAATGTTGAGTTATGAACATGAAATTGTGTCTGAAGTGTGATTGAAGTGTGTCTAATAAAATGTTTGTGTGTGTGTGTGTGTGTGTGTGTGTGTGTGTGTGTGTGTGTGTGTGTGTGTGTGTGTATACCAGAGATGTCACTCACTCACTCTCTCATCGTCTATGCCGCTTTACAGAGTCACGGGGGGCCTGGAGCCTATCCCAGGAGACATCGGGCACGAGGAGGGGACCACCCTGGATGAGGTGCCAATCCATCACACACACATACACTACAGTCAGTTTTGGAAATGCCAATTAGCCTACATTCAATGTCCGTTAGCCTAATCTGCATGCCTTTGCAGAGTAAGAAGAAAACCGGAGTAACTGGAGGAAACCCACCAAGCACGGAAAAGACATGCAAACTCCATGCACACAGACCTGTGGCGGAAATCCAACCCGGATCCTGGAGGTGCAAGGCGACAGTCCTGAATACTAGCCACTAAGAGTTTTCCAAACTATGAAATAGCACATATGGCATTGGGTAATTAACTAACAACAACAGACAGTTGTTATTTTAAGAAATGAAGGTCAGCTGTTCTGGAATCGTTCTTGCAAGAACAGTGTTGTCAGGTGTCACAGGCTCTAGGCAGGGTACACCCTGGATGGGGTGCCTATCTATCACAGGGCACAAGTACACACACAATCACTCACACAGGCAGCTTGGAAATGCCAAATAGCCGACTCTGCATGTCTTTGGACTATGGGAGGAAACCAGAGTCCCCGGAGGAAACCCCCTAGTAGAACATGGCAAACTCCTTAGACACAGGTCCGAGGCAGCGTTAGAACCCTTCACCTTGTATGCGTAAGGCCACTGTGGTAACCTTTTACTGAAACTGGCACAATGTACTGTACTGTAGGAAAGATATCTCTATTTGTTTTCAGATTTGTTTTGTAGGAGCGATAGTTGGGTTCCATGCCCTCATTAATTCCCAGCAAAAGCACTTTGTAAATTCTACGGCACATTTTAATTTAGTACATTTTTAGTGCCATTTCAACATCTTTCCTCTGTCGACGTACAACTAGAGACTAAAACAGACTAAAATTCTTCCTAAGCATAACACACAGAGGTGGTGTACTGTAAAGGTATTCCACTTTACACCTAATAATAAAATATATAAAAAATATATATTAATATAAAATCAGAAATATATTCCAGTGATTTGTTTCAATAAACCTTTCATTTCTAACATCTATTTCATTTTCTCCGTAGTGAAATCTCTGATAAAAAGCTGATGGGCAAAACACAGGTCTAGCTCATCAAAAATATACCTTTTAAACGCTGTAAAAAAAGTTTATGTATTACTGATACTAACTGTGCAATGTAGACAAGTTACATTTAAGGAAATAACGTTTTGTAACAGTTTCGAAGGTAAGGAAGATAACGAAGCTTGAAAATAAACTGGTAAAGACGGTCTAATAGTTGAATCAGTTTCGACTAAATTATTTATTTCATTTGGGATTTTAGTGAAAAATTATGTAAAACCAGTCAATTAAAAGCCCTCTAGCATATAGAGAACCAGAACGAGAGAGAGAGAGAGAGAGAGAGAGAGAGAGAGGTTGCAGGGGTGTCTGTGTGATCATAATTGCCTTTTTATTGAGATACTGTGTACCGGTGTGCACCTCATCCATTTTACCACAGATGAGGCATGCAGGCATGTAGAATGGATCCCCTTTCGTCATCTGACTTTAATTTAAGGTTCGACGAGTGTGAAGCAGCAGAGCGCTCAAGCCACAAGATAGTAGACATTACTTCAAATTACCTCAGGACAAAAGAGAGGAACTTTTAACTAACGCCATTCTATCAAACTCCTCCATCTGCTCTCTAAGCAGATCAGCCGCGCCGAAGCAAAGGCACTGGGAGTGAAGAATATTTCCAAAGGTGGATCCTGAGCAGCATGTGCCCTGGACATCTCATTCAAAACTGTGCTATTATAAACACAACCAGGGTGGGTGTGCGCAATGGAATGGAACTATATACTGTATAGTTTTCTCATCCCAGCAATAGCAATCAGATATCAGTGATACGGGGGCAGTGGAGTGACCGAGTTGAGCATCAGCTGCGGACAGAGTGGAGGACGGGTAATACATGTGTAACGACTTTGTGCATTGCTTTGTGCTTTAAATGGCTGCATAACAAAACACAGATAGTGGCATACTGTAGCTGGCAGACCCTGTAACTGTTTACGGTAGCTGTGTAGACCCTGGTATGTGAACTTGGGCGGTGTGACATACTGTACTGATGGCCACATTTCTGTCGCTTTTTCTTCAGTTGTTGAAAACTATGGAGCAAGCCTGCAGCTCTGCCTTTCCTCGTCTTTTGTAAATGTTCTGTACCCTTATACACCAGGGTATTATTAGAATTCAAGGTAGGCTTCAATTTGAAAATGTTTCATTACTTAGATCGGGTGATACTGTACACTGCAGCATCACTTACAGTACAATGCAGAACTCAAACAAAAAAACGGTTATTACGGTACATAACCGCCGGACGCTTTTAAGCGGACATCGACACTTGGAGCTCATTTCTCATCGAGGGGCAATTCCAATACTGTTCCTCCTGAAATTGCATCAACCCTACTGACAATCACGTATTCACACCTTTCCCCAGGAAGCTGGGACAATTAGGAGTCTCTTTATATAGAGCAAGTGGGATAGAAGCGTGCGATACTACAGATCTAAACAGGCTGCGAAGTGTGAGCAAAGGTAACATCTTGCTGAAAACATCTGTTCATGCTGCTTTTAATTGTCTTGCACCTGAACACATAGTGCACATTCATCACTTCCATCAAGCGAAGGGGGGGGGGGGGGGTTTTAACTCAAGGGAGCTTCTTTATGGCAGGAAGGAAGTGAGAATATCCATCTTCTGATCATCTCACGCTCTCTCTTTGTTTTATTCGTTAAAGGCAAGCAAGACCTGGAGCAGTTTAAGCAATTACTAATATTCATTAATCAGTAGTCTACACTGCTTGCTTTAGATGTTCTGGTTCCCTGCTTTGTACACTGTACTGTACAGTATGTTGGCTATTATTTTTCTCAGACATTAAAAAGTGCAGAATTGTGGTTTATTACATTATAAAAGCACTTAAGTCTTCTCACTCCAGGACTGCGGTATCATGTTACAGTAGATGCTGCACTCTGACCCCAGCTTCCAGGACAGGCGAAGAAAAGAACTTCACTGGACTGGAATGCATTTGTGAGGAATAAAGGCATCTTCGTCTATCGACCAGCTCTTGCTAGATCATTATTGATTCCACATGTCTGTAGTCATCAGTATTTATTGAGAATACAGCACTCATGTCCCATCAACAGCTTTCGAACACGAGACGATTTCATGCTCACACACATTAAACCAGTTTAATGTGATGTATATTTAAGCAAACTGCTGTATGCATAGTTAATGACAAGAAAGTCGCCTTGCAGGTATGCAACAAATCAAGAAGAAATGAATGTGAGACAAAATATTTCACTTTTTCCCTTACTAAGTAGTCATTTCTGCATAATTTTCTGCTAATTCGTCAAGACTGCACCAAGGTTTTTTTCTGATCACCTGGATGAATATGTATAAAGGCAGGTGGACGATGTCTCCCTCTATGTAGAAAATCTGCCTGAGAGTAGAGCAGCAGTTCCCACAAGGTTCATCTTATCTGGGCCGAGGGCAAGAGCACAAATCTCCAGCCAAGTCTCCAGTGAGCTCATTACCCACACCCAAAGAGTGAGACCTTTTACTGAAGGACTAACATCTCTCTCTCTCTCTCTCTCTCTCAACACCCCATCTGATGACCCAGGTGTTTTGATTCCCTTGACGTTACAGTACCGTAGGTGGTCCTTATTCATATAACCTCATGAAATGTCACCAAGGAGCCTAAAATGACAAACATTAACCATTAACAAGCAGAGGCGGGGGAAAAAAAAAACAAAAAAAAATTTTGCTGATTTCTTAAACTTTCCTGACTTTCAACACATAATAGTGTCCATGAACATGTCACAGACTTGCAAAATGAAGATAAATGGAGCGAGCAGGTAGGTAGGAAAACTCAATCATTTAATGCCATCTGTCACAAGTAAAAAGCTTTCTGTGAATTGCAAAGCACAATGTCCTTGGGAAGAAGGAAAAGAGGTAGATTGGTGCAAAGGAAACAGTAGTGTGTGAGCTACTGGGTCGAAGCGGAGGAGGGTCATTACTTATCCGCTTTTGTCTGAGATGTGAAAACAACCACAAGTAAAAAGATGGATGGCTCCGAGTACCAGAGGTTCAACAAAACTCAACATTTTAAATAGCTTAAGTTAAGCTTACTTAAAGCTCTCTCATCTATAAAATGTGAAGGAGCACAAAATGTTCTGCCTAAAACAAACATATACAATTTGATAATAAGTGAACACCATATAACCGTACAGTATGTGATCTTCAAATCTACTGTATATAGGATAATCTAGTGTACTTTTATTGACTGAGCACCAAAATAATGTGCACATACAGTTCTGTTTATCAGCTAATGTATCTGTATCTGTACAGTATTTCCAGGTAATACATAGGTTAAGCTGGCTCATACTGTACAGAAACGTATACATAAATGAAGAGCTCCAGTGTGTGAGAGTGTGGAGAACGGATTTTAGGTGAGATCTGGGCTCGCAGTTACTGTATCCAGCCATGCTTTTAAAATAATTCATCAAAACAGCGCAATTACAGGAGCCGGTTTGTGATGGGCCATGTGCAGCAACAGCATGTGTACATGCACATGGTTAGATATTTTAGGTTAAATAAATTAATAAATAACAATTTGCATGCATTTTGTGTGTTCCTTCTAAAAATAAAATTTAAACAGTGCACATCTGTTTTTAATTGATAAAGGTTCTGTGAAGGTTTGGTCAAATTCCCATGAATGCTGTGACAATGACAGGTGCTGACGCTCACTAGTGACGGTACAAAATGAACGACGGATGTCGCCTATGCTTTCCAGGCAGGAGACACAAAAATATAATTTTAACAAAATTCTTTATTGAAACATATTCTGACGTCACAATATTTGCTGCTTCTGCTTTTCATTGTGGAGTGAAAAAGGACAAACGGGTACATCTGGAATTTAGGCAACCTTCTTAAGCACAAATCGTTTGACTGCAGTTCTTACTGTTTCATAAATGTATTTTATGAAGCACTTGTGTTGTAAGCCAATGTGAGCATGTGTCCTCATGTGACCAATTTGCTACTTCATATGAAACGTGAGAGCAATTTGATAGCAATGTTACTGAAAGCATTTTGCTTGATTATAAGAGGGACATATCAGTAGAAAGCAATCTCAGCTCTCTGTCCTTAGATATGTCCACATGAACCTTGTAAGCATGTGCGCACAGAATTAAGCCAAGTGCAGGAAAGTGTCTAATAAGGACTGGGGTAAGCTGGCAGGGATTCAGGTTCAGATGGGAAGGCAAAGGCTTTCTATCATGCCCTGCCCTCCACTATCGATCGAACAGCTGTAGCTAACCACCCGAGAGCAGCGCTGGGGTTTAGTTTCCTTTCACTCCCACTCAGGACAAGCAGGACTATGCAGTGGTCTAAGCAGACCACTTTTCACGTCGCTCGTCAAGACGTGCCTCTTGAGTCATTCCTCAAAGTGCATCAAATTGATTAAATGTCAGGCTTCTCTACCAGATTTGTCCTTTACCGGTTCACAATGTACTCAGTGCATGTCCTATTGTTTTAATTACAGTGATTTCTAAATTTTTATGCCAATAAAGCAATTTAAAGCTTGACAGTGTACACTATCTAGACCTACAATAATTTAAGGGAACAATACATTGATATAAATAAAAAGGTAACTTTTAATTGTTTGAAATATTATCATGGCATACAATGTGCCTGATTTATCTATCTTTTGGTAAAGTATATTGTAGTTTTTGTAGGGTAAACTAAACTATAAATTCCGGCCAGATAAAAAAAAAAAAAAAAACGGCACACCCTGTAAAAAGTGAAGCTGTCACAATCATAAACTCACAATTAAAATAAATATGATTTAAATGTGTAATCTGTACAGTATATATATCTCAGGATCTTACAACTACTGTAACTTGGGTTTTATGAAAAGAATGCAATATACAATTTAAAATAAAATTCAATATTAATTGTTGCATTTAAATTTATTCATACATTAAAAGGTATGAGAGATATTTACACAATGTATTTATTTAGTTGTTCATTCCTGCAGTTCTTATATATATATATATATATATATATATATATATATATATATATATATATATATATACAGAGAGAGAGAGAAAAAAAAATTATACATACTTCTGGAAAAGAAAAACTATACTGTATAAATATTTTAATACTAAATGTATTCCTATACATTATATATGTTATATATTAATATATATGATAATACATATTGATTATATGAATATTATATTAATGTAATTATTAATATACATCATGCATATTTTTTCTTTCCTGAAGTGTATTAATATATATAATAATATATATATACTGTATAGCGTATGGATGCTTATTGTTTTAAACTGTCATAATTGCATTTTAGGTCTAAGATGAGCACTTTCCCAAAGCAAGACAGTAAAATAAATGTATCTAAAACTTATAATCCGGCTCACCTTTGCTGATATCCTGATACTCGAGCCACAGCTGGCGCTGCACCTGCTTATTGGGGTACCAGATGGTGCAGGACTCCTCGAAGCCGTATACCGCCTCCTGGACAAAATGATTCCCAAACTCCTTCAGAATGGACACAAAATCACTGCGTAGCGTGGCACCGTCCAAAGAATGAATGGCTGAACTGAAAGCTAAAGAAACAAAGAAAGCTGAAGAAAGGACAAAACATAACAACGTATTTCATTCAAACATCAATACAGAAATCATCTTGATAGAAAGTCATAGCAACATTAATTCAAAATAAAAATGAAGCATTCTAACTTAGCAACCATACTTCTCTATGTCTTTGGGTGAAATAGTAAAAAAAAAGTTCATATTTGAACACACCATTCAAAAAACTTCATTACTCAGTGTTCTGTGCAAAATACAATTATCTAGGGAAAAGAGGGTTGGTTAAACAAACAAAAACAAAACCCTGCAGAAATCCATGTGCATGTGTGTGGGCTGTGCTTTTGACCTTTGAATTTTTTTTTCAATATATAAACTTTTCTTTTCTTTATTTTCTTTTAAACAAAATAGTACTACACAAAAGCAAAGTGCAAGTCAGCCCGAGCATGTTTCCCTACTGACATGGCTATGTGACAATGGTATCAGTTTCTGGAGCCATGGCCTGTGTCATCTCCAGACCTACATCCAATAAAAAACTGCTGGACACTGGTGAAGAAGACAGTAGCAGTCATGAATCCGTCTTCTGTACACGATATTCAGGAAGCAACCAAGCAGGCATGGAGTGAGTGAGTGACACCAGTGTACTGCAGATGTCTTTTGGACTCTATGCCCAGCACGATCCAGCAGCTTTTGAAGAATAAAAGGACTTCATACTTAATGTTAATCCCCGGTCTAATGCTTTGCTCAAACCAGTCAGAACTTAACCATTAAAAAACAAAAAAAACAATCACTGTTAATGAGAAGAAAAAATCATTCGGAAGAACCATTGCACACTGTAATATGAAATCAAACTTCAGTGTCATTTACTCTATTAAGATTGAAGCAATGCTATTTGCTATGATGCTGTAGTTAAGAATATGCATATGAAACAAATGATTATTAAATGAAGCAAAAAAAAAATAAAAAATCTTGTAAAAATGAAAATGTGCATAGCTTTAAATTCACTAACTGCCTTATTGAGTGTAGTCCGGGCGCTTACATCCAATGCAGAATGGATCATCAGACTTGAAAAAAACTAAACAAAACAGGAGATATCCACTAAGGCTTGTTCAAAATGGGTTCTGTCATGTAATTTACATACACGAAGCTCAATTTAACAGATCCTTTCATCCAAAATAACTACACGGACCCAAAATCATTTGTTAACTCAAGACAAACAAAAAGTCACTAGTTTATTTATCACTATTTATGTTGTAGAGCATTTTACCTGCTCTGATCCCAAGATTTTCTCCACAATTTGGTCACCTGCCAAGTCCCACATAACAGCCAGCTCTCCTCCATCATGTGACAGAAACCAAACCGGGAGGGTGGCAGGAAATTCATGCTTCCTCAGACACATATGAAGTCTGCCCTTTTCAGCCAATACTTTATCAAGTCACAATTGGCTACTGACACTGTGACTGACAGGGGGTGTATAAGCCATCCCTCTTACACAGAAAGCACAGACAATTTAGCTTTCTTGGTTTCTGGCCACAGATGGCTGTGCCATCATCGAGATCCAAACTTTTGATCTCCCAAGGACAGCAAAAACATTTATTTCCTGGAGTCCCTACCTGCTCTGATTATTGATCGTAAATTTAACATGTGGCCTTGAGCTCTAGCAAGCTAGCTGAAGAAAGATCGGAGAAAACTGATGGTTGTTTTAGGCGTTTTTTTTTTTTACACTAGGTCAAGTGATCGCGAGAAAACTTGACCCCAAAGTCTGGGTCATTTTGTTCAGTGAGAACACAATCGTTCCGCACTCGGGAACCCTGCCTGAGTCTGCCTGAAGAGGTGGTTTCGGGCACTGTACTGCATTCTCAGGCATCAGATATGGAAGCTAACCCGTACCTGAGAACGAAAGTAGTCTGCTGTCTAGACATGATGGCATTAGTGCCGTCTGTCTCCTCCGAAATCTGTGTGTGTTTGTGTGTAGCACGTACCAATCTCTTTCTTTGACCTACACGGCTGTAAAGTAGGAGGACACACAAAAGTGTGGCTCTTGACATTTTTTTTCCCAAAATGTCACTAATATTAAACATTA
The DNA here is from genome assembly GCA_013621035.1 of Clarias magur. NCBI lineage: Eukaryota > Metazoa > Chordata > Actinopteri > Siluriformes > Clariidae > Clarias > Clarias magur. Next base: position 415,147 of record QNUK01000395.1, on the reverse strand, counting down.
AACAATATTAAACAATATTAAGTGCGATGGGTTCGATTCGTCCCTTGTGTGGCTCATAAAAAAGAAGCTGCTGTAGAGTATCAGAGAGTATAAATGTGCAAGTGTACCCAACAATGTAGACGCTGGCCAGCGGAGGAGTGGGGGTGGTGACGATACAAATCAATGTGAAAACGCCCTTAGTGATTGCTTACCTTGAGAGAGGGTCCACTGGTTAAGCCTGACATGATACAAAATGGAACGAAGCTTCCAGTGCTGCAGTAGAGGATATCCACTAACTTCACTGTAGTTCACCATGCCTGAAACACGAAACAGAACAGAAAAGTGACTTGAAGGAAAATTGATCAACAACTGTTGAATTTGACTCTATTGCTTTAGCAGTGCTTTCGTTTAAAAAGCATACTGCTGTTAGTTTTGTGACATAACATTTTTCAGCTAATTGCTAAATGTTTACGGGGATTTTTATTAAACCACATGAATTGGCAATTGTGCAACTTTTTCCCCATCAACTTCAGAAACTGCAGGAGCAGCTGTTACTCCTAACCTTGCTTGATTGGTTCAGCTCTTCATGCAGGCAATTCACTGCCTCGCTGAGAATCATACCCCATTCTGTCACTACTTGAAAATCAATGCATTCGCATTTAGTCACATGAGAACATGCTTAAGCCTTAAAGGACTCAAAGTGCCTCTTGTCCTTTTTGCCCCGACTCTACAATCAGCAAAATTAGAAAATGAGAAAGAAATCTAAAACACCTTGAGGGACCTTTTCCCAAAAGGAGCCAAACTAGGATTCATATCGAACAGGGTTTCAAGAACAGTCTAGTACGTGTTACTGCATTTAGTCTAGTATGTGTTATTGCGTTTAATTTAATACTGTAAACCCGAATAAGTTACATTCAGTTATGGAATCAGTTACATCGATTTTTTAAAGTAAGTTTTTAAGTGTTTTCAATTTTAAGTAATCAGAACTATCAATTTTTGAGTTTGTTGTACACATTCATATTAATCATTATTTACTTGCATTACTGAGAAGCCTAACTCATACCATCTAATTACCATCAATTATCTTTTTTTAATTTGTTGCAAATCAAATAAATCATTGTTGGTCTTTCGCCTGCTCCTGGCAATGGATCGCCACAGTTGTTTGTCACAAGTTTTTACGCCAGATGCTGTCCTGAACACCACCCTCGCATTTTTATCTGGGCTTGGGACAGGCACTTCATCCAGTGGCTGGGAATCGAACCCGGCCCTTTCGCATGGCAGGCGAAACACCTCCCACTGAGCCACCAGTGCTCTGGAACTTTAGGGTGCCCGGATTTGTACAGATTATGTGAAGACAGACCAATCCACCATCTTGATCAAAACAATTCAATGTGGGCAGTTTACATGTGCATTGATGACGACAGACACACAATCGCTAGGCTGAAAGATTTCAAGTTGGTGGAACTTTAAGGGGACAGTTACTGGGGCTTAAAATATAAAATTTGTTCAGCTAACTAGAAAAGTGTCATTTCTACAAACTCATAAATACCAAAAAGTTCTAAATACTCAAAAAGGTCTATTAATTTGTACTGATTGTAATTGTTTAAGTTAACACTACTCAATATGTTTAATTACTTTGAGCATTAGGGTTTACAGTGTTGTAGTGTATATGTTATTGCGTTCAGTCTAGTATGTGTTATTGCATTTAAGGTGGCACGGTGGTGTAGTGGTTGTTCGCCAGGCTCAATTCCCGTCTCTGTGTGCATGGAGTTTGCATGTTCTCCCTGTGCTTGGTGGGTTTCCTCCGGGTACTCCAGTTTCCTTCCACAGTCCAAAGACATGCAGATTAGCCTAATTGGTGTTCCCAAATTGCTAGTAGGGTGTGAGTGTGTGTGCCCTGCGATGGATTGGCACCCTGTCCAGGGAATACATTGCCTCGTGCCCTAAGCCTCCTGGGATAGGCTCCAGGCCCTCTGGCGACCCCTCAATACAGGATAAAGTGGTATAGAAGATGAGTGAGTGTTGTTGCGTTTAGTCTAGTATGTTATTGTGTTTATCTAATATGTGTTATTGTGTTTAGTCTGGTATGTTATTGTTTTAGTCTAGTATGTGGTGTTGTGTTTAGGATGTGTTGCTAAGTGACGGCATGGTGGCTTAGTGGTTAGCAGTATTGCCTTTCACCTTCATGGTCCATGTTCAATTCCTGCCTCTGTGTGCATGAAGTTTGCATGTTCTCCCTGTGCTTGGGTTCCGGCCTGGTACCCTGGCTTTCTCCCACTGTCTAAAGACATGTAGTTTAGGCTCTTTGGTATTCCCAAAATTGGCCCCGGCGACCCTGTATACAGGATTAAGCGGTATAGATGATGTTGTTGTGTTTAGTCTGGTATGTGCTACTGTTTAATTTAATATAAATGGGGTCCTAAATTCTGAGACTCACTGAAAGTCTGTTATTTTTTTTCCTCCAGAAGTTTTTAGAACATTAAAACATAAAACAAGAACAACATTAAAGTTCAACATCTCTAACATTTATTGTTAAGGTTTTCTAATACTTTTCATAGTCTGTGCTAACTTTCGCATGCTTTCTACCTTGTCTTTTTTTCCTTGAATACTTTCTCCAAGATGTCTTTAACACTCCCCTTTTTTTAATTTCCATGGATTTCTATAGAACATGTGAAGAGCTCGTGCTCTTTGATGTGTTTGATATGTGTCAGGGTGTTTGGCTCAGAAATTGCACACTTCTTTGATCTGTGGATAAACCAGAGAATACTCCAACACTCCATTGCGTGTGTGTGTGTGTGTTTGTTTGTGTGCGTGTGTGCATGTGTGTGTGTGTGTGTGTGTGTGTGTGTGTGTGTTTGTGTGTGTATAAAATTGTATTACAAGCAGTGATTCCTACAAAATGACTGGCTACAGACCATCTGTTTTGGGTCATAGATTATGAATAGAAGATGCAGCATTACAAATTTCTACAAATGAAAAAACATAACCGCATGTGTCGGTCATCATTCAATAGATGAGACCCATCACTGCTCTGCCTAAAGCCGAGTTTCAACTTCTCACACACTACCATATGTAGGTGCAGCTGAGGTGATCAATCATATCGTCTCCTGTAGCAACTGTCAGCCTCGGCATGCCACATGGGGCACCGCAGCCATATATCAATTTAGTCCACCGTCATGTTTACCACATCTGGAGGCTTGCATGGGTCATAATGTACCCTGTACTAAGCAGAGCAACCTCATTTTTAGGTTTATGGTATTGCAAACTCAATCTGACACCTTTTAGAAGCAAGGCAAATACTGACAGGCCCTGAAAGGTGTGAAACATTCCTCTTAACATGAAAAATACATTTTGTTCTTCTGTACTTCTGATTTTATATTCAAGCAGAAAATGATGTACACAAAATGAAAAACTGTAAATTGCCTGTTTTTGTAAAACAATGCTGACGGCTTCCAAAATACGCAATAATCTCATTTGAACATTTGATATTGAGATGTGTCTGCTACTGTAAAGCCTTTATAACGGCTCTAATCTGAGGTTCTGCTTGTTAATTGGTGATTTCTGGGGCTGGTAACATTAAATGAGCTTCTCCTCTGCAGCAGAGGTAAGTTTTGTTGTTGCTTTCCTGGGATGTTCTTCATGAGAGCCAGTTTCATCATGGTGCTTGATGGATTTGGCAAATACAGTACACTTGACAATACTGTTCATACAAGAACTATTCCAGAACAGCTGACCATTGTGTCTTAAAATAACAACCGAAAATTGTTGTTGTTACTTAATTACCTATAATAATGCCGTATTTTTCATAGTTTTAAAAAATATACTGTATATATTGTTCTTTAATGTATAAAATAAATCCTTTTGACTGGACATAGCTCCTTCTTCTTCAGTGTTATTTCTTTATTTCTATTATTTTCAACACTGACCATTAATACTGAGGATTACTCCGAACTATAACAGAACATTTATATAATTATTAAACAGCCTAGAATATGTTTTAGATTTTAGATTGTGCAAAGCAGATACATTTAGCTTTGATGACAGCTTGGCATTCTCTCACAAGACGGATTAACGAGGTAGTCACCTGGAATGGTGTTCAGTTCACAGTTGTGACTTGTCAAGTTAATTAGTGACATTCCGTGCCTTCTTAATGTGCTTCAGACCAGTAATTATCTTGTGCAGAGGAAGAGCAGGTACAGAATCAATAGCCCTATCAGTACTACTACAGCTACTGTACAAATCCATACTATGGCAAGAAACACTCGGTTATGTCCAGAAAACAGACAGTCCATGATTGCCTTAAGAAATGGAGGTCAGTCAATCCGAAATATTTCAAGAACTTTGAATGTATCCCACTTCAAATTAAGTGCAGTCGCCAAAACCATCAAACTCTATGATGCAAAGCTGTCTCTCATGAGGTCCATCCGAGGAAAGAAAGATCAAGAGCTACCTCTGCTGCAGAGGATAAGTTTATTAGAATTACAAGCCTCAGATTTACAAATGAAGAAGAAGCATGTGTTGTCATTATACAGAGTACAACAAGATTATCTCCACTGATCTGTGTGAGTCAGGCCTTCATGGTCAAATTGTGGCAAAGAAAGCATTACTTTAAAAGAACAAGCATAAGGAACTTACTTGGGACCAGAAACACAAGGAATGAACAACTGTCATTTGGTCTGACAAGTCCAAATTTGAGGTATTTGGTTCAAACAGTGTCTTTGTTAGGGGTAGAAATGGTGAACAGATGGTTCCTGAATGTGTGATTCCCACTATGAAGCATGAAGGAGGAGGTGTGATGGTGTGGGGGTTGCTGGTGACATTGACTTGGTCAAAATTGAGGACATGCTTAACCACCATGGCTACCACAGAATTTTGCAGTGACATACTTTCCCATCTGCTTCGCACTTAGTCGGACCATCATTTGTTTTCCAAAATGGCCCCAAACACACCTCTATGTTATGTAAGAGTTATTTGTCCAAGACAAAGCGTGACGGAGTGCTGCGTCTAATGACCTGGCCTCCCCAATCCCCTGATCTAAATCCAGTTCAGAGAGTTTGGGAAGAGTTGGATCGAAGAGTAAAGGAAAAGCAACCAACAACTCCTTCAAGATTGAGGCTAACTAAAAGAATGCCAAAAATGTGCAAATCCTTAATCGAAGCCAAAAGGTTGGAGACATACAGAAACTTAAATAAAAAAATAAAATAAATACAGCACTCACAAACCCAGGCCGAAGCGCTGATATCACTGACTCCTCAGTTGCAGTCTAGCAGAATTTACTTTATGAGAAGCAACGCTTCAATTGAGGAAAATCACCATCAACTCCCGCACCAGGATTTGTGCTTTGGCTATGGAAAGCTCCTGGGTGGTGCGTGCTTTAATCTTTATCTTGTTGAGTTGTTTCAGAATTGTGAATCTAAGCAGCGTATATAAATCAATTTACACAATTTCTTTTACTGCATCTTTTGAAATTGGACATGGATAGAAGCATACAGACTTCTGCTTTTTTGTGTACTTTTACCCTGTTAGCACTCTGACAGAGTGCATGTATTTGATAAATAAGGCTCTAAATACGTGCTCGCGCAGTATGCTCACACTGAGCGCCCCTCGCTTAGATCCATCTAAAACGGAAAAGATGCATTTGCCCCCATGGAGCACCCTAGCGTTTGTGCAGCACATGTCACTGTTAGGATTAATAACAAGCTCCCAACACAGTACACACCCTCGATTTCTCTGCTCTCAGCTAAAATCCACAGGCCTTTCTCTCTCTTTTTTCACCCTTTGGGCTCTGTGCTCTTGTCTGACAGAATGATTAATACTAGCAAACTTCACCTTGCAAACACAACTTTAGGAGCTAAAGACACAAATCTGCCAGTCAGTAGTGCCATTGTTAAAGACTGAGCTGAACTCTGAATCTCCAACTGGGAGAAAAAGAAAAAAAAAACATGCTGCTGATGGACACACACAAGCACATGCTGAGAAGCTGATAGAATCCTGGATTTAAAATTGATTCAGCATCAATGACATGCCAACTAAAGAGCCACCAAGGCACCAAATCCACCCATTCAAAGTCTTTGCGATAGAAGATCGCTGATAGCAGTGATATGGCTCATGCAAGATGATAAACCACTAGCAGATGTAGCACATCTTCCATTTGACCCTTGGATAAGCTGAAGACGGGTGCAACAGGAGGACAATGATAGAATTGTTTAACCTGGATGCGACTTTTGTTCATTAATCCAAGTAATCTAAGTAGATTAATGGCAACACTGTGCGGTGAGCTCATCATTATCTGGTGACATCATACACATGTGGGATGTTCAACACTGTAAATAATGTGGGCTCCAACAAACACAGAGAAACACAGATCTACAGTATTTATTTTGGCACAAATTTACAGTATGTGAGCAATAACACAGGACAGATTGTGCGCTGTTATAGGAAAAATGATCCACAAGGGGGTGCTGTTAAAATAACCAGGAAGACACTATACACTTGTTTTCAACTATGTACAGTACAGACCAAAAGTTTGGACACACCTTCTCATTTAAAGAGTTTTCTTTATTGTGTTCTTTATTGTGTTCTTTAGCCCAAACGAGTCTCTTCTGCATGTTGCCTGTCCTTAGCAGTGGTTTCCTAGCAGATATTCTACCATGAAGGCCTGATTCACACAGTCTCCTCTTAACAGTTGTTCTAGAGATGTGTCTGCTGCTAGAACTCTGTGTGGCATTGACCTGCTCTCTGATCTGAGCTGCTGTTAACCTGCCATTTCTGAGGCTGGTGACTCGGATGAACTTCTCCTCCGCAGCAGAGGTGACTCTTGGTCTTCCTTTCCTGGGGCGGTCCGCATGTGAGCCAGTTTCTTTGTAGCACTTGATGGTTTTTGTGACTGCACTTGGGGACACTTTCAAAGTTTTTCCCAATTTTTCAGACTGACTGACCTTCATTTCTTAAAGTAATGATGGCCACTCGTTTTTTCTTTACTTAGCTGCTTTTTTCTTGCCATAATACAAATTCAACCTCTTTGAATGAGAAGGTGTGTCCAAACTTTTGGTCTGTACTGTATAGTTGAATTTAATGGTATGGGGTGAGCACACAAGTTAATTTTCATTATAAGTTACATTATAGCATGCATTACGAGTTCCCCTGCCACCAGCCTCTATTATCTATATATAAAAAAAAAAATGCAGCTCGTCATGTCTTTAAGAGCATCCTATGGAAAGGGACCTTACAGAAATGTCAAAAGGCATTACCTTTGTGGAGTTTTTATTGGTAAATAATGCTTTTTTATGTTTGTTTACATTGACATGTAATTAATCCTCCCCTTTAATTTTGAAAATGTACATGCACTTTTGAGATTTGTTAGAATTTTGCATTTTAAACGTACACGCAAAATACCCTATTTTATATATTAAGTGATTAAACATTTAAATTTCGACATAGCTGAGTCAACATTGTCGTCTTAGAAACTCTTGGTCTTCTAGCCATCACAATTTGGCTGTCAAACTCGTTCTGATCTTTATGCTTGCCAATTTTTCCATCTTCCAGCACATCATCTTCAATACTTGGCTGTTCACTGTGCCTAATATATCCTGCCCCTTGTCAGATGCCACTGTAACCAGATAATGAATGTTATTCACTTCACCTCTCGGTGGTTTTAAGGTTATGGCTGATGAGTGTATTTCCGAGGAATAGCTGTCACCAGACATCTCCAGTTTTTTTTTTTTTTTTAACTTTATTTTATTTACTTTTTTTTCATGCACAAAAAAAATATAGAGGGGACACTGCTAAATTCCAAGGTGACACAGTTGTTCATGTGGACAGAGCATGTCAATGTCTCGAGGCATCTCAGCAGACTCATAGCTTAGAGTCTGGATGGTCACCGGGCCATATGCTGGCATTTTAATTGAGAGGGAGTCTGGGAGAGGGACTTAGTGCCAAGAGAATGAATCACCGCCAGTGACAGCTACGTCAGTGTTCAACCTCAGTTTGGCCTCTGACCAAGACAGAACAGCAGATTTCTGACATCCATAAGAAGGAAATTTGTTCGGCTGATCTTATAGTATTTCTGTAAAGCTCTCAGAGCAACTCTCTTCTGGTGTGTCCAAATTATTATTGTTATTATTATTATTATTATTATTATTATTATGAATCAAAATTGTGTATAGCCAAATCTAACTACATGATTCTGCCAACAATTTTATCATTCATTGGTTTTTCAAATCTGAATGATGAAATTTAATTTAAATTTGAGCATATCTTTATAACCAACACAAAATGTTAATTTAATCCAAGTTATCAATATAATTCTGGTTATCATCACAGTTGCACATATCATAATGCGCTTCTCTGCCAACATGCTCCTTGTAAATTTGAATCAGAATGCAGATCTACTGTACCTCATATCTTGAATAGCCCTCTGAACCATTCGCTTTATCATCTTACTATTGCAGTGCCTTCATAAATTTAGCCAAGTAAATTAGGTATACATTTTCAGATAAATTGTGCTGTGCTGCATACAGTGCATGTGACGTTAATTAAAGGACTCATGGGTAGGAGCTTGGGTCCAAGCAGCTAAAGCAGATTCATCACTTGTACTCAAATCATTGCTCCTTTTGATTTCATGAATAAGACAGAAATTTGTGTAATGGCATACGATAATGGCAAATCACCACTTCATTTTGAGTCCTTTGATGAATATGAGACAGAATTCTATAATATCAATAATATCTGCTCATAAATATACATTTTTAACACTTCATTAAACGCCACCGAAAGATGAAGCAAACATAATGATTACATCTTGTGGTTATTATAAGATTCCTTCGCTTTCAGAAGTCACGACCTTATAAAACCTATGCGCGCTATTTAATTATTATTTATAATATCTATGTGTGAGTCACCGTCAATGAAATCATATTTTTCCCCATTTTAATTTGAACATGACCTAAAGCGCTTTATTTTTAAATAAGCATTATTCTTATCTTTAAATATGCATGGTACATAAATTGTGCATGAATTGCCTTGCTGCTACATGATGACGACTGCATGAATCAGAAAGTTCACAGACATTCCCAATAAAGTGGCCAGAAGATACAGCACTTGTACATATATATGCGTAATTATTCCTCCTAACGTTGACATACTATACTGTAGAGTACCATTACACTGGTTAATCAGCCTATCCCTTGTGTAAAAGAGGCGCCACGGCACGCTGTCTTGGGGAGAGGGAGCTGTTCACAGATGCTTGGATGTCATTTTCTCAGACACTCGTGGTGACAGGCAGCACTATGGCCATCCTTAAGGACCGCAGAGCCCATGCTGTGGCACCCACTGTATTAATTATCACTTCTAATGTTGTCAACTAATTAATCGACATTTACTGCAGGAAATGGCTCTGGCAATCCGCTGCAATTAATCAGCGTCAAAGAATAAATTAAACCCCACATGCGATTACCATTGAGAGTGGCTATAATGTTGAATATCAGCACACTCGTGACACGGGGGATGAGCATGTCATGACAAACAAACACTCAAAAACTTTAATATCATTCTTCTCTCCGTCCAGAATGTGTGTATACTGTAACCGCCTCCTATGTCGACATAATAATCATTATATGCGTAATCCTTCTGTCACTTTTGATTCCATCCAGCCATTTAGAAGGAAAACTGAAAAGCCATTAACAGAGAAGATTGTGCAAATTTATACAGTGTGGTGGACGGCTGCACCAAATTCTACTTGTTTATTAACATGGCAATTATCTTGCAAGTTAGGAAAGCTGTTCTGCACAGTTAGTAAAACAAGATCGCTGAATACATGGCAACCGAGAACTCTAATTTCCCTGGCAAATGCGCTGTGTTTTCCAAATGCTGCTGACAGACAGATGGGGGACACCAACTGAAAGACAGAATATTGGCAGTGAGCTGACAAATTGCCGCCTAGTGTCATTTTTATAAAGAATAAGCTCTTTATATGATTTATCCCATTATGCAAGTATAGGTTCATTTAACACTTGATTCATTTTTAAACAAATAGCTAGCAATAAAAAAACAAAAAATCATTAAGTTGTAAATAAATGAAACTAAAAATATTAAGTGACTTCAATCGTTGAACAAAAATAATATTCATTAAATTTAAACTAAATGAAATGGAAAATGGGAGAGCACAAAGATTAGATGTTAAAAGAAAGAAACTGCCAATACAATAACAAGAGGATTTTGAGCAACTGAAAAAAAAACAGAAAAGACTTATCTTTGTTATGAAATAGATGCCACCAGCAGGTCTGGAGCTGACGGCCCCGAAGGCGTGACCTTCCGTCACAGCACCAATTACAGCCGCTGCTAATAAAATATAGATTTTTCTTTCCTGTCTTTGCAATGCCATATCTGAGCTAAGTGTCACAAGGTGCCACAAAAACACCCCAGAGGAGCTAACTGTCAGAGCATGAAAAGATCAATTGTTTTTATTACGGTGGTACACAAGTGATGACTGACGGTAAATATATATTTTACTCCAACTTTGGCTGTTAGTGCAGAGCTTTTCAGCTGTACAATGTGACATCACATTCATTATTTTACATCAAACTTTACTCCAATATATAAATTTTTTTCTATCCCGGTTTCTAAATAGGTTATATTGCGCTTGCTTTTTATTAAACTGAACTTAGCATCTACATATTTATTCAAGTCCTGCAGTCAAATCAGTCACAGTCAAATCATATAATCTGAGAAAAATTCTTCACCTCACTGTGTCTGAGAAACATTTCAAGGCTGCCAGAGGATGTGTTTATCATTTGTTATCCTAATTTATGCAGATACCGTTACAAAATATGTATTTGTTTTTCTAGATAAAAAGAATGCAGTAAGCTGCAAGATCCCAAGAGGGAATCAAGTACTGAACTTGAGCTCCGAATGCAAACCCGCAAAATCACATGTACAACACAATTTAACAGCAAAACAATTTCCCACAGAACACTGGATTCCTCACACACAGTCATGAGTAAAAATTCAGTAAGGCTTCCAATCTTCCTACTCAAACCGTACCCTTAATGTATACAGAAGCTTATAACACACTCATTGCATTTGCATTATGAGAGAATGACCATTAACAAGACTATCATCACTTTATCCTAGACCTTTATACAGTAAGTGAGTGCAGCCAGATCAATTACTTAAAGGTTCAGTTTTCAAACAATTCAATTTTATCTGTATAGCACTTTTAACGATGATCACTGTCGTACAGCAACTTTACAGAAATAAAAAGATTGGATATATATCTAAAATATATATATACATATGTATACATAATTTGTCCCTAATGGCAGGAGGGAGGGAAAAAACCCTGAGATGACATGAGGAAGGGTCACAAGGGTACACACAGGACACGTTGCCAATCTACTGCGCACAGTGCACAAGCACGCACACACACTTACTCACACACTTACCCACAATCTGGCAATGCTATGCTAATTAGCCTAAATATCATGTATTTGGAGGGCGGGAGGAAACCGGAGTACCAGATAACACGAACATTAATCAGTTCTGGTCAATAAATAAACTGTTTGTGCTGATTTATAAAATTATCAGAGCACTAGTACATTAAAAAATCATGGTTTGGTAAATCTGTACTCATCAGTGGAGGGGAAAGGAAAAGTAGAAATCACTTTTGTAGGCTCTGATATAGCAAATCCAGACTATCAGATAGGAAGCATGGTCACTGCTAAGATCAAATACTTCAGATCAAATGCTCTTAGCTGGAATTATTTTAAATGTAACCTCTGTCAGTTTAATTCTCTCCTCAATGGTCACATTTAGTAGTTTAATAATAATTTAAAAAAATCTTCAGCAATGTCAAAAAAGTCCTTAGTCAGCCGTTTGCTTTCGAACTTTCCCAGGATTCTCTTGCTTTGGCGATGATCAGTGACATCTCCACCCCCATTCTGATTAGCACAGACAGCCCTCATTTAATGCAGCAGCGCTCTTTACCACAGGAAAGGAAAAGGCAATTTCTTTGCTTTCCCACGAGCAGACCGCAGTTAAACACTGACCGCACTGAGACATTACTCCCAATCCAAGGTCATGAGCAGCAATCAATGAATTCAGCAAGCTTGAGGATCCCACCACTTTTCATATCTCAGCATGAATGTGTTTGGCATCTGTAGGCCTCCTACATGCTTTCCAATTAAATCAAGATATATTTGCCTTTCAAAGTCTCTCTCTCTCGTTCCTCCTCCCCTCACAGGAATAATTGATGGGACTCTCAGGTCTATGATGAATCACTTCCAAGCGAAATATGAATAGAAAGATAAATGTGTTGCTCCTTGAGGGCCGTGAGGATAGACTCAAGGAGTTGCTGACACAGTGACAAATACACTGACCATGCCATGGAAATGCCCAAACCAGCAAGGGTGGAAGGGGAAGGGTGGGAGCTCAAACATGCACTACATTGCCAACTCGGATCCAATTAGTTCAAGCTAGTGGCAGAATGTTTGGCATGCTGTTTGTTGGCACTATACTGCAACACAGGAGCAGATTAGGGTCACAGGAAAATTTCAAGTAAAATATTTTAGGCTTAAGTATGTAATTTAATCAGTTTCTTGGCATTTCCTCTGTTCTGTTTAATAGAAAACTAGTATTCATGTTTTTTTTCCCCCCAAAAAAATGGAATAATATATGTCACCCCATCTTATACGTATTTAAAGAGAAGAAAAATGTCCACACACCCAATAAGACCAACCCTTACAAAAACCTATTACACTAGGAAAATCATACTGCATCCTGTGACTCTGAGACTCTTAACTTCCTCAAGATGTACTGTAATTCAAGGGCAAAATGTCAAACACATGACTAATGTAACACATTTAATAGATAATTTGTAAAGAACACTGTACGGGGTGCCTCAGGTATAGGAGCTATGGGGCTCTGAGGGCTCATGAGCATGACCACCTGCCTTTTTCCCTGCAGCCCTCAGTGGGCCACACTTTCAGTAATATATGGATGAATAATCTCCACTATTTCAACACCGTGGCTAAGGACCTGCGGTACTTCAGCAAGATTGTTCCATTTCCACTGTTTAAATTGGTTCACTGAAGTGGGTACCATCCTCAGCTGCCACAGCAATGCCAGACTATGATAATTATGATAATATGATAATAATATGAAAATATAATAATATCACAGGCGTGATTCAGCACATCAACACAACCTCAAGTGTGATATTGCTTTTATACAACAGGTTCACAAACACCATTTATTATCTACAGATTATGATTGGTTTCTTTATTTAACCAGATATTTTGCTCCACAAACACAAGCCCTTCTGCGACTAGTGAACCTAATTGTGACTGGTGGACATGGCGCAGCTGACAGTTAGTGTAATTAACCGGGGTGAAAGTCGTTTTTATTGGTACTACAGTACATAGACATATGGGAAGTGGAATAAACCATGGAGGTGGTGGACAGTCCTGATAAACTCATGAGATCTTCTTGTTATTTTAACTTATTCCAATGTAGAACATCAGCTAACTTGTTGGACCTGGTGACGCAGGGGTATAAAAATGAGTCAGTGTTGTGTTACAAGCTAGTTAGAACTCAAGAACTATAACATCAGTCCTTTGTCATCATATTGGACCTTTTGTTCTTCTAAGGATTTTTTTTTAATACAGCATACGGAGCTTTGTGGGGGTCTTAACATGCTCAAAAACTCATGAAACTCAGCAGGCAGGTTGGAATCTGCTGCCATTAGTATAATTAAACACTCCTTTCTCTTAAGCTCTATTATTACCACTTGTGGAATATGTCCCATCCAATCATATTACTCGGTCGGACCTATAATAACTTTAGAATGAAGGGAAAATTATTTACTAATCTTATTCTGTTTTTAAAATGATTAAATCTTTCTTTAAAATCTTGTTTTTAAATACGATTTAAATGATGATTGTGCCTGTTTAAAATAAATATCAAACAATATTTGTTTAAACTACTATTACTGTATATTAGATAAACTCTTACCAGCACACACACACACATAATTGTGCAAATGCCTATGTTGTTCAAGCTAAACTGAAAATGCCAATCAGTAATTGGAAAGTTGACGGCACAGCTGATTCACATTACTGACACCCATAAACTTTTATATAAGACAAAGCTTGCAGAGCTTAAAATGACTAAATAACAACTACCCGTATATAGTAAAGAGTGCAATTTAAGCATGGCATAAGCTAAAACATTTCCCAATTAACTGAATATTTAATGGTTGCTCGTGTAAAGGCTCTTATGATGTATGAAAATCTTTGTGCCTCGAATTATAATTAGGCCCGATGTGTATTTCCATCAATGTAGTTTAGAACTGTAAAATTATATGAATAACATTTTTTTTCTGCTATAAATGCCCTGGATGAATGTGACATGCTGACTAAGCAGAAAAGGTTCAAGTGTTTTGTTGTGGAAATGACACCCACTTTTACTCATAAAAACTGTGAGCATTAAAATGCATTGATAAAAAATAGTATGTACAATTCACTGTTAGGGAGCTTTTCTGAATCAAATCGGAAAACATCAACATTTTTGGAAATCCTAGGAAGTTGTGCATTTCTGGAGAAATTGTAGTTGCTGACATTATAACAGTAAGTATGTAATTTGTATATGGATCATAGTGGTTGTTCTGAACTCTTTGTGGAGTAAAAAAAATCATGGAATTCCTTTGATTTTCTTCTTTTGAAAGACATGAATAAAAAAAACGAGTTGCCTTTTGTATGGTCCATGACTAAAGAAAAAGAAGCTGGAAAGAAACAGTGACAGTTCTTGTCAGGCCTTCACAATTTATAGGAAATCGAGAGGTGTCATACATACTGTAAGTGTCCCATACAGTGTCCTCCACAATTACTGGAACCTCTTGTTTGTAAAGATAAGTGAAAGGAGTTAGGAAAAGGTGAGGCTTCATATTCATCTCAGTTAGAAAAATTAAACCTAAAGTCAAACTACAGTGGAACCTGGGATTGCGAGTAAGACAAGCAAAAATTTGTATAAACATTGACTTGAAAACCAAGCAAGTCTTGGTTTGGGAATACCGAGTATCATGTAGCACGCATGCGCTTCTTGTTTAGACGCCGAGAGTCACGTGATCACAACTGAGCCAAAGTTTTTTTTTTTTTCGCGCGCGCTGCAGAATTGTGGGTAATCGTCTCCGCTGCCCCATGACTGGTCTCTTACTGGTATAATCAACATCCGTGCACACGTGCACTGTTTACTACAACACTGTGACCACGTGTGTCCGCGTAAAACATATTTTATGTTGTGTTTGTGTGTGTTTTTATTATAACCATGCGTGTGTGCGTGTGTAAAGCAAAAGCAAGTGTCATTAGATAGGTCAAAGATCCATTGTCTCTCTCTCTCTCAGCCGCGCACACACACACACTCTCTCACACTCTCTCTCTCGCGCACGCACACACACACACACACACACACACACACACACACACACACACACACACACACACACACACACACTCTCTCTCTCTCTCTAATGTAAAACACTGCTCTGTCGCGGTATTTTTTTAAAGGTAAAGTTCAAGTTCATATGGTTTATTTCGTATTTTACAGCAGTGATTCCGTTAGTGTCATTAGAGATGTTCCTTGTTAATTCTCCCGATAAGGCAGTGTTTTCATTGGTTTGTGTGTGTGTGTGTGTGTGTGTGTGTGTGTGTGTGTGAAACTCAATAACAGAGGAGTTCCTGTGCAAGACGAGAAGAGAGAGATGGGGGGGGGGGGGTCTCATTCAACCTCTCCTCTTCACACACATACACAAACCCACACACACACACACACACTCACACACACGCACGCATACATGCACATACACAGCGCCTGCTGCACATGCACATACACTGCTCGCACAAACACTAACGGAAATACTTATCTATCGGGATTTATTTATTAACTTTTTTTCAAAAAAAAGTTGTGGAATGAATAATTTGATTTTCCATCATTTCTTATGTATTCAGGAAAAGAAAACAAACAAACCAAATGAAAAAGATTTGTGTTGATCTGGGAATGATTATTAAAATGCGTGATAATGGCCGTTTCTTCTGTAAGCAATCAAGAGAAAAGTAGACATGAACTGGAACAATCTGGAACTGTTACAAACTTCCTGGCTGCCTCTGCCAGGAAACTAAAACTGGGTCATCACTGGATCTTCCAGCAGGACAATCATCAGAAGCATACATCCATATCAACACAAACATGTTTAGCTGGCAACAGAATACAGCTTCTCCCACGGTCATCTCATTCCCCTGACCTGAATCCCATTGAACAACAGAGCGCCTCGAGCCCTGGAGGGATTCTATAAAGAGGAACAGTCTCAGGTGCCCTGCTCTGTATCCTAAAGTCTTATAAACAGTTAAAGATGAACACCCAGAGCTGCTTTATTGACAACGCGGAGTTGTGTTTAACTCAGGGGTGTCAATCATTTGCGGCACATGTTTTTGTTAAAACATAATTATTTCCTCATGAGGAATTTGTTTTTCTCTGAATAAATTTTCCCATGAGATGAAGCTACTTCACCAAAAGGTGGATTTCTTCCCCGAACCTTTTTATAATAATCTTGACAAGTGGTGCCCGTAATTGTGGAGGGTACTTTAGGCAAATTGTGAATCTGCTCTCAGGATGAGATCAGGAAAGTGGGAAAGGCCCCCTAGTCTCATTTTTTGTGTACTAAGTGGTACTACAATTTACCGGCAACCGAGGCAGCAAGTTGTGCAAGATCTAGAAAGTCTATCCAAGGCTTAAAATGGCACATTAAGAATTTATTTGCACAAAAGAGATATAATTACAATGCTGGTATCCTAATATGCCCTTCCTCCAGGTAATTTGCCAGTTAATAGTCTTTGGACTGGATTTTCATTTTCAGGCATTCTGCTATGTCGATGTCAAAAGAATCAATGCTGATGAAAGCCTTGGTGTAGTGTGACTGAAGTTATCTGGCAGGATGGATGTATTTGGCCCTATTTTTTCCCTCATTAAGAGTGTAAAATGTGAAGTAAGGTTCCTGTGCACTTGTTCCAGACTGGAGTCAGATTAGCTGCCTAATGAAAGTCGACAGCTGTAGCTGCGTCCAGAAGAAAGCAGCCTTGTCGCTGCTCCTTCCAAAAAGAAAAAAAAAAGAAAGGAAAAAAAGGAAGAAAAAAATGCATAATGATCTAATGCTCTCTCGCATTTCCTTCGGCTTCGTCATTAACTCACCTCATCCAGTAGAAAGCAACGTAGATGAAAAGAAGCTCTGCCTTTAAACAAATATGCAGCCACATCCACATACAGAGTGTGTGTGTGTGTGTGTGTGTGTGTGTGTGTGTGTGTGTGTGTGTGTGTGTGTGTGTGTGTGTGTGTGTGTGTGTGTGCATGCATGCTTACATCCAGTGGAAAAATGTGAGTATTTCTTGAAAATAATCATGAATAAGAACAAGGCAGAAGTTTTGAGTGTGCTTTAATCAAAGACGTTAAAAGGGAGAAGGTCATGTTGAAACATCTTTCAACGTAAAAGAACCGAGCTGTCTTTTGCAGTCTTATCTAAAATCTTAATACGTAATGTATGTAGTCGCAATATGGAATGGCTGTGGATTACTGGGTTATTCATCAGAAGGAGACGGGTTCGAGCCCCAGGACCACTAAGTGCTGCTCCAGAGGCACTGTGTCCTGGCTGAGCCTGTGCTCTGATCACAGCTTCCTCACTGGGGTATGCGAGAAAGAAAAAAATAATAATTTCACTGTGCTGTACATGTCACAAGTAATTGAATCATTATCATATTGAATTTTTGGTTGTCAAAACGTTGTGGTGAGGCCAGTTTAGCAATGCTAAGGACGTTGGGACAAAGAATTATATTAGGCTGTTTTTGAAAGTTAGAATTATTTTGATCAATGTCATCGGAACATGTTTCAAATCATAACAATGGGATAACGCCTTGCAAAGTCAAAACCTTATTAAAACTAAATTGATAGCCTGAGCAGGACTTGAACTCTGGCTGCTGCAGTAACAGCACTGTATGCTTACTGGACCTCTAGGGAACATGATATTGAAGGTAATAAATGTGGGTACATTACAATGAGCACCAAAAATACAGGATTTCAGTAATTTACTGAAATAAAAACCCCGCTTAGTCTGAGATCTATTCAGTGAAAGCGGACACGATGCGGTTTAGAGGCTGCGCAAACACCATATTACAGTAGAGTATTATAGGAGCGAAGATGCTTCTCTAACAAAAAAAAAAAATCAAAAGAGAGGTAACATTACAATATTAAGAGATGCCTGACATGAAATACACACGCTGTGACCGGGAAGCTATTGTGTCTGTCCTAATCTCCGATCAGAATTCTAAACCCTGATAAAAACCTCAGGGACCTTGGAGGTGTTCAGACGTTGATTGAATGGATGTTAATCAGCATAAATGCACCAAACAAAGGTTAGAATTTCATTGTTTTGAGGTTGTATTTGCGATGTTGTGTTTGGGCCATTCAGTCAAAGTTATCTCAACTTCACTTTATCAAAGTCATTCCAACTTTTAAAAACAATGCTGTCCTGGCCTTGTCCCAACGGACGACGTCATCTTAACGATATTACAACGGTCATCCAACGCTACAGTTCCTGCTGAGTATGCAGAAAACTTAGATGACTGACAGCTTAAAAGCTTTCCCAAAACTGCACTCCATCTCTGGTTCATTTTGTGTTTAAACAGATGCACACACATTAGCAAGTTACCAAAATAACAAAAGTCAAATACCAGCTAATGTGTTTATTTAATCAGTCATGAAAAATTCATAAAATACTGTCAAGATTGCATATGTAACGATTCACCATGTTCAACTTTATGAAAATCTACATGGTGTTTATGAAACGTCTACAGTAATACAGAATAAGTTTGTTTCCAGAATAAGTTCTAGCCAACAGAACTGAGATAACAGAACTGAGCCGAACATTATCAAGCATGTGTAGAAGTGACAATAAGGCTCCCTTGGTTGAATCATGTTGTGTTGTGTATTGCACTGTATTTATTTATTTATTTATTTTATTGATAATCAAAGGGATGATGCTCTCAGTGTGTGTCTGGAACTGTAATACCAATGCTATACCGTCGACTCAGATTACATTCAGATGTTTCTGAGCCCAATCATTTGGGCATCCGAGTGACTTACCACTGAGATACTCAGGATCAGGAACTGGATCAGAGAGCTCCTCACGGCACTGTGCCTCATTTGGAACCGATGCCACCACCATGCCATCCGGGAGCTGCTGCCCGATGCCACGGGCGAAGTTCTTCTGTCTGGAAGAGTGGAAGTAAACTTTGAGTTTTGAAGCACAACTCTGTATAGATGCAGATTAACATGAGGGAGATGTGTCACTAGAATATAAATTTCTGACTCATGATTATAGAAAAAAATGTGTGAAGATATCCAAAACAGAAACATCATTTTCATTCTTTCAATGGCATGTTTTCCAGGAGCTGCAAAGCCTGTCCAACTTTTTATTTCCAGTCGATTAATTTGATTGGTATAGCAGCGTTCCAAGAGTTCTTATACATCCTGTAACTACACTGGGATGCATCACTACTCCACTCATCAGGAAAAAGTCCACGTTGGAGAATTTGTAAAAACAATACTTTTTTCAGAAACAAGGAATAATATAAGCACTCTTAAAAACAGTCAGCTCCTATTTGCTTAATAGTTTCTCACATGAAAATATACTAGTAACAGAACATTATTAATAAGCATTGTTTTGGGTATTCATATATATATATTTGGGTATTTTATACAGTATATACATGGCTATGCCATTTATTTGGGTATTATACTTTTCCTCAGTTGTTAGATTTAACTGCTTTATTAACATTGAATACTTATACTCTTACTTAATGCATATTTATTTATTTTATTATTTTTTATTTTATTTAGATTTTTTCTAAATTATTATTATAAAATATAATATATATACACACATTTATTTATTATAATTTAGTTATTATTACCATTTTCATTTTTTATTATTATAATATAGACCTTCAAAATACTCGTCATCTCTTCATCTTATCAGAAAAAAAGGCTACAGAAAAAACATAAAAGTTAGACTACAGTGTCATCAGTGTTATACGCAGAAAGTCAAATTCTAGCTAAATAAACTCTTCAGTGTGATCATGTTCTAGTCACTTACAGTTTTAGATAAATAACAAACTTTACTTTTCACATGAATACAAGACATTTTGTGTTTGTTTAGAGATGATAATTTTGCCGTATGGCAGATATACAGTATATGTATGATTAAAATTATTTTTTTTGCTTAATTCAATTTGAAGTTAAACTCTTGTATTTGAAGTTAGTTTGTATTGTTTAAATGCTGTGCTTGATTTTCAAGTGATGAAAGTAAGGTTTTAAGGATTAAGGATTAACAGGCTACTTTAAAATGATAATTTCATTGATGATCGACAACGTGAATTTCATCGATCAACTTTTTTAAAGGTTTAAAATTGTAACAAAATCGGGGCAAGATCTACTATCGATTCCAAATATGTATAAAATCATGAACTATAGAACAGGAAATCAGATTTCAGCACTTCAATACTGTGATTATATTGTATTTAGTGGTGACTGGTAATTTCCATCCTTAATACTTACTGTAAGTATAATTGTTCAGTACCTTGTCCACCCCTGCTCACTCCTTGCATATTAAAATGAATGTAAAGTTTTACAGATAAAATATCTCGCAGCTTAAACAGAACATAAATTTGAAATAGAATCTTTTTGCACATTAAATGATTATAATTTCCCTGTATGATTAAAATGACCATTAAACTACTGACAAATTTATTTAGACACTAAAGCATAATTAATATCATTCCTGCTCCAGCTCTTCATAATTATAATGCAATATTAAAAACGGGGGGGAAAAAATCTAAAAACTAATTATGTTCTTCATCCTTTCATTTAGTTTAATTATTTTCCAGTACATTTTCATCCACAGTATCGATGAAGCCGATTTCGTCAACCCAAGACAGACAGAAATACCATATGAGGCCTAACAAACGCCCCAGTCTGTGTCTGATGAAAAAAAAAAAAAGACAATATTCAGGATATTTTCTTATAAAAATCATTTCTTCTTCTGTTGCACAACTGAGTTTATAGCATTACACATCCTAATTCACTCGGCAAGGACTACTGTCATATCTCATTAGGAACTGGAATCGGATGGGAGAATAGCATTATCTTAGAATACACAAAGCTCCATCTAATTGGACTTAAACAAGAACAGGAAGAAAGCTAGAGGCATAGAAGAAGCATTTGATGTTAAATTGGATACGAGAAGTGGTAAGAGCTGTGGAGCAGCTGTCATTTGTGCCGTAGTAAACAGGCATGATGGTACACAGCTTTGTTGACACTTAGACCTTGTTTCTAGGCTCAATAATGACATTGGCAAAGTATAATATTCCTGCTCTTGTGCTGCAAAAAAAAACTCATTATCCAAAGACGTACATGTAAAGCTGCTACCAAGGTATGGTCTGAGACTGTTTTATAGTCAGTCTACATGGCTCAAGTGCCTTTAAGGAATGTTATTTATCAAACTGTTTGGTTTGCTATAGAAATGACATGTTGTGAAGTTTTTAACAGAGTCTCTCTGTTAATGCACAAGTCTTGTGTGTTACAATTCAATGCACCATGTACCATGAGCAGTCTAATGGAACTTTCTTCACCATTTATCATTGTACATCCTTTCTCACGGATAAATGCCTGCGTGCCGTTTTCTACAACAGTTCAAACTAAGACAGTCGACACATGAAGAAAATGTTTCCACCAAAGCTGCATAATATATGGAGTGCTCCAGGTCTAGTTAATGAACAGCATGCATGCGTCCTACATTCCTGAAGTTCAATCACATTCCCATGCTTCCCACATCTTCAGTGAATTTAAAGGTAGAGCGCCGTGCTACACTTCTTTTTTTAACTGTGATTCTTTCTTTCTCTTCGTAATGCAAATGTGGGAAAGTCATCAAAGTTAAATAACTTGTTCAATTCAGACAGGGAAGAAAATAATATAAGCTTGTTACTAATTTGCATAAAAGCAAAGCTATATATCTGCCTACAATAATTTTGTCACAATGGATAAATCAACCAGCAGCTGTGTTTGTGGTAATTTAATTATGCAATTTAATATCAATACCATGTTGATTCATTTTATGTACAACATTTCGCAAACTCTTGTTCTGATTTGATTTTGCAGTGAATCAAAGTGTGTTTTCACACTTGGTCTTTTTGTGCATACTGTATGTGAACACTCCAAACAAACTCAGACCACTCTGAAATGAAACAAACTGAACCTTAGCCGTTGAATTTTTAAGATTATAACATTACAGTAGTATAGTAGTAACCAGGCGCTGTGACACTAACAGTGTCCGATATGTATCATGTACATCTCATGTCTCTTGTACACAAAACACTCATGCACCTTCTATCTAATGTAATGTTACAGTATGTCTCTACTTAACTGTCTTTAAAAAATATTACCATACTGTAGGGGCACCACAGCTCCCAAATGCACCAAATGAGTTCTAGTGATTGCTGGAGCGAGAGGAAAAAAAAACATGGCCTTGAGAGGGTATGATTTACACATTGTGTTGTTGCTAAATGATTGGATTATTACTGTAGGCGTTCCTAATAAAGTGGGCGTTGTGTGTACATTAAGAGGAAATTAAAGGTTGCATCAGTGCTGAAACACTGCTCAAAAAAAAAAAAAAAAAAAAAAGAAATAAACTACTTCCACACAAATTTGGTCGTATGCATGCACACACTCGTGTTCAGATTAAATATTTTCATTGAAATCTGTTTAACTGTTATACAATACTCATTTAAATGTAAATGAATAATTGCAAGCATATAATTCGGCAATGTCACGCTTGTATTACGGCACAGATACTGAGCAATCCATAATGACGGCGCACTGTACTGTACATTCTAAAGGGAAAAAGCACATGTAAGTAGGATGTAAGCCAACAAATAAAATGACAAAAACTTTTTAAGCCTGTGACTTGGAAATCACATTATCAACCCCAATATCACACAGGGAACATTTAATCCAAGAACACCATGCCAGTCTTCTTATTTTTCTTAAAAGTCTTTTTCGGTGTTCCAAGAAGAAAAGCCAAGCTACAGGAATGCACATTAAAGGTTAATCATAACTTTGTTTAAGAATGGCTTTGTCCTGAAAGAGAATACGGGGAAAAATGCACACCAGACCGAATTTTGATTCAAAATAGTCATTTTCAGCACAGCAGGAAAAATGCTGAGCTTTGCTCTGAACTGTGGCCATCTAGGAGAACATTGTGAGTAACGGCTAGTGAACAACAATGAACAAACGGTGTGAAGCAACAGTGTGAAACCTCAATTTAAAGCCGAAAAAATGGAAAAGAAAATGGTCCATTCTGTTTGGCTGCCCAAAATAATCCATTCAGAATACAAACAAAGTATCCATACAACAGCTTGAATATTAACGTATGTTCGCGGGGGTCTGGAGACTGGACGGGGTGCCAAGCCTTCACTCACCCAACTATACACTACAAGCAATATGGAAACGGCAGTCAGCAGACAAAACATGCCTCTGGAGTGGAGGGGGAAATCGGAATGCTAACTGAGGACATACTGTATGAAGTGAATTTATTTTCTAAATTTATCTCAAAATAAAAACAAGCATCTTCAGTAACCACACTGTTTAGAATCTCTTCAGTCAGCAAAATGAGTTTCAGGTAAAGCTTGCTCTACAAATACATGAGCTTACAGAAGATAACCACAAATAGACAGGTACAGAAAACGAAAGATGAAAGAAAAAAATGCCGTCTTCCCATTACTGTAGGAGCCAATCACAGTGTGGTTTTCTTCCATAAACCCTCAATATGTTGGTCTGTTCATTAACAAGCTCGTTCAGAACAGATGTACAGTACTGTGCAAAAGTCTTGAGTCACGCCTCATTTCTTTATATTGAATTACATTAAATGATGTAGATTAAATTAAAGAAATGGGAACAAATGTTTACCGCGACAGGCTGCGAAATGCCTAAAGATACAATTTAAAAATCATTTGATTATGTAACAACCTCAGCAGAGACCTCATTTCCCCTCGTCTGTTCCAACCTCTCAGCATTCAGCATCACCAGTGCACTTAATCACTGGCCTGATCATCTGTCATCATCAGCACCTGTTCATTCGGAGGTCACTGTATGGCTTAGCAAATAAACAACATTCCTCTGAAACCGGTCTTAGTCTAGGATTAGACTGAAAATGAGAGCCAAAATGTTGGTTTCAGCAGGTAGAGTAGAGACCTATTCCTCAAGACCACATTAAAAATACAGAAATATCTGACTCTTAGGGGGCAAAATATGAAGAAATAAGGGGTGGCCCAAGACCTTCGCACAGTACTGTACACTGCATGGGGTTATTTCTACTGGTCATTCAATAAAAGGTAAAATGATGGCATAATCAGCATGCTTCCACGAGTCTGTAAAAATGAGGACATTGTAGATTCAGGCTGGATTCAATCCCAGGGGTACTTTGGTAATAATTACTTTACCCCACCTCCCTATGTAGGACTAACCCAATCCCCAAAACACTACGAAGACAAAATTACACCTAGATTGCACTGCATCCTTTGTGAATGCTGCGTACTACTTGATTCTCCCTACATTAAAATGTTCCACTATAATGTAAAGGCAGAAATCAGTATACTACATCAATGGTCTTGTAGCTCACCACTAGCCTGGGCTAACCCATATTTCACCATGAATAAAAGGACTATCATAATGACACTGCACCTGGCATGTATTTGATAGATTAATTTACTGTGGAGAGAGTAAGTGGGAGACGTGGCTCGTAATCATGATCCACCGCTCTGTTAATGAGAACAAAGACCGGTGAAATATTCATTAAAAGTGTCTCAGTCCATGCTGTGCATAAGAGTGGTGGAAAGCCAGAGGAGTGCTGAAGTAATTAGGAGCGGCTGAGTTTATAGCCGGCACTGATTTTAGGTAGATGCTCTCAGGACAGCTGGATAGGAAAAAAAAAAAAATACAGATTTAACAGCACCAGAATTAAACTGAACAGAAACAAGGCAACACACTGGGGAGAGAGCTGCATGGGCTGGGAAAAATAAACATAAAAACGATGACTGCAAATGTCCTCTTCTTGGCATGCAAGGCATTTGGAAAAACATTTGTTAGTTCTGTTTATCTCGCTAATGCCAGCCTCCATGTTCTCGGCGATGGGAGACAAACCGTGTGGCGTAATCCAAGTACAAAAAAAAAAAAAAAGAATACACACACACACACACACACACACACACACAATACAATGTGAGAGAGTGAAAAGGCAGGAAAAGGAGATGGAAGGCAGAGTCTGGGGTAATTTACGGATGGAAACATATTCTGCAGCATGACAAGCATCCAGTGGAGCAAAGTCATTTTTGTGCATGTAGGCAATCCACTTTTCAAGCAATGTGCCATCATGTGTGTCTGTCTAAGTGTTCGTACATGTGAATCTAAACAACACTCATTTTCCTCCAGCACAAGTGCAGTAGGCGGTCTGGACACTAGCCCAATGTATAAGCACTCCGCTATTATTTCCCTCCATTTACTGCTCCATCTAGCCACTCACAACCTGAGCTACTCGAAATAAAACATCTTATATTGGTAGCAGTTGGCAGGTTTACATGTTTACTGAGTGAGCAAGACTATGGAAATGAAAACAAAAAACAAAAAAAAAAACACTGGACACGATCCTACAACTGTCTGAAAGCTAAACCAGACATAACACTTTAATAATGGAACGTACAGACAGGTCCAGTATTTTCTCCTATCCTTCTTCTCCCGAGTACAAAACACTAGTGCTAGACAATCACTGTGGAGAATTCATAAATTGCGAAAGATTCACTAGAGTCAGTCTAATTGGCCTCGTTCCTTGCCCTACTACACTAACTCTTCAGTCTTTCATACTATTTAAACACCACTATAGATACAACACATAAAACATGCATGAAATCCCAGAGCTGTAGGCAGATAAATCAAACTATCAGCCTCGAGCTAAATTCCTTTTTATGTTCTTCCTGGTCTGAGCTGCCAATGTGAGATGCTCACTGTAAGCGGAATGCTTTTTCTCGTTGTGCATCTTAGTAAGTCCATGTTAAATTCCCTGCATCCTATATTTACACGGGGTTGCATAGATATAACATACATTCAGTACACTGGATTATTGGTATGAGGTATTTCATTTTCTTGTTCTATTACCAGCGCATCTTTTTTTTTAAACATCACAGTCGAACCTCAGATTGAGAGTAACGTGGTTTACGAGTGTTCCGCAAACCGAGCAAAGATTTTTAATAATTTTTTATTCGGAAACCGAGCAAGTATTAGTTTACGAGCGCCGAGTATCATGCTTCACACATGCGACTCTTATTGTGACACCGAGCGTCACTCTCTCACCTTTTTTTTCCTGTTAAAACGGTGTTTCCGTGTTTGTGTGTGTGTCCGTTTGTTGTGAAACTTAAGTGATTCCTTTAGTATGCGCTCATGCCAGTCTCGCTTTTTCCCGTTAAAACGGTGTTCCCTTTCAAAAGCTACACTCGATGCTGCGTGAAAACGCTATGGGAACATCTCTTTGTTGCCCGGTTGTGAAGCCTGTGCATGTCAAAACCGCTGAATACCTTCGGCTTATAACCTCTGCCAGGCATGATGTCACCGAATAACGTGCACCTGCTGGTTATAAATAGGAGTGAACCGGAAACGAGATTCCCCCAAGCGTTCGAGATTGGACAACAGGTTTCTGTCGGTGGCCGAGGGGAGGAGCCTCAACGTCTCTCTCTCCCCTTCTTTGGTGACCTCCATGTTGAATTAACTCTTTCATGGAGCAAGCCGTATTCATCGCGTGTTTTTGTGCCACGACTTCGACTTATTCGAATATCGTTGATGCGAACGCACGCGGTTATATGATGATGCCCCAGATAGAAGAGATGCTTGCGGGCTATCTCTCTCCTGGGACATCATCCTCCCCGAAAAAGCCTACTCTCCCCTCCAAGCCGTGTAGATTGACATCTGCTTTGGTGGGGAAAGCTTTTCAGGCAGCAGGTCAGGCTGGCGCTTCACTGCACACCATGGCGGTTTTGTAGGCTTACCAGGCTGACCTGCTGAAGGACCTGAGCACCGGCGGGGTTATTGATGACAGGGCGTTTGCAGAGCTGCGCCGAGCCACAGCCCTGTCTCTCCATGCAACCAAGCAGACGGCCCGTGCTGTGGGCCGTTCTATGGCTGCCATGGTATCCACGAAGAGGCATCTGTGGCTGAACCTAACGGGCATCAAGGATAAGGATCGTGCTGTGCTCCTTGATGCCCCCGTCTCGCCTTCCGGCCTCTTTGGCGACGCTGTTGATTCCGTCGCCACTAGGTTTCGGGAGGCGAAGTTATATGAACAGGCCTTTGGGAGGTTCCTTCCCCGCTGTGCTCAAGAACCGGGACCGTCGGCCACCCGGCCCCGGCCAGGTCTGGCCCCTATCAAGCGTGAGGTGCATAAGCAGAGCGTGACCAGCCGCGCACCCCCTCGTAAAGACTGGGGTGGGGCTCGTCGCTCTTGTCAAAAATTTGCTTCGAAAAGACCGGATCTGAGGAGCTTCCTCTCTTCAAAGAAGAAGCCCTGAGGTTCGTGCGCCTGGGGCCGTGGGGGTGTCTCCCACCAGGGAGGGGCGCCTGGATTTTCATCACAAAACAGGGCCCCCTCCCTGGCACTCCCACTACTGGTGTTTCGGGGAGCGCCGGTCTCCAACGAAAAGTTGGGTGTTCGGGCATCTCCTGCCACACTTCAGGATACCCAACACCTAACACCCCCCCCATCCAGCCAAAGTGTCATAGCTCATGCCCCTTTCAGAGAAGCTGGCAGCGTGAAAACTACTGCCAGGCGTATCTCCTTGGGTACAAAGGACTGTAGGCACAGGCTACAGGATTCAGTTTTCACATCGTCCCCCGCGTTTCAACGGCGTGGTCTCCACTTCCGTGAAACCGGACCGAGCACATCTGCTGGCCCAGGAGTTACAGACTCTGCTGGGCAAAGGGGCCATAGAACATGTTCCCCTCCCAGACAAAAAATTGGGCTACTACAGTCGGTACTTTTTGGTGCCCAAGAGAGGGGGGGAGGGGGGGAGGGGGGGGTTGTGTCCGACCTTGGATCTTCGCGGTTTGAACCGCTATCTCAGGAAATCCAGATTCAAAATGTTGACTGTCAAAATGATTGTTGCTCAAATCCAACTAGAGAATTTGTTTGTGACAATCGATCTCAAGGACGCATATTTCCATATAGAAATATTGCCACAGCACAGGAAGTTCCTGAGGTTCGCTTTTGGGGGCGAACCTTACCAGTATCGGGTCCTTCCATTTGGCCTAGCTCTGCAGCTCTGGCTCCTTTACGACTCCAGGCCATCCGTATTTTGAATTACATAGACGACTGCCTGTTTCTGGCCCAGTCTCAGGAGCTAGCACTTCGACATCGGGATGTTGTCCTAGCCCATCTTCATTCTTTAGGATTGAGACTCAATGCCACAAAAAGCGTTCTCCTTCCTGTTCAGAGGACAACATATTTGGGTGTCACATGGGATTCGGTCACAATGCGGGCACAGCTGTCTCCTGCTCGTGTCGAATCCATTCTCAACACCCTGAAGGAAATCAAGCTAGGCCAGAAGGTCACTGTTCATCACTTTCAGAAATCTTTA
Organism: Clarias magur; assembly: GCA_013621035.1. Classification (NCBI taxonomy): domain Eukaryota; kingdom Metazoa; phylum Chordata; class Actinopteri; order Siluriformes; family Clariidae; genus Clarias; species Clarias magur. The sequence goes on along the minus strand of QNUK01000395.1, from coordinate 386,402 downwards.
GGCCTCATGGCAGCTGCGTCCACGGTGATACCTTTGGGCCTTCTGCACATGAGACCGTTTCAGCTGTGGCTAAGAGCCAGGGGGTTTCATTCAAGGGCCAACCCCCAGAGGCTAATAAGGGTTACGCGCCGGGGGCTTCGTACCCTTTCTATGTGGTTCAGACCCCGGTTTCTGACTTTGGGTCCAACTCTAGGTCCGTCTTGTCGTCGCAAGATGCTAATGACAGACGCTTCCCTTACGGGCGGTCTTGGATGGTCGTCCAGCACAAGGGAGCTGGAGAGGTCATCTCGCGTGGCACATCAATTGCCTCGAAATGATGGCTCTGTTTCTGGCCCTGAAACACTTCCTCCAGCAGTTGAGAGGCTACCATGTCCTAGTGCGGGTGGACAGCACTGCGGTAGTCTCGTACATAAATCGCCAGGGTGGACTGCGCTCGCGCCACTTGAACAAGCTAGCGCACCAGGTTCTGCTTTGGGCACAGGACAAGTTCCTGTCCCTCAGGGCGCTTTACATTCCAGGGCATATGACTGTAGGAGCAGACTTGCTATCCAGACAAGCTGTAAAACATGGGGAATGGAAACTCCACCCCGAAGTAGTCAGTGAAATCTGGGAAAGATTTTACATAGCAGAGGTGGACCTCTTTGCCTCACAAGAGGCAGCACAATGCCCCCTTTACTACCCTCTGACTCCTCCAGTTCCTCTGGGTCTGGACGCAATGGCCCAGACGTGGCCCAAATTATGCCTTTATGCATTTCCACCTATAGTTCTGCTCCCAGGAGTCCTGGCGAGGGTCCGTCAACAGGGTTTGCGCCTCTTATTGATAGCTAATATCACTCCTCGACGGCTCACCCTGGGTGATTCCTATCGTACTCGAAGGCCTGGCCGACAACCCTTTTGAACCACTAGAGTCAGCGCCTGTCAGGCTTCTGTCTCTTAAGATGTTTTTTCTTATGGCTATTACTTCTTTGAAGAGGATTGGGAATCTGCAGGCTCTGTCAGTCTCCCCATCCTGCCTAGACTTTGCCCCTGGGCTAGTCAAAGCTATACTGCATCTTCACCCGAACTATCTTCCCAGTGGCGTAAGTCAGAGCAGCTCTTTATTTGCCATGGGGGTCGCAACCGGGGGGCGGCTCCCACTAGACAGACTCTGTCAAACTGGGTGAGAGATGCCATTGCCCTAGCCTATGAGGCATGTGGTCACACTTCGCCTCTGGGAATCAGAGCTCACTCAACCAGGGGGATTGCCTCATCGATTGCCTTGGCAAGAGGCGTCCCCCTAGCAGCAGGTGTGTGATGCGGCGGGCTGGTCCTCTCCACACACCTTTGTTAGATTTTATAGTCTGGATGTCAATGCTACTCCGGGTTCGCGGATCCTTAAGTCAGCATCCCAGAGCTAGGTCTGAGACCTCCTCGGCATGTGCGCACACGCTACACAACCTGGGGGTCTAGACACTTGCAGTGCGGCGGAGTTGGTATTCTCGTTCCCATAGCGTTTTCACGCAGCATCAAGTGTAGCTTTTGAAAGGGAACGTCTCGGGTTACTTGGCTGTAACCCTGTTCCCTGATAAAGTGGGAACGAGATGCTGCGTTCCGATGCCGCACTGCTGGCGTGACAAAATTGACAAAATTGACCTGAGGATGTTTCCGGTTCACTCCTATTTATAACCTGCAGGTGCACCTTATTCAGTGACGTCATGCCTGGCAGAGGTTATAAGCCGAAGGTATTCAGCGGTTTTGACATGCACAGGCTTCACAACTGGGCAACAAAGAGATGTTCCCATAGCGTTTCACGCAGCATCTCGTTCCCGCTTTATTAGGGAACAGGGTTACAGCCAAGTAACCCAAGACGTTTCCGCTGTGTTTATGCGCTTGTTGTGAAACTTAAAAAGTGAGTCTGTTAATATACGCTCATGCCAGTCTTAGAAAGATTTTTTTTTTCTTGTTAAAACGGTGTTTCCGTTGTGTGTGTGTGTGTGTGTTTGTTGTGAATCTTAAAAAGCGAGGTGGGGAGAGGGAGGAGGAGTGTTACTGTGTAAAACAAGGCGAGGGAAGGGGCTAATTCCACACACACACACACATACATGGCACACGGCACACACGGCACCTGCGCGCACCAACCACTTATCTGTCAGAATTTATTTGTACTTTTTTTTTAAAGGTAAAGTGCAGATTAATTTGTTTTATTTTCATTTTATAGATTGTATTAATTATTTTTATGTATTTATTTTTTGGGGCTGTGGAACAAATAATTTGAGTTTTCATTATTTCTTATGGGAAATGATGACTTGGTTTACGAGTGTTTTGGAACACAAGCCCAATTCTGGAACGAATTATGCTCGTAATCCAAGGTTCCACTGTACTTTGATTATATCTTGTTCTTCCTCTTTTAAAACATTTTAGTGTGGGATACATTTAATTCTGTCCCATCCCAAAGGCATTCCACTCACAATTCATTTTGGTGTCCTTTAAATAAAACCCTTGTATCTTATGGCAGGGTGCAATCGGTTCTGACCAGCACAGTGCGCCAGAGAGTTTTCAAAGCCGCAGGTTGCAAATCACTATCCAATCCCGCCCAGCTGGTTTTTACAGTCAGTTCATTGGTGCATGCCAGGCCACAAAGGCTGATTCATACCCGCCAATCCAGACTGAGCCTGGAGATGAACATGACAGAAAAAGCTATCATGCTGCTGTGGGCATCACATACTCCATTTATTATTGGCATCGTAAAAAGAGCTTCCATGCCATGTCGCACACTCTCAGCTTCACAATCAACACTTGCAGCGGAGTCACCTGCCCTTCCACATGAGTGAATCTGAGGACTTGCTGCATCATGTGCACAATCATGTAATGTACTACACAAATATATTACTTTGCACATTTATTTCACTGATTACTTGGTAGTTAAATGAGTGTAATAAACGGTAAGTGGAAAATTTAAAAAACTGCATGACAGCTGGAGGATTTGTATTTTGTGGTCTGAGTATGGCTAATAATTGCACTAGTTTACATAAATTCCCAACTAGGCATATATTACCTGTTATAAATTGTAGCTTTTTGGGATTAAATAACTGTACAGGTCCATATTGTGATTAAAATTTTTATGTGATTCCTAGAGCAGCATTAACAAAAAGTCTGTGAGTTTTGTATTTCTAATTTCAAGGAAGCAGTGATGGTTTAATCAGTTAATGGGGGTTCGAGCCTTTGCATCACTGGGTGGCCACTGTTTCACTCTTAACCTTGTGTTCATAAAAATGACTCCACTGTTGCCAGTTCAAAAGCCCTGAGGAGGAGGATTAGGCCTTCGAGCAAGTAACCTGGGCACATAAAACCCACCATTGCTATAGAAACAACAGAATCAACAGCACAGATGAATGAATGAACAAATTAATTAATTAATAAATAACTGATAAAGATACAATTTATATTGATCAAAACAATATAACAATAACAATATTCAATGTTTTTTTTTTGTTCTTTATTTTTTATTGTTTTCAGCATTGTATATGAACCGTGACATCCAAACAATAAAAAAATATATAGTTTTATGAAAGAATTGCGTCATAACCCTGTCCAGGGTGTACCCCGCCTCGTGCCCTAAGCCTCCTGGGATAGGCTCCAAGCCCCCGTGACCCTGTATACAGGATAAAGCAGTATAGAAGATGAGTGAGTGAGTGAATAATGTTGTAAAAACCAAAAACGTGTTAAACAACCCATAGTATGTTTTATATCGTCAAACGTAGATTTTAGAAAAACTCTGTCCAAAGTGAAGATTTTCCAAAACTCCGCTCACACATTATGTTAACGAACAGAGGTGCCTGAATGTACTACGAAGCTCACTGCTGCTACATGCAGTACAAAACTCTGAAATTATTTTTACAATGCTACCGATATAACACTCATACAGTATATTTAGTGATAAATATTAAACAGACCAAGAGAATTATCGTTAAATTGGCAACCTACAGTACCTTTTTGACTGAAGGCCTCAACGATATGCCTGTGACCAGGTAGTATGTGTGTGTGTGTGTGTGTGTGTGTGTGTGTGGGTGGGTGTGTGTGTGTGTGTGTGTGTGTGTGTGTGTGTGTGTGTGTGTGTGTGTGTGTGTGCGTGTGTGTGTGTGCGTGTGTGTGAATCTAAGGTGTATAGCTTGGGTCACTCGATGCAGCCACTTCTCCCTCAGCACAGACACTGAAAATGTAACCAGCTTTCACGTAAAAGCCAGCGGCACTCCTGTGATTCTTTTTCTTGTTTTTCGTGAACTATAGATGGTGGAGGTTAGGTTCTCGGATCTTTTGAGCGAGGAGGCTTAATACTTGTGCAATGTCAAGTTTCATGTGTGTATTTCAATGAAGTGAGCACAAAAGGGCAGCTTTTCCAAAGTGGTACAAAAGCATTTTTAAAATGAGAGTTGAACGGATAAACGGATTCCTACGCCAAAACCTGGGATTTGTTTTACAGCCCCCAAAGAGTTGGGGGCTGTAAAACAGAGACCAATCTTCTCCATTTAAAGTTTATACAAGGCAGGAGACCAGGTTCTCTGTTTTCATATACCGTAAGTGGTGGGAGAGAGTAAGGGCAGAGAGAGTGATGTAGTTTTGTTCTGAATCAGTGTGTGAGCCCTGCAGAAACCCCTTTATAGTCTATGAAGAGATTTTTGCACTGATTTGAAGGCCATTTTTTAGGACTTAATTATTTTTCATTGAGATGCTTTTTTTTTTTCAAAAGTAGCAGCTTTTTTGAGCATGACAATCAGGGCCAAAACAAGCAAGCAGTTCAGCGTGTGGACCAAAAGGATCCTCAAAACATGAAAATGGTGCGTTTTGAGATTATTCCCATTTATACAGCCACCTAGGCTAAAATCAGAGAAACTGGAATTTTGGAAATGCTGCCAGATTAATTAGAAATGCCGTATCAGACGTCATGCATAGAGAGAAGGGGATTGCAGCGGTCAAATCCCTTCCCCGAGCACGATTTTTCAGTTAGAAAAACAATACTGATCCAATACTGATATTATTGATAGTTGCACTGATATAATTTCTTTTTTCAAACATTATTTTTCAATATCTTTTGACATTAAAGGTAATAACCTAAATGACTTATACTTGTCTGTATTGCATTAGCTATCACTCACTCACTCATCATCTATGCCGCTTAATCCTGTATTCAGGGTCACGTGGGCTGGAGCCTATCCCAGGAGACTTAGGGCACAAGTTGGGGTACACCCTGGACAGGGTGCCAATCCATTGCAGTGCACTACAGCCAATGCCTTTGGACTGTGTCCACCAAGCACGGGGAGAACATGCAAACTCCATGCACACAGAGACAGGAATCGAATCTGAAAGAGAATCAAACCCAGACCCTGGAGGTGCAAGGTGACAGAAAGGTTTTTATGCTGGTCTATCTCCAGATTCATTGTGTTTTTTTCACTGAACAGCAACAGCACATCCAACTCGGTGATACTTGACGGCAATTTTCAGTTTGCAGAATTGGTTCACAGTGCATGAAAGATTAAGATTCTTCAGTGCTAGACATCTTGATTCTGTTTTTGTGATCCATTATTACTTTATGAACTCACAGACAATGTGCTACACATCACACTCGTGTTACGTGCCATTAAGTTTCCTGTCTTGCTGAGGCTGTTTAAGAAGGCATAATTAAAAGGCTAGGTGACAGCCGCAAAAAAAAAAGTGGGGTGTGGCTTTTGTGAAAATGAAAGAGGAAAAAATGAATATTGAAGACTTTGTGTCTAATTTGTCTGCGCTACTCCTGTGCAATTCTTGACAAAGATGAATTGGAATTGCCTTTGTGCTTCTTGATTAAATTAGAATAAAGTCTATCTGTGCCAATGTGAAAGCAACAAAAGATATGATGTTATCTGTAAAATCGTCTTCCTCTTTCATTGCGCGCTTCTTGTTTGAGGAATACCATTTCACCTTACGTAGCATCCCAGCTACACAAACACTACTCAAAAGATCTGAAAATCCTAATAATTAAATATTTTAAATCTGGAGACGCTTTAACCATTCCTGTTTGCACTGATAAATAAAAGATAATGTAATGCAGTGGGTTTCTTAGCTCTACAAAGATAGTTACAATGGAAGACAGTCTGTATTCCTTAGTGGGGTTTTTTTATTCATCTTTTTAAAGATTTATCTCCCTTACAGCAGAATAGCAGAATAGTTTTATTTCCTGTCGCCCATCTTTTCCGAGCACCAGTACTTTGCCTATTTCCTTAAGTTTGAAATTAATTGTCACAGGAGTCTGGTATTTCATCAAAGATTAATGAAGTGACTTGCAGTATCAGCGGCACCACTGCAGCCCTCTTTCCATCCCTGCAAACTGCAAGTTTCATCTGCCCCAATTAAATCCAATTAAAGCAAACTTTCCCGTGGTCACTTTTAATTCATTTCTCAGCACTTCACTTAATTACAGTTTGCATTTGGCTGGGCATCCCAAAAGATGCATATGAGTGGCGTTAAGTGCGAGATGGAGTGCACGGAGGCCAGTTGTGCTTTTCATAGCTTGTCGACATCCACCGTGTCTCTGGGTGCTTTGAAATGAGATCAGAGCATTTGAGATTTGCCTTCTTGATAATATTAACTTTCACACTCACAATCTGACTTCTTTTTCCCGCTCTGAACTACTTGCTCATACGCCTGCCTAACCCATCCCCTCAACAAACACAGGACGCACAGCATAATAATGAAAATATCTTTAAATATGCAGTGCTGTGCCAAAATGTCAAGCCACAGGTGGTTTGTCCAACAATCGGCACCTAGTATCGAGAAGGAAACATACCTACTGTACACATGCAGTAAGGAAAAAGGCATAAACAATAGCAACTATTGCCTAAAAGCAGATACATTAATACTTATTCATTAAATATGCTCATTAATTATGTCTCAACAAGCACTGAAGAGATTTACTCATATTTTGGCACAACAATTTGGAAAAGTTAATTAGTCAAATCTGCATGTTTTTGCACTGGAGGAAGTCCACCAAGCACAGAGAGAAAACGCAAACTCCATGCATACTGATCTGACACGGGAATCAAACCCAGCGACAGTGCGAACCCCTAAGCCACCGTGCTGTCATGCCTTGTACGGTATGTAACTATGATAAAGTACTTAGCAGCTCTAAACTCAAACCTTGAGCCAGCGCTTATTTCTTCATATTAAAGGAAATTTTATAAGATTGAATTAAATGAGAACAACTTTTTACTGGGACCACGTGCAAAGTGCTAAAGATATTATTTGAAAATGGTTGTTTATATAACAACCTCTGCATCGACCTCATTTCCCGTCTCGTCTGTTCCAACATCACCAGTATACTAATCACCAGTCATCATCTGATCTTGTTTCTCACTGGTTCAAGTCTTAAGACTGGACTGAAAACTGTCAAAAATCAGAATCAAAAAGGGAGCATGGAGACCTATTCCTCAAGACCACCTTAAAATACTAGAAGGTCTGCCTCTTTTGCAAGCCAAATGTGCAGAAATGAGGAGCGGTTCAAGACTTTTGTCTGCATACAGTACAGTAGTACTGTTATTCAGGGGCTGTATACTGTAAGACTGTTGTGCTTTTAAAGTAGGTTCCTAATATTTAGTATTAGACTACAGTATAGTGTAAATGTACTGTATAGCACTAGGATCTGTAGTTATTTTCCCATGGAATCATTAGTAGGAGGCTTGCTTGCAGAATCTGGATCTGAATCTGAATAGGCTTGCTTCGGCAGAATCTGAGGCTGGCTTGCAGAATCTGAACTAATAAACATGGCTTTTCTAAATCGAGTCTTAGAAAACAATGAAACATGAAAAATCATAGAAAAAGAAAGTTAAAGCGAGATGTTTACTGTAACATTGATGGCATAATGGTTTTAAACAGTCCTAATAGGTGTATCATTATGTTCGAGTTCTCTGAAAAGGCTCCTAACAGTGAAACAGTGGGGTGGCTGTTGGGAGCCAATTATTCTAGTGTTGAATGTTTCTCAAATAAGAAGTGGAAGCTCGGCAGCAGCGAGAAAAACAATTACCACATGCAGTCAGATTTTCTGTTTGGACATGTCTCAAGCCTTATAATTATGAGCGGGTGCAAACTGGCAAATTGTCAAGTTTTACTCATAAACAACTATTATTCAGGTTGATGGAATAAACTAATTCCATTAATATGATATTTGAGGCCAATCCAGACAAGTGAGACACTGGTTAGAGCAACGGTCAGATAAAACAAGTATTAGTAAGTGAAACTGACACAGCATTTTGAATTTACAGTCAACAAATAGTGATTCTGTGACAAGAACAAATAAGTCATTGCATCACTTCCTACCTGAAGGTAGCCTTAAGGATCTGGCCTGTAGTGATCTCCTTGGTGCGGTTGTCATAGCCGTAGAAGACGTCTCCAAAGGTGGTTTGATTGGCTGGGATGCCGGCTGTCTCGCCACAGTTCACTCCCTCAGTGCAGGATTCAGACAGAGGCAGACATGTGCGGCCATCCGCCCCGCGCTTATAATCCTCAATGCAGCTGCAGGAGTGGCATTGGTATTCAGATTTTATTTCAGAATCTGTACTGCAAGACACTGTGTAAAAATGAATAAACAGAACAGCAGCAGCAACAAAAGTACTGACTACTGGATTCTGACCTTTAATAAAAAGAAAAGAAACATTTGGAAACATTTGGAAACATTAAGATGTTAATGAAGTACACTTTTCAGCTGTTTGATTATAGCATTTGACGTTTTTAATTGATTTAATGTCATTAATATTAGTTAAATACAACTGTGATTGGAAGGTCAGGGGTTCGAGACTCAGCACCGCCAAGCTGCCACTGTTAAGCCCTTGAGCGAGACCCTTAACCCTATCTGCTCCAGGAGTGCTGTAACCTGGCTCACCCTGTGCTCTGACCCCAGCTTCCTAACTGGAATATGCAAAAAATAACTAATACCTAATTATATTTCCATATATTTATTATTATTTTTATTATTATTATTATTATTATATTGGAGTATATTCAATAATACTGTATGTAATACAGTATATATGTAATATGTGTTACAAAAATCCCAAAACAGATCATTATTTAAGTATTTCGCTCATGCTCTCCACAGAGGACACTGGCAATTTAAAAACAACAGTATGTTCCTAAATGACATGCATCATGGACAAACATCAAGCTGTTTAAGCTGAATAAGTCATGTTTTTATGGTTAAATAGAAAACCGGTCCCCCCCCCCCCCCTTTCTTTTACATTATTCTGGCAGGTTCATGGCCTTATCTGAAATACGAGGTCATTTTCTGCCACTCTGGTGGTTTTCAGAACACACACGTCTGTGGACACCGGGACTACAGTAGGTAGCACGAAGGTTCTGTAGTACACTCAGATTTGCATTGCACTCTCTCCATTCCGCTTACCTGGCATGAGTAAGACTCTCAGTTTAAGTGCTGTTCAGTGCTCGTTGAGAAAATGTCTAAAGCATGTGTGAAAAGAAAGAATCTGACATGTACTTGGAACATAAGGATGTTCTTGAAAATGTATAATATGTACTTTCCTTTCCAAGCTATTAAAGCTGAATAGTAAAATATGCTGTGATCCTGAGCTAAATTATTATACCATTAAGCCACATTGCAAAATGATAGATGTAAAACATTTGACCATGAATTTCAAATTTTAATGTAAAGGGCTCTTCCCACTTTTTATATTCAGTAGAATACTCACTGCAAATGTATTATTATTAAGCAGCTTCTTTTGAATTTCTGATGGATTAAACCTTTTATCCCAAGGTGCCAAATAATAAGGGTGGAAGACAGAAATTGTCAAATTTGCCATGATTAACGTGATAATTAGGCTATTTTTATAATGTTAGGCAGTAATGCTAGACTAGACCCCTACTCTCTACTATTGGAAGCACCAAGTGACTGGACAGGAGAATCTCTCGGTTGTTGTTGCACTTTAATCAATAAACTATAGACGTACAGTAATTGAATGTGTCCAAGAGGCAATAAATTGAAGTGATTAATTGTTATGTTTGTGTGGGAACTCTGATCATTCATTTTGAGTTTAAACAAATACACATGTAATAACAATGTCATGTTTATGTATTTAATATTGCCCATTGTGAGCATGGCATGTTGTGATTACATCAAAAATTTCAGACACTGAAACTGATTCTAATACCACGCTTGAGACAAAGTCATGCAAGAATATGTTAGAATCATATGTTAGAATCATGCATAACTGAGACACTATTAACTTAAACACTATTATGAAACCAAGAGCTACCTCTGCTGCAGAGGATAAGATATTAGAAAGACCAGCTTCAGAAAACAATCTTCGATTTTAGAACCTTAGATTAGAGGCTGCATAAATGCTTCTGAAAGTTCAAGCAGCAGACAGATTTCAGCATCCACTGTTCAGAGGAGACTGCGTGAGTTAAGGCTTTGTGGTTGAATTGCAAAGAAAACATAATTTTGAAAGACCAACAAGCAGAAGATGCTTGCTTGGACCAAATAATGGACATCAGATTAGTGGAAAACTATCATTTCGTCTGACATATATATATTTGTTTCTAACTGCCATGTCTTTGGGTAAACAGACAGTTGTGATGGTGCAGGGGTGTTTTATTGTTGGTGACTTAGTCAAAATTGAATGCACAATTAACTAGCATTAATTAATAATTCATTCAAAAAAAAAAAAAACTTAATTTCTTTGGCTGGACAGTGTATATACATACTGTATATACATACATTCATATAAAACTGTGCAAAAGTCTTGAGCATAATATGGCGACTCCGCTTTGTTTTCCTGTTTTCTCGATTCTCGTCACACGTTTTGGATTAGTTGCCTCGCAGACGGATCACACGGCTTTTGAACTCTCGCTCTCGTCCCTCGACCACGGCTCTGCTTCTCGTCTCTCCACGACACATAGCCACAAGTTCACCCAGGCCCCCCAAAAGTCTCAAGACCACCTCTGCTTCTCTGCGTCTGGATCTACCACTTCGCTACTTTGTCGCTACGCCCTGACAACTTCATGAAGCAGTCTAAGAGAAAGCCAAGTGTGTGCAAAGCTGTCATCAAAGCAAAAGGCGGCAATTTTGAAGAATTGAAAATATAAAACTGGGCTATAATATAATATAATAAAATATAAAACTGGGCTATAATATAATATAATAAAATATAATTCTGGGCTATTTAAAACATTTTTGTTGATTAAACAAATTCATATTTGTTCTGATATTAATTTAATGTCTTTAGTATTAATATACAATGTTGAAAACAACAAAGAAAGAAATAAATAAATGTGTAAATAATATTTTATTTAAAGAAATAAATAAAAATATGTGTCCAAATTTTAGGGGGGTGCTCAAGACTTTTGCACAGTACTATATAAAATGTATGTATATACAGTATGTATATACACTGTCCAGCCAAAAAAAGAAAGTCATCACCTGGATTTAACTAAGCAAATACAGTAGCTATAGTAAGAGCCTTCCACTGCATAATTACTGAACACTTAATCTTATTTAACCCTAACTGATGCAGTGAGTATCTTCTCATTTCTTAATCAACCATCTCTGAAGACAGCCTGCGGTTGTGGCAAAGCTGTTACTCTGTCTCAGTAGGGTCAAACTATTTGTCCTGTAGCAAGAAAAGAAAACTAAGGAGATTGCTACACTACTAAAATTGTAAAGCACATTAAAACCTGAAAAATAACCCCTTAGAACTCAGTAAGAGCATTTTCTAATGTACAATGTAAAATGAAATCACGGGATCGGGACAAAACCATATGTAGAAAGATGCTACACGGTCCAAAGATGCTCCAGATTCACCCTCTTTCAGGGTTTTGGACACATCAGGGTAAGAAGGCAGGCAGACGAAGTAATGCTCCCCTCATACGTCTTATTCACACACGGATTGGCCACCACAGAATCCACCAAAAGAATGTTATGACCTCACACAACTTTAAACTTCATCAAATCGAGGCTACATCTGTAATTAAAGCAAAAGGTGGTGTGATGAAATATTACAGTGTGCTGGGCAGTGTGTATGTGTTTGTCTATCCCCAGACCCCAGTCACTGGATGCAGTGCCGGTCCCAAGCCTGGATAATATGATAGAATTGTGTCAGGAAGGCCATCCGACATAAAAACCTGTGCCAAGATGTTGTGTGGATTGGATGGCTCGCTGTAACGACTGCTCGACAGGAGCAGCCGACAGACCAACATCCTACAGCATACTGTATCGGCCATACTGTGACATGGCTACCCGCCTAATACTGAGTAGGTCCCCACAGTTTGCCACCAAAACAGCAATGATCTGTGTGCAGAGGTAGTACGAGTTACATTTACTCTGTTACATTTACTTGAGTAAAAAAGTAGTTTTCCTGCACCATACTTTTTACTTTTACTTGAGTAGATTTGTGAAGAAAAAACACTACTCTTACTCCGCTACATTCGGCTCCACTTGACACGTTACTTTTCTAACCATTTATTCTTCACATGCAGGTGGTGGAGCTAGCACTCGACTGTTTCACCAATCAGACGCAGAAACAATGATCACATGACTCTGTTTGACCAATCAGGTCTTAAGCCAGTTTTCTATAAATTCATCCTACCTGTGAATGCGTCCTACATACAGCTGAGCTGAGCGTACGCTCAGTGCACAGACGCAAGCAAAAGCTTCTACATCTTTCTCTAATTTTGCGGGACACCCATAATACATGTGGGTACTAGTGGGATCTTGCGGTTAGTGTACAATCTTGCAGTGAGTATAGAATGTTTTTTTTTTTTTCATGTTTGCGTGATTATATCTTAACTTTATTTGTACGTATACTGTTACTGTAATGTTACTTATATAGAGTATAAGTATATTTCAATACAGAATTAATCGCCAACACATATTGTACATTTTTATGCATCCCAAAAAATATGATCCCTGGCATCATATACAAAACAAGTTTCACTTGCAAAAGAACAGCTTTTGGGGATCAACCCACAAGATCTGCAATTTTCGAGTTGCCCGGTTGTCTAGCCATTAAAATTTGGCCCTTTGCACAGTAGCTACATTTTTAATATCTCGTTACAATGGTGGCTGGAAGTGTGTGGGACATATTAGGCATCAAGTGAACTTTTCTTTTCCTGAAGTCGATGTGTTGAAAGCAGAAAAAGTAGTCAAGCATAAGGATTTGAAACGTGGTCAAAAAAAATATCCTGATGGCCCTGGTTTTTGACAAGGACCAAATTGTAATGGCCAGAGGACTGAGACAGAGCAACTTAAATTGCAGGTCTTGAGGGATGTTTCCAGGCTGCAGTGGTCAGGATATATCAGTAGTGATCCAAGGGAGGAAAACCAGTGAACTGGTAACAGAGTCTTACTCACAGGCTTACTGATGCACCTGGGCACCGAAGGGTAGCCGTGTAGTCCGATGTAATAGAAGCAGTAGCGTTAAAAAGGTTAATGTTGGTTGGCAAAAGGGGGGACCTGCTCAATATTTAGCAGGTGGTCATAATGTTATGGCTGATGGGTGCATGTGCATATCTTATCTATCTATAAGCATATAAAACAAACATATAACACTACATGTGTTATATGTTTGTTTTATATGCTTATAGATATATGCTTATAGATGCATATATGTATGCATGTATACATATACACTGCCTGTCAGACTGCAATATTTCAGCATATATTGCTACATTTGCTACTTGATGCTGTAGTACCTTTAAAACAATTGTGTTAATTGCAGAGTTATTACAGAACAAAGCCACCTACAGATGATCAGATGAAAAGCTTTGCGCTGGCATAGCCATTGTTCCTCTGTAGTCACAGTGGCACTTTGCCTCCTCAAAGCAGCTCTAGACAGTGCGCACCGTGTCGATTGGGTGCCTGAACACTGCACTTAAAGTTTACTTAAATACAGCTTTGACCCCATTTCCAATAACCATTTTAGCACAACCAATAAGAAGCCCATTTAATGTGATGTAGCAGAGATTCAATGTACTAATTACAATGGAGCGGTAGCTAATCATTCGCCAATTATACAACTTAAAACACCTTGATTGTCTCAGATCACCTATTTTCCTCCCCACTGCATTTACCCACCCAGAGCCTTGTCTTGTTTGGGATTTAGATTTAGGCTGAATTTTTGGAAATGCACAGTGGGCTGGCATTTATCTTTTGTGTCATGTGCCTACCCTTACTGTTTTCAAACGCACATCATATGCAGGTCTCCATCATCTCACCCTCAGAGTGCCTCACCATCAATAACTCGAAAGCAGTAAAGGCAGGAGTTAAGATAGACCCAATAGATATTGATTAATTAATAAGATGTATGATTAATAATCCATTCTTAACAACCCTTATCTCTTAGTAAGGTATTCATATCTAGGAGCTAAACCTTGGCTTGTTTACAAGATTTAAATAACAAGCTCAGCCGTGCTCGGGATCCTACTGTGTAAGAATCTCTGGTGGATGTTAAAAGCTCACGAAAATACAGAGCTGTAGATACTGTGCAATGTCTAACACCATTTTTAGAAATAAAGCTTTTGTTTTACAAAAGTGCTGGTTTAACCTGCAAGGTACTTTTGTATTCCAGCTGTACAGAAACACATAACAGGGAAACCCAGTGCTGTTGCCAAAATAGAGTATTTTCCTCAACTAAAATCTAATAAAAAATAATAAAAAAAGAACTTTAATCCTATGTGTGCCTGTCCCTGTAATAAAGGTGGCTAGTTTTGTATGTAAGCTGCGTACTGTATGTGTGAGTGTGTGTGTGTGTGTGAGAGAGTGTGTGTGAGAGTGTGTGTGTGTGTGTGTGTGTGTGTGTGTGTGTGTGTGTGTGTGTGTGTGTGTGTGTATGTGTGTGTGTATGTGATTTAGTGTGTACGCACCCACAGAACATCTGGATATTGTAGAGGGTGGGGTCTTCCTCTAGGGGTGCTAACTGCTGAAGACACAACTGCTCACAGCCACCATTAAATCCATCAGAGCAGTCGATGCCAATGTGGTGGTCATAGCAACCGGTGCCATCCTTCATTGGGCTCAGACCAGGTGGGCACTAACACAAAGAAAGATAAAAAAAAAAAAGAAAGACAAAAATGAAACCAATTAAATAAGACTTGGAATGTAAAAAATGAAGCCTATTACTGAAATGTCATACATTAGAATCAAACTACTATCTGAGATGTGGAGCAGATTCCTTCATGATCTGTATTCGTGTCAGGCACTATTTCTAAGCCAACCCCACAGTTTTTTTTTGTACAACTAGCATTGAAATAGAAGTGCGTGAACAGAATGCATGAAGTCCTATTGGATACCACAAAATACTCACTCGTCTTCATTTTGGAAACATGCTGCATTCACATGTTCGTACAGGTGAAAGTATACCCATCCAAGATTACCCCACTATTGCAGCTCCACACCTCCTCTCTCTGTTTCACACCATTCTATGCATCTCCCAAAGCAATTTTGCTGAGCACTACGCAGCCAGATTTCACATGATGCTAGTGTCAGCCCTGGCTTCAAAGGGGACTTTGATGGGTTGACTCTGACTAGGCACCTCTGCTTGGAGAATAGAAGAAATTCCTTTGTATGCCTTTGGGGCATTAAGGTATAAATTTCATATGTTCTCTCCAATGTCCAGAAGACATGGACTTTAGTAAAGCCGTTTTTTTTTTCCTTTTTCTTTTTTTTTCGGTAAAGGTATTGCATGCTGGGATGCAAATTCCTCTATAAGCTGCTTAGCACAGTTTGCCACATTGTCCATTCCATATCGGTATTATATTTTGAACACTGGAGCTGCACGTTGAAAATTTGATGTGTGCCAGGATTGAAAAAAAAAATAATAGGGTTTAATTTAAAATAAATAAATAAATAAATAAATAGTGTATCTCGCCATATGTCTGATAAATTTCCGCCTTAAGTACTGAGATTTTGTAAGACGTTTGCCGCGGCATACAAAGCATTTTCAAAATACAAAGCATTTTCGGCATATGTGCGAATAAACCAAGCCGAACCGAACGCTGGCTACGTTAGCCGTACATCGGTATTTACATATTTTCTGGGAATTTTTTTGCATTGTGTGCAAGATTTAATGACATGGCACCATGGGTCCCAAGAATGCTATCAAGTATGGTAGCAAGAAGAAACGAGAGCCACTTTCAGTTTAGTTTTTAAATAGGAATCATAAATTAAGGCTAAGTGAGGGTTAATGTCTATGTATTGCATATTTTACTTAATTGACATATCTTCTCTAATTGTTTTTACATGCAAAAATATGATGTAAATTGGTAATATTTTTGGGTGGCTGGAACAGATTGTCTGCATTTGCATTAGAGTAAAACCTTGGATTGCAACTAACTTGGTCCGCAAGTGTTTTGCCAGACGAGCAAAAATGTATAATACATTTTAACTCTGTGAATGAGCAAGGTCTTGAAATACGAGTACTATATGCTTTGTCTGTACATGATGATAACTGAGCCAATGGTTCCTCTCTCTCGTCTCCCATGCTCAGTGTGTGCGGGACTCTAACATCAGTGCGCGTCTGTACTGATTACTACTGTATTACATTGTGATCGTGTGTGTGTGTGTGTGTGTGTGTGTGTGTGTTTGTAAACTGTTTTTTATTTTGTGTCCAAGTGTAGTGACTGTTCTTTAGTAAACGCACTACAATAATGCCCCCCCATGAACAAAAAGGTTAAAAAGGCTGTATTAGTGCGGGAGTTAAATCTGTTTAAGGACAATGCAATGTCGCATTTAAAAAAATCCTCAAAAAGAGGCAAAAGCAAGTGTCATTAGAGAGGTTGCTTGTTAAAGTCACGCAAAAAGAAAAAGATCAAGCGAGCCAACAGAGACTCTGTCAGAGAGCAGTAATTCCATGTGTGTGTGTTTGTTTGTGAAAGTCGACCTACACAGTAACCCACTGCTCCTCTCTTCTACTCCTCTCACACCAGCCACGATTCTTTTAGCGGTAAAGCGCGGGTTAATTTGTTATATTTTTGCTTTATATTTTGGATTAATTATTTTTATATTAATATTTTTGGGTTGTGGACCAAATCAACAAGTTTCTATTATTTCTTATGGGGAAATTTGCTTTGATATACGAGTGCTAACAGCCCATGGCTTAACTGTATTTTCTACAGGGGGAAACTGCATTTCGCAATACAAAATTCTGCCTTAAGGACTCGTCAAACAGATTCTGATCCTTAAATGTGCATTCCCATATATTTGGCTCCCAAATCCGTAAATGTTTTAAATATATACAGTTGATGAATACAATTGTAACGGAATTGAATCTTATTGGGATGGCACGGTAGCATAGCACGTGTGGCATCACACCTCCAGGTTTGAGGGTTTGAGTCCTGTCTCGTGTCTGTGTGCAAGGGGTTTGCATGTTGCCCATATGATTGGTGGGTTTCCAGTGTGTCAATGTGTGTGAGGGTGTGTGCCTTGTGATGGACTTGCACCCAGTCCAGGGCATATCCCGCATTGAATCCCAAGTCCCCTGGATAGTCTCAGGCTTCCCGCGACCTTGCACTGGATAAGCGGTATAGAGAATGAGTGAGTAAGAGTGAGCGAATGTTATTGGCATGGTTTTATCAAATCACCTTGGTGTTAATTTGAATCATATCATTGCTGATTAGAATTGTATTGATGCTGAATCAAATCATATAAGTGCTGAATCAAATAGTATTAGCGCTCACCAAAATCTAATTATTGCTGAATGCAAATCGACATCCATTTTTAACAGCCATTACCTGACTTGTGCAGCTCAATAATCATCTCTTTTGTAACGAACACACTTGAGCGTTCTGTATGGAAATGAATAAATGATGTTAGTGTTTATAACTCAGGGAATAGAAAATGAACAGGGCAAAGGTATGAAAAGATTTCCTGTTCCGCGCTGAAAGCCATTATAAGTGTATAATTATATTCATCTATTATAGTGTATATTAGCCATTAAATCACTATTTACCAATATGCCACGCGACACTTCTAAAACCCAGTCCTCCAAGAACGACGGCGATATTAAGAGCTGTCCATGACTCAGAAGCAGCTCACTGGCTATAAATTCAATCAGGATGGGATTTATGAAAGAATATGCCTTAATCCATGGGGAAAATCTTCTGCAGTCCTTTACAGGCATCCGTTTTCTAATCAGAATTCAATAACCAACATTCATAAATGTGTTTAAGGAGTTTCTAACCAAAGAAGCAATGAGCATCCCATTTCCCCTCTACAAATATTCTATAACAGGCTTTTTCCAGAAGTCTGAAATGTAATACACCTTTGCTGAGCGGGGGTCAAAAACCATTTATAGTGATTGGATCACAGCCTCCTGTTTGCTTCTACCTTTTGTGACCAGAGATTTAGAAAGGTCAATAGAATCAAAGCAATTCCGTGGGAGTAGATAATATAAAACGGATTTTATAATAACGCTTTTTTATATAAATGTGGTCTTTATGATAATGCCTTTTCACAAAGATTTATGATCGGGGAAAATATAAAAGGAATGAGTCAAGTGGAAATAACTGCAACCTACACAATTTATTCTGTTTCAAATAATTATATTTGACTTTAGCAAACCATTCCTATATATGTTGGCATTTTATTATTTCTCAAAATTTTGCAGCTTTTTAGTTTCGAAAAACCTAGATAGAAATTGCACAATGCATCATGATGCAAAAAATAGATTTCGTGCTGTCCATTGTGGAAATCACCATCACACTGATTACGTTCTTTCATACAGAGTGTATGAGATCTCCACTATTGAAGAACAATAGCCCATAGCTTCGGTTGCAAAGAGCCAACCTCTATCAAATAAAACCTTTACATTATAGTGCTTACAATGAGCGCTTCAGTATTTTCCTATCACCACTAAAGGCTACAGAAATCTGCATTTTTTTTTGCATTCAATACAGTGTCTTGGGACAATTTATAAATGTTTGAATTAATTTTAAGATAAGCTAAACAATATTGAACATCTGCTCATACCCAAGTTGCATTAACATGTTTTAAACTATTAAGAATCAAATAAAACAGAAATTGTAAAGCCAGTGTCAAATTTGTTGATTTTCATGAATGAGTGGCGTTCAAGTCAAACTGTGACTTTTCATTGTGCAGAATAACAGTACAGTAAAAATGAAAGTAAAAACTACCTTTATTTCTCTATATAATCCCCTGCTACAGTACAATAATGCAGTTATTACAATATTACAATATATGCAGTTCACCTGCTTCACATCTGAAACACTGGACTCCTAGAAACTCCTTAAATGCCCATTTCTTTTAATGGAATAAACAGCCTCTTACTGTTTATGTATACTGTAAATTCACAATAAGTAGAATTAAACTTTTAATCTTTTTAAAACTTTTAATTAGGCTTTTAATCTTACATGTGCAGTTCCACCTATGGGAATCACTGCAGGAATGACAAATTAATAATGAATATAAAGCAAAATATCATACATATTCCATTACTTTTAATAATTTGAAAAACATAAAGGTTTAAAACATAAGGTACAGTACCATGTTCTATGTAGTTTTAAATCCCATTCTGGTCCTATAATCATCTTTTGATCTAAAAACCCATATGTCAAATGTCGGTCTACAGCAACAACATCACGATTGACCTACTTTCAGAAGGGACTATAAGTTGACATCCAGGTTGTTCAGCATGAAAAATGTAATGAATGATGATACCCATGCATAATATTTTATTCTAACCCCAAGTTAGAATACCAATTACCAATTCAGTCCAAGAGGCCTATTTACTGTAGTCTAGGCATTCACAACATTCACCTGCATGTAAAGGATGGCAACCACATACAAAATCATATACGCTGTATACGACTGGGCTTTTTGCACCTCAAATTCTTTGAGCTACTGAGAGCGACCCATTCTTTCACAAATGGTTATAGAACCGGTCTGCATGACTAGCTAGGTGCTGGATTTTGTACACCTGTAACCATGGAAATATTCTGAACACTTAAATTCAATGATTTGGATGGGTGAGTGAATACTTTATACAGTGTATAATTTTATATAACTATTGCAATATTGCACTGATTGTACAGTACATAGACTACTATTTGCACTTCTAGTAGATGCTGAACTGCATTTCGTTCCAGAGTACCTATACTATGCTATGACAGTAAAATTTTACCTATTGTATCTAGACGTGTTTAAATTCATGATTATCAAGAGATACGTGCTTGCTCACGTGGACAACAATAACAAATTGATTATTCCTGAAATCTCATTACTTCATTTTGAAAGGCCAAGCAAATATTATACATGTGAAGAACAAGAGCAGGACGCATTCCCTTCGCTATCCCTCATCGTAGCAGACAAGTGTCCATATGTCGGTGTACGCATGAGAGCAGGAATTATATCTCAGGTCACTTTAGGGGCTACAATCCAAAATTAGCATGGCCTGGCATCTTGAACAGCTGAGTGAACAGCAGGATAGTGACAGAAATGAATAAATCCCTTTAAATCCACCTTCTGATGAAAACTTGGTGGTGCTCTATAAAAGTACTGTATAGGACCCTCTGTCCCACAGAGCATGCACTCTCAGAACCGTTCAGCATCTTAACAGAGAACTGAGAGCAGCTTAGCTGCCAGTGCTGATGGACGGACTGATGGGATGACCTTCGGTCTCACATGCCATGGGTTTAAAGCTTTCCTTGGGGAACACTATGAAGAGATCTAATCCTAAGGATGCCACAGATTTCAAATGAAAACTGTACAGAAATCAAGAAAAAAGCCCTGCTCCTCAAGATACTTTCAACACACTCAGTGGTACTGAAGGATTTCTGTAAATGATCTGCCTCGCGTAAGATTATCATGAAAGAGAAGATGCTTCACAGTTCGTTTCTTATTTCCCTTCCCCTTCTATGGTCTAAGGATTGAAATGACAACTTGTAACAGTTGCTTGTTGAAAAAAAGTCAAGGAAAATAAGAGAAGGAGTATAGATGTCTAGACAGAGAATTAGGTTGAAAACAGATGCCTGTGGTGCTGGACTAAATGTGATGTGAAGTGTTTGCTAACATCTGAACCTCCACAGATTTTAGTTGAATAACCTTGAAGCAGAAGTTCACCCTGAACATTTTAACATTCAGATGCTAATGAGGAACATGACAGAACAGACTTCCAAAAAAGTATGTGATTGCCTTACATGAACGCAATCCATTGCTCTTTTAATGCACTAAAAGATTCAGTTTTCAAAGACTAATCTACTCCTCCATGGCTCCTCAATCTTGAAATTTTCACGTGGTATGCATCAGTCTTTGCTAACATGAAAAACACAAAGATGCTCTCCTTCAGCACCCCAAGCCGTCTTGTTTAGATGTGAACGGGGGAGCAATTTATTTTTCATACAGGCAGCAACAAGACAGCTCTCTCTGCAGTACCAGTCGCGACAGAGGAAAAAGAACTAATTAATCACATCATCATTTAGCGATTATCAGACTTTAATCTAAATGAAGGCACTGCTAGCTTTCCCCAGGAGTGCCATACATCAGCGAGGTGGGTCACAGAGTGCCGGCTCACGCTGAGTCCAATATTAAAGACGACACGGCTGTCCTCAGACAGGGTGTTAATTGATTAGTGTACAACAGCACTTACTGGGAGCGAGCCAGTGAGCTTTTCCGATCAGATGACGCGAGGCATTGTTTACACACTCTCTGTCAACAAGTAATTACAAACCATCAAGCTACTAATGCAACAGATGGAAGCCTTATCGACGAACAGGGCAATGAGATGGTGTTTAATTTTCCACAAGGTGAAGAGTGGATAGGATGCAAAGTATCTTGAATATTACTTTTTTTATTCATTAATGATTTCTGCATCATACATTTGAAACAAACACACTGTAACACACTGGAGTTTTAAATAAATAAATAAACAAACAAATAAATAAATAATAAATTAATGAATAACCTTTACTCTGAAGGACGCCTACACTGGGCCTTCATAATATTCATAAGCAATGCTTAAATAGTTTATCAAACAACACTGTTTAATGCTTATGTAAAACCTCTATGTATTTGTATCTCTAGTTATTGCGAGTCGACTCCCGATGAGAATGTTGTAATCTGTAATTACCTCGTTTTTAATTTAATGCTCTAATCCTAAAAGGATTAGTTTAAAACGTTTAGTAGGGCTTAAGTCTAAAACAATCTTCTGTGAAGGACCCACCTGTAATCTTACTGTACCTTTTGGGAAATATTAGCTATTGGCAGTGTCTATGTCTTAAACAAGTACTGGCTGTGCATTTGCATTTAAAACTATCATGAAGAAACAACCTTATCTAGACCTCAATCTAAAGAAGTAGTGCTATAGAGAACTGTATATGCATTGTACATATGTCAATGTGTCACCAATCCAAAAAGATGATTCAGCCAAATACATAGGGAATTGCAAATAGCTTCTGTTTATCTCAATGCCTATCAAGTTCAATAACTGCTGGAAAACATGTCTGCACACTAATTAGCCGTAACATTAACACATTAACATGGACTATAATTTATATACTATAACCTGTTGACACATTGACATATGTATGCTTACCCAACCCAGCCTGGCCGGATACCATAGAAAAACCCAAATTCAGCACAAATCACTGAAAAAGTCAATGCTGGCCAATGGTAGAAAGGCACCAGAACACCCAGTGCACCACAGCCCACCATGCAGACAATGAGCCGAAGCCCTCCCACCCAGCCTACAGATCACAATCGGATCATGTAATGATGCAGGTGTCACTCAGATAAATCCTCGGAAAGGACAATTTCCGTCCACAGAGGCCGAAACTCATAACCCATGACATCCGAAAGATCCACTATCAATGTTCTGGTGCCAGACAACACAGCATAGGCCACAAAAGGATACAAGTTTTTATTTTTAGTTTCCAGAGCACCGTCCGGTCTCGTGCAGATGACGGAGTTCTGCTTATTCTGTCTTTC
The DNA here is from genome assembly GCA_013621035.1 of Clarias magur. Taxonomy (NCBI): domain Eukaryota; kingdom Metazoa; phylum Chordata; class Actinopteri; order Siluriformes; family Clariidae; genus Clarias; species Clarias magur. The sequence goes on along the minus strand of QNUK01000395.1, from coordinate 363,448 downwards.
CCATTTTCTTTTGTTTCCTTTTTAGTTCATTATTTAATCATTAAGATTGAGGGGGTTCCCATGCATGTCATAAGCACTCTCACAACCTCTTATTTCATTGTGTGGATTGGAGAACCGCACTACGTAACAGAATGATCGCACCGCCAGAAGAGCCCGCTGGCTTGGATAGGGTGCAAGACATAGTTAAGGGTCAAGCCCAGGATCAGTGGCTCAATTATCACCTCGGCTAGAGGTGCAATGCCTTTATCCTGCAGTGCTCACTAATATTTGAGTTGCAACCTTCCAAAAGGTTGCACCTCCTCTTTGCGCATGCCACCCCAAGTGCTTTGACTGACGCACTGGGCCACATTCCATCAGCCGCATGGGGCCACAGGAAATTTTATTGACGGGAGGCTAGCTGTGGCACTGGGCATTCCAGTTAGCCCACTCCCTTCCGCCATCCCATTGGTCTCCCTGGCCGGCCAGCCAATTAAGTTGGGGTGCATGACGCAAAGGACAGCCCCAGTCACACTACGGACGCCACAAATACAACGTCACAACCCTTGCATCGACTGGACGACCCATTCCGTTTAGAATATTGTGCTTCCTATGCTGCCTTAAGGACGCCCAACCCCCAGTCCCAGCGCCTCCTGCCCCGGTACCCCTTACTACTGCCCCTCATGGCTACTGGGAGATAAACCGACGTCAAAGTAACAATGCGGGTCTTGCGAGGGGCAGAACCACGCAAAAATACTCTGCACGGTTCAGATCATTTAGGTAGCACCAGTAAGGTTATCAGGGCCAAGGAACAGAAATGAAGACAATCGCTCTCATGAGAAAGAGTAAGAAAGATAAAAGACCCAACCTTCCAAAGACACCGACGAGGTAGAGCGAGAGAGAGTGGCACGCTATCCAGTCCAGCATGCGCTCTCCGTATAATTTTGTGCAAAGCACACCCACAAAATCTTCGGTAAGGGCATAGGCCCCTAGAGGATTTTTTTTTTTTTTTCCCAGAGCCCTGTTCGGTCTCGCTAAGACGTCAGAGCTCAGAGTTTATTTTGTGTTTTCAGTTTTCTTTCGTTATCTTTTAGTTCCCAGTGAATAATCCCCCCCAACAGGAAGGTCTTCCCATACGTATCATAAGCACTCTCACAACCTCCTATTTTGTTGACCCCCTCAGAGGCCCTGCGTTAGGGCTCTTATAAATATTCTTATGTCGCATGGTGCAGCTCTCCAATCCGTAACTGATCAACTACCAATAGGATGTTCCAGACAAACAATTTCCGTCCACAGAGGCCGAAACTCATAACCTATGACACCCAAAGGAACCACTATCAATGTTCTGGTGCCATACTGTACATGGTAGCATAGCCCCCAAGAGGTCCCATAACCCCTAAGGACCCAGACCCAGGGAACAGGGAACTTATGCAACACTTGGCATAATGTTTTGCATTATAATTCTATGGCTGTTCGGCATTTCTTTTAATACTGTTTTATCTATTAGCCTAATTAACTTTTATTACTATATGAACCTCATCAGCATCCCTACAGTATAATTCTTTGATATATCCTATCTTCCCTTGTCCACGCTAGCTTTCTATGCATGGAAGGTGAACATGAACATAAATAATAAATTAAGAAACCGAAACACGATTCAGCTCAGCTAATTTTGTATAAAAGAATTCAAGTATTTATGGTGCTGTTCAACACAGAGTACGTTGCACACTAATGACACCAATGATTCAACTAATGATGAGCTTAATTATAGCTAATAACTCATTAAGATTATTTACAGTCAAGATTTCTCTGACCTAGACAAAAAAGGAAACAAAAAAAAAATTGAACAATCATGCTAGTGACTAGCAGCTACAGCTGATTTGCAGAAGCAGAAGTTTATAATGGCATGATGTAGAGGCGACACACTACCCCTTTCACTTCTTAAATGGTGATAGTTAGTATTCATGATAAGATGACATGATAAGTACGTCCCGCAAGATTCAATCCCAATATTTATACCTTGCAATCGCTTTTCATTTCTCTCTTTCAGGTAACAAACATGATAGTCACCAGTTTTAACATAAGCATCTCATAAAGTCCCCCACCACTGCTTTATGAAAGATTTAAGCGGTGCTCATGAATATGTTATTAAGGGCCGAGGTGGGCACCTTTCAAATAAATTATCGATATATTAATATATTTTATGAGTCAAATATATGAATCATTTATACAAACCTTATTTCAGAGAACATTTATATCCAGTAGTTAGATCTAGCCTCTCACACAGGCCATAGACATACCCATGTGAAAGAATAAACTCCAAAGATAATTTGCTCTGTTCAAGAGAGAGCACAGATATATCCTACTATTTGCACACACCCGACAACATCTCACAGGAACCGCTAAATACAAAGGTAAAATTTCATTACTTAAATTAGATATCCCCCACAGTTTCAGAACTAATTAACTTTTTTGCCACTGACCAAGAAAAAAGATTCTATGCTAGTCAAGCTAGTATATTTAGTTTATATATATTATCTACTATTACATTCAAAATAGTATTTTCATTCTTTAACCATTTTCTTTTCTAATTTATGATATAAAACAACTGTTTATTAAAACATTTACTAGAAATATGATACTGTGCAGAAGTCTTGAGCCGGCTGCATTTCTTCATATTAAATGACGTACTCCTACCACTACCTTTTTTTGCAAAGTCCCTAAAGATAAAAAAAAAAATGTATTGTTTATGTAACAAGCCCAGCAGGAACCTCATTTCCCCACTCGGCTGTTCTGTTCCAACCACTCAGTATTCAGCATCACCTGATCCATGTCTTAATTTAGATGTTTTTTTTTTTTTTCTAATTCTTTAACGATTTGCAGTTCACTGTGTGGCTTAACAATGAAAAGACACTCCTCTGACCCTGATCAGGTACAGGGACCGGACTGAAAATAAGAGCCAAAAAAATCCTTTAGAAAGCCTGGAGAACTATTCCTCAAAACCTCAAGAAGATCTGGCATTTTTTAAGCAAAACCTAAAGAAATGAGGGGTGGGTCAAGACTTTTGCACAGTACTATACATTTTTAAACACTGTTATACAATATGAATTACATTTATTAATTCCATTATTCATTCATCTTCTATACTACTTATTCTGTACAGGGTCGTGGGGATCTGGAGCCTATCCCAGAAGATATGGGCATGAAGCAGGGTACACACTGGACAAAGTGCCAACACACACATATACACACACATACATAAAAAAGGTCATTTTTGTGAACGCCAATTAACCTAATATGCATGTCTTGGGACTGTGGGAGGAAACCAGAGGACCAGGAGGAAACCCACCAAGCACAACAAGACCATAAAATTCCACACACAAACCCGAGGCAGGAATCGAATCCTCGACCCTGAAGGTGCGAGGCCACAGTGCTAATCACTACCTCACCATGTCTCCTGAAAGACTATTAACCTATAACTGAAAAAAGTGGCAGTGCCCAGATAATGTACAAGCACTGAATCAATTGGTCCACATTTGGTCTATAAGCTCTCTATCTAATCTATAGATGGTATTGCTGATGATGCAGTTAGCACATTCAATCTGATCAAACAGCAATCATTTGCTGGTCTACACATCCATTCCTCCCTAGCTCACCTTATTTTTATTTTACTGATTTCATTAACTGATCTGAAAAATACAGTGCAATAAATAAGACATGAAGGAGACAAATTTCAGAATGTAAGCCATTAACAGGAGAATGATGTATAGGATTACTTAAAACTCACATTTATGGCCCCCTAGTGACACAACAGAAAGGCATTTGGTCTGTCATCTGCCGATCGCAAGTTGGATTTTTGGGTGGAGCTAGAGCCATTCATTTAGCGAATTAGCCTGGCCCTTTTGGGGGAGGGGGGGGGGATTCTCGCAGTCTGCTGGCAGACTGTAATATTTTCCTTAAATTATATGTATATAATTAGAGGATCGTCATCATATAATGTTGAATATGTTAGCTTAGGGTCTATTACAGTATATAAAAAAGACAACAGTATAGTGTAAGTGCACATAAATACTCACTCACTCACTCACTCATCGTCTATACTGGTTTATCCTGTATACAGGGGGACCTGGAGTCTATCCCAGGAGTCTTATGGGCAATGTGGGAATACCAATTAGCCTAACCTGCATGTCTTTGGACTGTGGGAGGAAAGCCGAGCACCTGGAAGAAACCCACCAAGCACGGGAGCACAAACTCAATGCACGTAGACCCGAGGTGGAAATCTGGACCTGGACCCAGGAGGTCAAGGTGACAATGCTTCGTATGATTCGTATGGTGGCTGGGGATGGTTTCCATTAAGACTGTCCTGTCATCGATTGATGCTCTGGGGACCTGTGACTTCAGTTGTTCGATAGCTCAGGACTGGAATCTCCTACAGTCTACCTGAGCCTCCGGGAACAAAATGGACTCCTTTTAATTTAAATTTTAACACATCTCCTGTTACACTGAACTTCCAGTCTTACACATTATTATGATGATCAATCCCTGCTATCCGTTTCACCCAGATGAGGATGGGTTCCCTGTTGAGTCTGGTTCCTCTCAAGGTTTCTTCCTATTACCATCTCAGGGAGTTTTTCCTTGCCACCGTCGCCCTCGGCTTGCTCATCAGGGACAATCTTATCATTCTGATTCATACAAACTTACTTCTTTTTATTGTGTAAAGCTGCTTTGCGACAATGTCAATTGTTAAATGCGCTATATAAATAAAATTGACTTGACTTGACTAACCACTCTTAGCCACCGTGCTGAAGCACATAAATACACTTCCTCTTAGTCATGAAGCATTTTTATCTTTTCACATTGGATGCAAACTGCTCTCTTCCCTATATCTGAATTCACAGACAGCTATGATTGATTAGTGTTGCTCTGACTGACAAGTGAAAACTAAAATTCTATACCTCCCACCCAGACAGCACAGCAGGCAGCACTTTTTTTTTTTTTTTACAAGAAAAAAGTTCTAGTATACCCTATTAAGTCCAGACGCTTCATCACGCTTGTTTAGATATTCCTCTGACGACTTTTCGACAAAGCTCAAATTTGTGCTGGTGTTGCTGCGCAGTAGAATGTTGTACAACCACTCCAGATCTGTTAAATCTTCCTGAATGTCTCTTGCTGTCAAACAACCTTTCTCTGATTTGCTTTTCTAGCAATCCTACAAGCGGTTTTCCTCTTTTGGTCTTCCAGACCTCAACATGAACTCCATCCCTCTTGTTAACTGTCATTTCTTAATTCCATTACAAACCGAGGAAACGGCCACCTGAAAATGCTTGGCTATCTACTAGCCCTCTACTGTTTTGTGCGTACAGTATCATTCATCTTAATTTAACTGTTAGGCCGTGTGTAGAGAAGCCCATGCTCATGGTTATAATTGGTGGGACTGGGTTTGAGGAGTCAGAGAATTTATGAAGCTCTGAAATTCACAATATCTGGACGTTCCTGAACAGGAAACAGGCTGATTAACTTGTGAGACATTGGATAACGTTATTTGTGAGTTTAAATCTCTTGCTCAAACTTTTGCATGATGCTGCTTTCTTTTTCACTTTAAAACTATACAAAACAGACCTAACGAGCTAATATAATGCCTAAAATGAAGAAGCTTATGGGACAAAGAAAAGTTATGTATATTATAAAAATGTATAGTGATAAGCAATACATTTACAGCCTATTGTTTAACTGCCTGGTCATAGTTGTTGTGGTGTATAATAAACTATTATAGTGTTTATATTTAAAGAAACAGGTCCAAAATAAAAACCGCACAGGTGGATTGAAAAACCAAAAGTCTCCAACATGAGAGGTTTTTAACCTAAGACAAATCTTGCAAAATAAATTAAGTGCATTAATGACATTGCAAGAATAAGTGGAAATGAAATCACATTAAGCATCAAGCAGATGGCAAGAGAAACCAGAATCCATGCCTCATTTCATGGCTGATGAGCCTTCACACGAAATAATAGATTAAAAAAGGAAGCCAAAAAAAAAAAATAAATAAAAAATCAGGAATTTGTGTTTCATAGAGACAGCTAGCAATTCCCCCAAAAAAACATTTCATATAGATATTCTCTTCATAGAACTGTGCCTCGTAAACAGTTAAGTGGGTTTTGAATATATAAAAAACTGGTTCGAGCCAGAGATCAATTAATGGCCAACAAGTAAATGAAATCATGCAGGATGTAGAGAAAGGGCCAAGATAACGCACCACACAACCGCTGGAGTCCAACTTCCTGTCAGATATGCAGCGGAAGTTCCGACTGCAGCCACCATTGTCCTTTGAGCAATCTCGCACTGGGCCGAAAGAGTCCAGAAGCACCTCCAGACTGTCGAAGGATGAAGAGATCATCAACTCCTCCCTGAGAAACACCAAAACCACAAAGTGCACACTGTCAGTAATTATTCATAGATTATTCTTTACAATGATAAATCTGGATTTCTTTTTAAACAGAAAAAAAAGACTCCTGGTCAGTAATCACTGTGGCATCTTCACAATCCAAACTCATCATCATCATCATCATTTGATTTGTCATGAATTTGCAGCTTGAAATAAAAGCTCATTTTTTAAAAGGTACTTCAAAATTTCTACTTTTACATATTTATATTATTAATATTTTACTAAAAAGGCATTTCATTCTAGTTAGTTAGTTTAATTTAAACCGATACATATTTCATTTTTACTTTGATTTGTTGAACTTATATTTTTAAAGAGTGGAAAGTCTGCCTTGAATTTTAATATTTTGATACATAAATAATTATTGATGTTATTGATGTTAATTAATGTATACTGATAATCCCCTTTCAAAAAAGATTTCCAGTGACTTAACCAATTTTCTTCACTTCTTCATTTGCAGCTTTCTTCACATTTTCACGTCTCATTTCTGAACTCTGAGTAGAATAACACAAAAACTCCAAATTTCGCAGTTTTCCAGTCTGCAAATCTGCACTCCATACTGTAAGTGGCATCAAATCAACATGGGTGCTTGCAACATCGAAAGTAAACACAGCAGCCCTTTTTATATTTTTTAATTATTCTTTAGAGAGAGAAAAAAATTGCTTTAATTAATATTGAATGTCAAGTTTAAACCTTTAGTTGAATACTGTACACCATTTCATAAAACCATTAAAAAAAAAACCATTAAAACCATTAACATTAAAAGCACCTAGGGTTTGTTTCCCTTGTGCCACATGGGCAGCTCTGGCTCTTGGGTAGCAGCTTTGCAGAGGCCCTGGGCATGTACTGTGGTGCTGTGGGTGCTGTGGGTGACGGCGTCAGGCTTTAATGGATCAGACGGATCGGATGGATGGATGTTCAATCGGATTGGGATCTGGGGAATTTGGGGGCTGGCTCGTTGACTGTGCTGCACTGGGTGTTCTGGTGCCTTTCTATAGTGCAGTGCATTTCCTGTTATGTGCGTGCCCACAATCCTGTCCTGCTTACTGGTAATCAGTGTTGCACAGTTCTCACAGCGATGATATTATTGTTGTCATCGACTGGCTTCTTATCTAGTCTTCTTATCTAGATAATGAGCCATTATTAAATATCAACCAGCCAATCAGTCAAACTAAACCTCAGTTTCCTAGGGTCTTGGTTTAGATTTAAGATATATGCTTGTTTTTTTTTCCCCTCATATCACCAAACATTAAAATTACTATTTATAATTTTCTGAAAAGTAACAAAACAACCAGCATGAAGGGAGACCTGAAACGTGACCTTTTCATTGCCTGATAGGTACTGAGTTACAAAGTCACTACAGTACTGAGTAATTGGGATAAGCATGCTGCAAAACGTCAGCCTGATACAAGAACAAAAAAGAAATGTCTGGATTGTTTTGCAAATGTCATGCCCTCGCTCACGACGGTGCTGAGTGATAGCGCCACACAAATACATTCCTAAAAACCTTTCTAGAAACAGGCAAATGCACCTGAAAAGGTAAAAACTGGCATCTTATCAAAGCCTTGTTATAAACACTGATCCTATGACAATAACTTGCTTTTACAAGTTATAGTCAATCACTGCTTTATCAGCTTTATCATTTTGTATGGCTGATAAATCATTAATGGTGTCTATAGCGCTACTCTTATTTACTCAAGGCGAAAGGAGAAAAAAAAAAAATCACACAAATTAGTGTAATGACCACTGAGACAGATAACATTATTGAATTAGCGCTGAATACATAATCACTCTTTTCCCTTTGTAATGAGACAAATCTACTTCAGAGAACTTTCCTGTCTGCAGGGCTCGAGACAAAACACCAGCAGAGGCTTTCAAAATTAGTTTAGTAATGCTTAAAACAAACTGGTACATTTCATCAGGTATAAGAATTCATTAATGACAATGTTTTAATGCTATTAAAGAAAGTAACCTGAACACTACATGCACAAGTTCAGCTGAAGGTAAAACATAATGAAATATAGATTTGATTTATTGGTCAGTCCCGCTAATCACACCCAGGGGTGTTGTCAAAGCTTCATTTTTTTTATCCATGCATTAATCTTCAGTAACCACTTTATCCTGGTCGGGGTCGCCATGGATCTCGAGTCGATCCTCTGAACGCCGGACGCGGGGCAGGAATACGCCCTGGATTAGATTTCACCACATGTTGCTGGATTTCAGGATTTAAATATTTATAGAATATATTAGCATTCTGTTGCTTTTTTTGTAGCTTTTTTTCTTTAAGGTCATTTTCAGCATGATTTAGAGCATGTCCGTTAAGATCCAAAGACTGAAGTCCACTCATGCACATCTGAAATGATTTCTACCTTTTAACACTTAATTACAGGACGATTCATGCAAATCCTGTGTTAACATGCGTAATATGAAGGCTGTTTAAATCATAATAATAATACAGATCAGGACTCAATGAAACATATTAAACATATTTTAGATTTGAAAATTAAACAAATGAAATGTATTTTATATGTCCAAACATTTGCACTGTTCAAGAATGCCTTGCAAAGCTTTACATGGTGTGTGTAGTGGTTTATACAATTTGAAGTTGAGTTGTTTTTCTTGATCATCAGCTAATACTAAGACATTTACTTAAACTAAGCCCTTATAATAAGCGTGGTTTTGCAGGTTTGATTATCGATTTGTCTTTCGGCTACGTTCACATTACAATCAACATTGTTCAATTCCGATGTTTCAGATCAGTTCTGCATGTCATGAAGGTTCATATTCATACAGTAATTACAAGTAAGCAGCCTTTTGCTAGTATTGCTGTGCAATCCCCGCACTGCCGGTTATGATTGGTGATGTCACATTACAACCTAAGCGGTTTCATTCAAGTCACATGACCACGTATGGGATATACTGTATATCAGATCTAAAACAACATACTAAAGTGACTCAGATCTGCGGCACATTTGGATAAAAAATCGGAATTGAGTCACTTCAGGTTGGTAATATGGATGTACCCTCTGTTAGTCTAACCCTGTCTATGCCTGTTTGCTTGTCTGCCTACCTATGCCCTAGATTAACCCTAGATTACTGCCTGGTCCTTCTGCTTTGTTTGCCTTGCATCCCTCTGGCTGCCTTTTGTGGCAGTACATTAAGCAAGTACTTCATGCATTTGATTTTTTTTTATCATTAAATAATAATAACAATAACAATAATAATAATAATAATAATAATAATAATAATAACAGTTCTACTCAGAAAAAAATAAAATAAAATAAACACAGATGCCCAACAGCCAAACAGTCAGGCTTTTTCATTTATACTGTAGCAGCAGAGAACTCTCAGACACTGCGGAGCATATCAGAGACCAAATCTTTATAAACTATTCATCCAGAGCCTGCTGCGTGTAACCAGGCTTCAGCACAACATGGGAGGACTGTGTGAATTACCGCAAGACATTCCAGTGAACTCAAACCACTCAGCAGTGAGGCAATTTTCACTCAACTGCACCGCAGTGTCTTAGGGCATATCGCTCCAGTGTCTGAGGATCGCCCGGTCTGTCAAATTTACCTTTGGGACACCAGTCACTCTGCATGAGCAATGTGTTGAAATCTAGAGTAATGTCATTTGCAGCCCTAAATCTGAGGAAACTTCCAGACGTCGTGTGCACTCCCGCATGCCTGTGTGTATGTATTGCATATCCAGGCGAAGAAAAGAGAAATACTTTTTGTACAGAAATAGACTTGGGTGTATAGCCCATGATGTTAAGTATCAACTGCAAAATAAATGTGTATAAAATTCAATCTGTCTGCAGTTGTAAACTGTACACTATAGAATATGGCCATATGTGCGTGGGTGTATGTGTGCATGTAAAAGCAATACGACACATGTCATCAAATCGGAGACTTAAGTTTAACGAGGCATCTGTCTACAGCATGCTGGCCATTCCAATCAAGATAAGGGTAAGAAGTGGATTAGCTACACCCACAAATGGCCTTTAAAGGGATCCTATATTCCCTATATGGCTAATCATAATTATAGACAGGTCCATTTTACTTATTACCCAAAAAAGGGAACTATTGTAAAGCGCCACGTTTCATTACATACTACAGTATGTTGGTTTTTATAATGCAATAGATAAATTAGTCTTGGAGATGCTAACAAATTTGAAAATATTCCATTTGACCCTAAAGTTTAAAGATAAAACATATGCAAAGGAGGAAAAACATCGATACAGCATTTAATTATTACTTGGCATTGTGCATTGTGTAATTGACTTCTGATGAACGTTAATGAACTTTTATTCTCCTTTATTCTACAAGGAACTATCAGTAAAAGTTGCAGTAGAAGACCATCACATTTCTCCATAAGATTCCTCATTACTGTTGTTTTATAAAAACACATACTTTACTTAATTTACACGTCTTTTCTAAAAAAAAAATATATATATATATATATATATAGTTTTTTTATATGCAAAAACACAATTATAATGTTATAGTGTTGGAAATTAGTAACATTGGTCATATTTTTGGGTGGCTGCAATGGATTATCTGCATTTACATTATTTTGGATTCCTATTTCCTAAATAAATAAATAAATAAATAAATAAAATGTATATTTATGTAAATTTTAAATTGCTTAGCTCCCTATAGAGAACTTAGCAATTTGCACTGCTGTTGGAGTAAAAGGAAGCCTTGCTCAGAGAAACCCTTTAAAAGTGCTTTACACCATCCTTTTCTGCTCCCATGAATTGGTGGAAAGTGGAAAATGCCCCACCTCACATCTACAGCGTCCTCCATGACAGTCATATCGGTCTTACACTTGGCAGAGGGGTTGATGGCCAGCTCAGCTGGCGGAATGACAAAGCTTTTGCTCAGAGGCAGCCACATTCCTTCTCCCAGTGTGTATGTGAACCTGAAACAAAGGAGATACACATCAGGCTGTGTGACAGCAATAGATTACTAGTTTGTGTGTAATTCTGCCTGCCTTTACAACCTGGCATTCTGCTGACAAAAGAATTTGCATGGACTGTTATCTTCTATGAATAATGGAATAAAACACATACCGTATTTAAATCCTGCTCATTGAAACTTTACGCTGATAAATAGCAAGGAATTTAAGCTATAATTGGAAACTTTATAATGATTTATAGTGCACAAACCTCAGTTACTGTAACAAGTAAAACATCATGGCAAATGTGGACAAAGTCCGCAATCAGCGCAGCGTAAATGTGAACACTTACACGTCTGAAAAAATTAATATCCAGTTACCATACTGTAGTTATCTCAGACTGTTAAAAATCTTCTGGGTAATCAAATATTACATCCTGAAATGCACTCAGCTTAACATTTTATACTCACTCTCAACTGCTTTATGATCAGGGTTGCAGTGTTAATATTTTATAAATAAAAAAATAATAATTTTCCATACTTCAACATTGAATACATATTTTCACATATTTTTTTTCACATTTTAAATATTAAATAGTATATGTCATAAAGTGCCAGAAAGATTGACTAATGTACAATATGATTTACACGTACTGTATATGGATGGCTTTATACACTCATTCAGCTTCCAGTATCGACTTTAACAAGCTCAGGATTAGAAAAGATCAAATACACACATCGCGGCCTACGTGTACAGTATAGTCTTTTCATCCTCACGTTGCACACAGACCACCTACACACTCCAGAGCGCCAGTGCAAGTCTACAGCAGGCAGACAGAGCTGTCTTGTGTTTCCTACCTTTCACAGTCTGCATCTGGAATGATTAGACATTTACACTGCATTGTGTAAGCTCAGAAATGCTGGAGTCGTACTGTCTGTAACACTCCTGGATGTGTTTCAGTGACAACAACCATTTTTCTTCTACTTTTGCAAAATACAAAATCTTAAAGCAGTGTCTGGAGACCGCGTTTATTTCAGGTGGATAAATCCTGTTGGATGGGATTATTCTGTAAATGTACTAGAACATCAAGACCAATGCTGTCAGCACTTTCTGATTTGTAAATTCTGAACAACTCAAATAGAAAACGATTTCTGACTGAGATGTCAAAGTGCTAATTATTTTTTATTTTTTTACTATCATGTTCATTTAAATCCTAAGCTATTAGGTCTGTTGATTATTTGGATGTTGGCTGAATATAATCTAATCAGATAGTTAATAGCACAGCCAATCATTGTTAATGAATTTACTTTACGTTCATAAAATCCACAAGAAACCATAAACATGGCATGCATTAAATGAATGCCATGAACCGTTAGCAGTCAATGGCAACTTTAAATCCTCATTATGATCTACTATATACGAATATAGGAATATACAAATAAGGTGGAACAAACCACCACCACTACCACCACTAATATCTAACAAAAACAATGATAACTGTTTCTGAATGATACTCTGATAGAGTGCTCAGGTATATCTATGGACAAAAGGATTCGGTTAAACATGTTAATTGTTGAATTCAGGTGTTTATACGTTTATAAGGCCCCTTATCGCCAGTGAAGGGCAATCGTAATGCTTCAACATATCAAGACATCTTGGACAAGGCTATGCTTCAGACTTTGTGGCAACAGTTTGGGGAAGACGTTTTTCTATTCCAACATGACTGTGCCCCAGTGCACAAAGCAAGGACTATAGAGACATGGTTTGATGAGTTCGTTCGTGGAAGAACTTGACTGGCCCTAACACAGAGCCCTGATAACCCCATCGAGCACCTTTTGAACTGGAACATAGATCGCAAGCCAGACCTCCTTGTCCAGCATCAGTGCCTGACCTGATAAATGCTCTACAGAATCAATGGGCATGAATTCCGACAGAAACTCTCCAAAATCTTGTGGATTATAGCCGCGAAAGGGGGACCAACTCCATATATAAATATACTGTATGTATTCGGATACAATGTCATTGCAGGTTTGACCAAATAATTTTGTCCATATCTCTTCACAAACGTGAGTAATTTGTTAACAGATTCCTCAACATCTCGTAAACATTATTAGTCATAGAACAGAGCCAATATTAACACATCCTAAACACACCAGATGATGGACAAAGAAACAACTTAAAAAACGGGTAACACTTTTTGGAGCAGTATCTGCACTACGGTATAATACATTCATAAGCACATTCATAATTATTTGATGAAGTAATGATGGAGAATTTATGAAGTGCTTAAGGTAAAATTTAACATCCTATTACACTTCGTATACAGAAGGAAAACAGAACTGCCACCATCGCTTATCACTATGAGCTGACTTAACACATACAAAACATACCTCAGTTGTCAAGAGAACCCCCCCCCATGCTCCACTTCTCATGCTCACACCTTCACTATACTGTACGTCTAACCACTGGATGTGCGCAACCTTCCACACCCCGGCTGCTTTTAGTAGTTGCACTGAGAAGAAACTCATCACTACATTTTGCCAGGGTTTGCAGGAAGAAGTGAAGATTAAGTTAGCTTGTCATCACAACACCCTGACTCTGGACCAGCTCATCGACCTGGCCATCTGTTTAGACAACCTGCTGTATGAATGGTCCAACAGCAGGGGTGTATTCATCAGTGCCAGGCAGATCCCCTGAGACCAGTGAAATTGGTAAAAACATGAATCTTCAATGAAGAAAGGCAGATGTGTTTGTGTGCTGGTCTATGCCTGTACTCTGGCAGAACATTTCCGTCCAGATTCTGATAATCACTTGGACCTTCACTAAAAACTGTTGAGCTTTTAAACAAATTCAATGCATTCTCCTGTTACACTCATTGCAATATAACCGTAATTATGGAGACAAAAAATTAGTAAAAAGCTATAAGCTTTATAAATCTGTAATTGTACCCAAGCGCTTCAAAAAATGGGGTGTGGAATTTTTAATTGGATACAATATTACACAGACTGAGAGAGTATATTGCATATACATATTTTAATCACTGCTGATGAAACCCAAAGCCATGACGTTTTGGACATCATCCCAGTGCCAGAATAAAAATAAAAAACAGGCTTCTGTCACAAATCCTTCCTTTACAGCAAATAAGCAAATAAACCGCTGTATTATTATGAAATTTAGCCTTACAGTCATGTGAAAAAGTTAGTGCCCCCTCTTTTAATTCTATCTTTTTGGAATGCGAAAACATAAAAATAAATCTGATTGCAGCAGGTCTTGGTATTATTTAAATACAACATAAGAAGAAGAACAACATATAACTTTTAACTTTATGCCATTATTTATTTAACAAAAATAAATGAATGGATGAAAAAAATCATGTGGACAATTCCAAGTACCCCCAGGATTCAATAGCTTTATCAGCAATAACTTTTGGTCCAGTCGATTTTACAACATTGCTCCATTTCATTGAGGTTTTTGGGCATTCCCTTATGCACAGCTCTGTTAAGGCTTCACAACAGGAGTTCAATTGAGTTAAGGTCTGGACTGTGACTAGGCCATTACAAAATCTTTTATCTTTTATAGAGGTCTGTACATGTGCAGGTGATCAATTAATCAAGGGCTGATAATTAGCAGCATCTGCCTACAACTTACCCAGTAACATCTTGTAGAAGCAGTAAGGGGGTCCTTAGTATTAAATGTACTGTATGTTTCTTTGGCTTCATTGTTGTTAAATAAAGAAAATGGCACAATAAAAAAAAGGAAGTATATGTTGTTGTGTCGTCTGATGGTGCATTTGCCTAATACTAATGCCTGTTTTGATCAGAGGATTTAAAAAAAAAAGACATTAAACATTTAAAGACATTTCAAAAAGACACGACTATGTGAGTATCAGGCTTTTTATTAAAAAAAAAAAGTTTGTTTTTCTAATCTTTAAATTGATATTTGATTCAACAATGTCAAGAACACAGGTTTCACTTAAGCAGCATGGCCTGAATTAGACTGTGCCAATATATTGCACTTATGGGGAAGAGAGGGTTTAGAGGCTTGTTCGAGAACCCAGAAGTGGCATCTTCTTCCCATGCTATGCGGCTCCCCAGGTCCACCTCATGCTGCCAAAAGCAGCTCTGACCCATCAAAGCATAAACTCCACAAGACCTTTAAAGGCATGCTGAGATATCTGGCGGGTATCAAACTCCTCAACCCTTTCCATAGCAGTTTCTGCTGTGTAGCTGTACTACAACAATGTTTAGGTGCATGCCAAAATAACACATCTACATTTCCTCTAATAAAATAATGCCAAAATAACACACTCTACATTTCCAGCGAAACATTACAAAAACCAGACCAGCTGTTTTGGAGCCAATCACATGGTCGTCCGGCCATCACAATTTGGCCCAAGTTAAAGTCACCCCTATCCACACCCATGCTCATTTTTCCTTCTTTCTACACATCAACTTCATCAACATTAACAAACAGACTGTTTACTTGCTGAAAGTCTTGACTTTGCTCACATCCTGAGTGTTTTGTTCCAATTTCAATGTGGTGGTGTGCAGAAGCCAAACGATCATTGGTACAATATAAAAAAAATTATCATGAAGATGCCCATGTTCAACACACTTCACACACTAATTCTATCTTTCAGTAACTGTTTGACTTTACGTATACAGTTGTGTCAGATTAATGATTTATAGTCTCACTATGTGCTATAATCCAGCAGGGAATGGGTTCCAACTGTAATGAACTGAACTAAATATACCATGCCTCCACTTTTACACTGTCATTTCATTGAGCGCAAGAGAAACTGTACCCTCTGTAATCACATTCTCCATATACATTGACGTGCATTGATAATGTATCATGGGATAAACTGTATTAGAAAGGGCACAGAAACCGTTACTGATACCATTTCACAGACTTTGCGATTTTTTGTAGCCAAATTGTTTAATTTGCATTTAATAAAGTGCCAAGTGAGCATAATGAAAGGGCAAGGACAGGAACGACACTAAGAGTCATTTTAGGAATTAAATGACAACATAAAATAGCTATAAAAGCAAAGGCTTAATTATGTTCAATTATACTTTCCTGTTCTAACTTCGGTGAGTGATGAATATAACTCTGTCTAATGCCCGCATTTTAATATGTTGCATTAGATGCCTGTGCATGATTCCAATTTAGTAAATGTATTAAACATTTATTATCTCACTGTCGTCCTCTGAATGAAGAAAATGTTATTATACCAACGTTGGTTTGTGGAACGGTCTCTAATTAAGCTCTACGCCACTTCTTCAACCATTAACAGCAGACAAGATGCTATTTTATCCCTATATGCTATTAAAAAAAACTAAGTATTATGGGAGATTATTTCACCATTACCAAAATGGTAAGGTGTGGAATTTTCCTAGTTCGTAAATACCTGGGAATTTAATGATTTACAGAAAGTAGGTTCACCGCTTAAAAGCAACACATAGTGCGGCGTCTAATGTTTTAGGTATTTCAGTATCTGACAAGAAAATCTTTGTGTCTTTTATTTAAGCAAACACAATCCACTTTTCAATGTTTGTGTGTGAGAAAGACTCCCAGTGTCGTAAAATATTTAATGGGAGAGGTGGATAAATTCGTGCCAGCTAGTTAAATAAAAGGATGGCTCAGTATTTAAGGCTTTGAGCTACAGTGCAGAATGTCCTGAGTTCAAAGCCCAACAACTCTATGCTAGACCTTAAGGAAGATGTTTTAACTGCTGGGTTGTATCCCTTATATCCTTTGAATAAAAACACCATGCAGATGTGCAAATGTATTGACCGTATTGAATTTACTGATTTTTTATATACATATTTTAAACATAAACACCAATATGCTCGCTGTAATTAAATACTGTCAAAAGTAACCAATAACCAACTGAAATGTACCATCACGTAGCTGAAAATATGTTATAATGATATGTAAATATATTTATTTACTGTAAATTCATCACTGGCAGTAACTAATATTACAGTACACACGTTTTTTAATGCATTCTCCTGGATTAAATATGTCAACAATTTAAACACAGTAAAAAGCAAAAGCAAAAAAAAAAAAAAAAATCCATTAAATCTTTAACTTTCCAGAAAACCAGAGCAGACACATCAGACCGATTCATTCATATTACCATGTATGCATGGGGTCAAAGGTCAAATGGCGGACAAAACATCACTAGACAAGTTCAGTATCTGGAAAAAAGACAGTTTAAAGGTTTTTCTTCACCAAAGTGCTAGTGAAAGGCAAAGTGCACAAGCTTAGAGCGGTAACGTATGCAGCAGAGGTGATGGATTTGCCTCTAGTTTAATCTAAAGACATTGAGGAAAAAAGAGAGATAGGCGTATGTTTTAACAAATCTCCTTGACACTGACACCGGTTACCGTGAATTAAACCAATTGTCATGTAAATGATCTTATTTTAGATAGGCTTTAATGCAGCAACGGCTCCCACCTGCCAGACCCCCTGACTGATCATTTATTTGCACAATATTTAAAGATCTAATGATCTATACCATACTTTTCTATGTATCATCATTTCAAGGATAAGCAAAAGATTTATAGTTTAAGCAAAGTTACAAATTTTAATGAACACATTAAATGTATAAAATAAACAATATTTTAGTATTAAATTTGATTTATGGTAAAATAATTGCTGTGGTTGTAATGTAACATGGAATGTTAGTTATTTTTAAATTTTAATCTACAAATTATGTGTGCATTCGGTGGTAATGCTAGCAAACTTTTTTTCCCCAAAGTTTGCTACAGTATGTGTAGTCTGTAAATGTAGTCTGGACCCTAATGATATGCCTATACATTTCAGATTGGGGTCAACCTGTAGCAATGCCACAGCCGTGCTGCTTTAGCTGGACTACGCTTGGCAGCAGGGCTGACAAATAAAGCACGCACATCATTCCCGGCAGAATGCATGGGAAGCACAAAGGTGCAGAGGTTGTGGAAATTGCTGACATGATGTGGGTACAACCTCAATATGGAAAGAAAAAGACTCGAATTTCAGTGTCATCTCAATGACCATACTGTCAGATGGATCAAAGTCTGCTAGTATACAAAATATTAAAAGCCTATTACAAACTGGTATCCAATCTTTCCTGTTGCTACCAGTTTATGAGGCCTTAACTTATGACCTTTCCCACAATACAATGTTCTTTTCGTATTTGTGAACTTGTCTATACTTGTCAAAAATCTGTCTAAACAAGTGTCATCAACATCAGCAAACAAAAGAGGAATGAATCAGGAAAAATGCAGCTTAATATCATGGAAAAGGTTTTTTTTTCCTTCCATAGTTTAATTCAAAAAGTAAATCACTCATGTTCTAAATTCCTTGCATGTAATATGAAATATTTCAAGCATTTCTTTTTCCATGACCATGAATACAACTTACAGCTCATGAAAATCAAAACGTGTTATCTCAAAATATTAGAATATTTCCTAAGATCCATTTCAAGATGTTTTACAATACAGATGTGCAACTTCCGTGCTCAAATGTCCAACTTCTGAAAAGTATATTCACCCTATTTGTGTAATCAATACTTGGGCTCCTTTAGCATGCATTACTGCATCAATGTGGCATGGCATGGAGACGAACAGCCTGTGGCACTGCTGAGGCACTAATGAAAGCCAGGTTGCTTTGATAGCAGCCTTCAGCTCGTCTGTATTGTTGGGTCACATGTCATCTTTCTCATGACAATAGCCTACAGATTCTATGTACTGTAGGGTTCAGGTCAGGCAAGTTGGCTGGCCAATAAATCACAGTAATATCATGGTCAGTGGAAGTTTTGCCACTGTGGGCAGGTGTTGAGCTCTGCTGTAAGAGAAAATCAGCATCTCGATAAAGCTTATCAGCTGACAGAACCAGAAAGTTGCTCTAAAATCTCCTGGTAAAGAGCTGTGGCTTTGGACTAGTTTAAATTCACAACACGAGCAGGAGACATCACACCTAACACTGGACAACAAGCAATTTCAATTAACATTAGGACTGATACATGGGACAGAAAAGTGCACTGACAGCAAGGAGTCAGGGAGCATTTTACACTGACATTGTCTCTGGTTCACCTTCTGAGGATCATCCTACTTGTGGAGGGTGACGATGATCTTTTGAACAAACAAAAAGTCTGCCGTTTACCCCATGAGTGTGGTTGAACAAGAAATGTCCAGTATTTATACTGTATGACTTGTAAATTACTTTAATAATAATAAAAACATATTCTAATATTTTGAGAAACTGGATTTTCATATTTCTGTGCTGTAACCTGCAATAATCAACAATAAAATTTAAAAAAGTATATGAATATGAATGTAGTATATGTGTGTTTAACTTTTTTAATTAACTTTTGCCGTGTTTGGTAAACTTTAGCAGTTTAACAAAAACTTTTCTACAATTTATATATATATAGTTTTTTTTAAAGATTCACTGTACATCTGAAATGTTATTCCAATAATTAACATTTGATCATTTGACTAATGATTAAAAAGGGAATACTTAATGAATTTTTTATTCCAAATTAAAATCTTTTAGCATAATATCTCCATATAATACATACACTATATTGCCAAACATTTGTAAAAGACCAGGTCGCTCTTAGGAGGTCAGTGAATTACAGCGTGATAGGATGCCACATGTGCAAATTACAGTTGTAAAATTTCCTCACTACCAAATATTCCACAGTCAACTGTTGGTGGTATGATAACAACGTGGAACAATTTGAAATGACAGCAACTCAGAAGTGGTAGAAAAGTCTATGAGTATTATTACAGTATGTAGGGTTGTTTTTCAACTCGGCCCCATAGTTCCAGTAAAAGCAACTCCCAATACATACCAAGACATTTTGGACAATTTCATGCTCCCAACTTTGCGCTAGTTTGGGGACGGCCCCTTCCTGTTCCAACATGACTGCGCACCAGTGCACAAAGCAAGGTCCATAAAGACATGGATGATCAAGTTTGGTGTGAAAGGACTTGACTGGCCTGCACAGTGTTCTGACCTCATAGAACACATTTGGGATGATTTAGAGCGGAGACTGCGAGCCAGGCCGTCTCGTCCAACATCAGTATCTAACCTCACAAACACACTTCTGGAAGAATGGTCAAAAGTTCCCATGAACACACTTCTAAACCTTGTGGAAAGCCTTCACAGAAGAGTTGAAGCTGTTATAGCTGGAAAGGGTGGGCCAACATCATATTAAACCCTATGCATTAAGAGCTGAATGTTACTCAAGTTCATATGCATGGAAGGCGGATGAGTGAATACTTTTGGCAATATAGTGTTTTTAGTACTAGTCAAAAGACATTTGGACACATTGATTAGATTTATTTTCTACATTCAGGAACAATACTGGACATTTCAAAACTATGCAATAATACACACGGCATTAAATATTTAGGTAACAACAGCAGCTGGCACGAAGGTCAGCTGTTCTCCAACAGTTTTTGCTAGAACAGTATTGTCAAGTGCATTTGCAAAACCCATCAAGCACCATGAAGACCATCACAGGAAAGCGAGACCAAAACTTACCTATGCTGCAGAGAAGAAGTTCATTTAGAGTTACCAGCCTCAGAAATCACCAATTAGCAGCACCTCTGATTAGAGCTGTTTTTGTTTTGTTTGTTTGTTTTTTCCCAATAAAATGTAATATAAATATTTCATACAAGCTGTATCAAATATTTAAGAACATGTTTTGCTTAAAACAGAACAATGAAGTATTTGTCTGATCTTTGTACATACTGTACAGTTTATTATGACATCTATATTGGCAACTAACACTACTGTACTGTAACAAAGTGCTTAACTCCCAAAACACGCATAAAGTGCCATAGGCTAAAGCAGTGAACTAAATTAAAGTCTGCTCGTACTACATGAAAAGCAATTTTTGTAAATAAACCCACATTCATATCAGAAAACAATTTGTGTATATTAACAGTGGATAAAGACATCGGGAACACAAGCAATGGGATTATTATTATTATTATTATTATTATTATTATTATTATTATTATTATACATACTGGATTATGTTTGCTAAAAACTCTGATATGTGATTCTTCGTTTTTTTTTTCCTTGAACATAATACTGATTAATTACTAAATTACAGCCATATAATATAGTTATATGTAGGAATGAAAAAGTCATGTCTCCTTCATAATAGCAGGTTTCCTGCCAATTGTTTTGATATATTTATAATTTATGGATAAGACTTAGGGAGTTTAAATGCCAAAATCAAACAGAAATGATTTGGCACTAGTCAAGGTTGAGAAAATATGATAAAAGCAAATGGGCACAGATTTTAATAAATAAATAGTAACATGGAAAATGTGTGTAATCTATTCTCCCATGATTGTGTTTGGATGGTGGCCTTCTGATCTTAAATCGCTCCTTTCTAGCATTAAACAAGACACTGACATTTACAGTTTAGCTTGTCAAATGTTAGGAAATTGATTAAAATGTGGGTTGTGGTCTGAGAAAAGCCATCGGATGTGGCTAAAATCTGGTTTTGGCCAAAGTGCATTTTTTGGCTGATTTAACAGGCATTCTACTTTAATTAAATTGTTCATCTAATGTCATGTGTCATTGCAAAAAAAAGAAAGAAAAGAAAGAAAGAAAAGAAAAAACCCAATTGAGACAATTCCTGATAAGTCACCAACTCAAAAAAATATCTGAAAACCAGAACACAGCGCTCAGAGTCTGTATGGATGGCAAGAGGCAGTTTAAAAATTATTTAATGTTGCTATAAATAGAAAAACTGAACTAAATTAACCAGTGGTAGTGTGAACAGATGTCCCTTCAGTAAGGAGATAGTGATACTTTGTTCATTAATTATTTTTAACACTTTTATGTGTACATTCTAATAATTAAGACGGGAATAATTAAGAGAAGGTCAAAAACGATTAAAAAATAGATATCCTTATATGGTAGCCTTGCTGGTGTGTGCGAACAGGAGAGACTTCAGACAGGCAGGGGTGTCAGGCAGAACAAACGTCATCATTACTTGTATAACCACTACAGGAATATGGGAATGACATTGCAAAAATTTTGAACTCTCAAAATAAGAGTATTATTCATTTTTGGTCATAGGAACAACCGGAAACAACCAAAAAAATGTGTGATTGCGTGTATCTGGGTTATTTCTTTGCCTGTGTAATCCATTAAAATTTTATTTTTTACTTAGTCAGGTTTGTATAGTTGGTTAAAATGAAATTTAATTCAGTGCATTATAATGGCTAAATTGTGCTGAAAAAAAAAAAAGATATGTCACTCTATACTGCACAGTCCTGAGCCCTACACTCACTCATCATCTATACCGCTTTATCTTGTATTCAGGGTCACGGGGGCCTGGAGCCTATCCCAGGAGACTTAGGGCACGAGGCACGGTACACCCTGGACAGGGTGCCAATCCATCGCTGGGCACACACATATACACTCACTCATTCACACACTACGGGCAATTTGTAAATGCCAATCAGCCTACTCTGCATGTCTTTGGGCTGTGGGAGGAAACCGGAGTACCCAGAGGAAACCCACCAAGCACGGGGAGAACATGCAAACTCCCTGCACACAGAGACGGAAATCGAGCCTGGCCGGGAATCGACCAGGCAATTATATGGCTGTAATTTGCCCTGGCGGTGCAAGGCGACAGTGCTAACCACTAAACCATCGTGTCTGTAAAAAAAGGCGAAGTGCCTTAAAAAATTTTTTAAAAAACCTGCAAAAAATACTCTGGGTTTCAGGAGCTACATGTAAGTAAGTTTTACCTCAGGTGAGAATGATGCCTATAATCTGATAAGTGAAAACTCATTTCCCATTGTAAACGTTTTTGGCAGATTTCACAAAACGTAAGGCTTACAGTTAAACAACAGTTAATCCAGACTGAGTAATCTGATTTACAGAGAGGCATTTTATGAGCGGTAATAATAGAGCATAACAGAACTCGGACGTTTTATATATACAGTATGTATCACTCAGTGTCACAGGTGTTCTAGCAATCGTTAATTACACTAACTGTCAGTCACCAGAATGAGTGACAGTAGGACAGTATGGTCCATAGTACTGGGAAGAGCAGAGATGTCATCTTAAACAACACTTAGTAATTGCTTCTTGTCATTTTCGAATTGCCACTGAACTGTCCATGTTGCTCTATTCACGGCTAACATGCTAACTTGCTTCTAACGCAAGGCTGAATTACAAAAATCCCTCTCTAACCGCTGATCAAGGGCACTACTAGGTGTGTGGAAGAAGGAATTGTACACCATAATGGGAAACATTATTTGGGATTTTACCCCAGAACCCTGGCATTACAGCTGTGCTGATATTGAGCACAACAGCACTCCCTTTCGTGTAATACTGTTTAATTGCTTTATATTTATACCAAAGTTGTGGTTTTAAATGTATGGCTGTTGTTTATTCTTTTTTTCTTTACTTGTAAATCTTATAGTAAAATAATCAAACACCTACAGCAATTTGAAACGTGTTGCCAGCTGCGATAAAGACTTTCAGTGTTCTTACCTGAAGATGCGATCAGATGGCTGCTCCCCCATCACCAAGTCGAAACCGCGCTGGAAAATGGTGTAAGGCCACGGACTAGGAACAAAACAGAATCAGGCTGCGGTATGATTATTCCATTTCTCATAAATCTGCCCACTCATCACTGTAGCATTTGACCTTGAAACTCTTTAAAACTGTAACTACCCAATAACAGCCCTGAATTTGTCCATTAAACCTACGCATAAATGCAGTTTATTTTTTACTGACAATTGCTTATTTCCTTCATTCATTTCAACATACTTACTCACCTCTCTCTCTCTCTCTCTCTCACACACGCACACACACACATCCTTTTTATTATTTAACAGAATTTTCATTTTGCATGTTCAGAATGTGATGCACCAGCTGACGCAAACACACTGAATTGCGATCCTTACGTATAACGATGTATTATTTTATTACAAGGAATGTCAGTGCAAAGGTGATGTTTTGCTATACAAAAAAAAAATAATTAATTCAATCCATCCTTGTACCTTGGTTCTCCCATTGACATAGTTATTAATATACAGTAGCTCCTTAATATTGTGCCTCCACCTTACCCCTAACCCGAGGCTGTGTTAGGATCTTTTCTTTCTTTTAAATCAAATAATGTCCCAGCAAGGTCAAAACCTGCCTGATATTTCTATCCTTGCCAGGAAATTCATTCATCAGTGCACCTTTCTGATAGACACTGTTAACCGAGACACCTTTCTCTGACTGGTATGTAGCTGTATCTGGAGTTATGCAGATATTTATAAAGTAATAGATCTGAATGTCTTGGCAGCTCACGGGTCAGAGATGGAGAATAGCAGACGAGGAGACAATGACTCTCAAAAGAAAGCGGTTAGAAGCGGTTAGAAGCTGCTTCTTGATACCAAAGCTCTGTTTTGTAAATATTAAATTGTCCCCTTTGAGGCTTGGCATATTTAAACTTTTTTCAGGAACACGGTGACTTTTGCCCAAATGCTATCACAAATGCCATTTGTGCAAAAACCTTTATCAGTGAAAAGGCTATGAATGTAAAGTTCAGCATAGGAAATATTTAAGATCCTTCGCAACTTTAAAATAGCTCAACATTCCTCCCAACCTCGTCGGATTTCTTTTTTGCCTCCCTGAGGTGTTAGGTCCAATTAAATAATCTTCACACCTTCTCAGCATGCCACCCCGCCTGCAAACCCCTCACCGTCAAGAGCCGGCACTTCCCTGTTGCCTATCTTCTCAATTGTTCCAATCAGATTTCTAATTAACAGATCCATCTCACCAACCATCATCACTCCCATCTCACTTCCAATTAAAACGCCAAGGTTTTCCACACATCTGAGCCTTAAACACTCCAGAACAACAGCCCAAAATCCTGACAAGTGCACGTTAAACACTGTTTGGCAAGGAAGAATCTCTAATTAACTTCAATACATATTAAATGCTCCTCCTTAGGGAATTCTGAAAGCTTCTATTTGTTTTTGTTTTGTCTGTTTAAATGTTCAGAATGTGAGCCATTTTACTTTTCTTTTCGCCACTTTTACGTCTGCATTCTATGACGTTAGTCTTGCTAGCGTAGCTGACTTCGTAACAGAATGCCATCTGTTAAGGTGTTTGTAAGACTCTCATCTCGACAACCCTGAATTGTCACAAATCATCTTGCGATACGCCGGAAGTTCAACTGAATTCAATAAAAAAAAAAAATTTCGTACAGATGGATACTATTTATTTCCCAAGTTTATTCTTCTGTTCATTCCCACCCACACCTCTCCCCTCTCATAAAACAACTACCAAATGCGAATGGTTTAGACTAACTCATGCCTTCTTTGAGCCACATCCTTCTGGACTATTTCGCATGCTCTGATCTCTTCTACATACACAGACTCGCTCCTATAATTGTGATGGACAGGAAAGAGAGCGCGTGCAATCCTTACCACCCAGAGAGCACACGCACTTCTGCTCGCATGTCCCTCAGCCAAAGGTGGCTGTGCTGCCTGTGGCATTTTCAGGATTCAGTGATGCTTTTCTGTTGCACCACTTGGGATCAATGTTTCTATCAGGCTGTTCACCCTTTCCTGACCATCATGTCCAAGACACAGTAGAATACAATGAGGTAGGGTTAAAGTTGGCTTACTTAATCACTTACCCTTGATTCGGTCCCCATTCATTGCGAATGCAGAGATGCTTGTGAACAGGGTCTTTCATATAGCCATCAAAACACTGGCATTCACCTGTAAAGGAATCCGAAGAGCAGATTTAACCTGTGCTGCCAGCAGGTGAAACGCATAACATAATAAGTCGATTAATGCAGACAGTTACTGATGCGACACTCTATAATTGCAGTGTGACCCCAGATAGGATGGAAGTGGAGGCTTTAATGTGATTGCACGTACAGTATCTCACAAGAGCCAAATGAATGACCTGTGTAACATGTTACTAGAATTGCACTTGGCTAATCATTAAACTGCCTCTTAAGCTCATTCGGGCTGCTTGAGGACAGACATCAGACTTCAGCACATCAGCTCTGTGTACAGTATACTGTATGTATAGGGACCTGATTGCAAAATGATCATTTCTGTTGCAGCACATATAATTTTTTTGTTGTTTAAATGCACTAAAATCAAATACTACAGTAACTTTAAGATGCGTGTGTTGTTTTGTACTTCAGGACTTGTTCACCTTCTGGGCTACACGAAAAAATGAAAAATATACGTTGTGTAAAGTACAATACAATGTCATCAATACACAAGTTTATACTGTCATCAAGTGGGATTTGCTATGATTACTTGACCTTTTAATGTTTATGCATTTTGTATACGAGCTCTGCGGTTTAACATTGCATTACGCTAATACACTTTATCTCTCAAAAAAAATGCCTCAGAAATCCGAGATAAGCCAATCAAGATGTGTACAGAGAATTGTTTGCGTGGGTGATAGGTACTCTTTAAGGCTACATTCACATTACCATGCTGATTCAAATTTTTTACTCTAATGTGACACACGTCTGATTTTTTTTTAGATCACTTTCGTATGTGGTCCAAGATCAGATACTGTATATCGCTGGTACATAGTCATGTGACTTGCATGACAATAGGCAGATCTGAAATCATGACACTTATCGCGTGTGCATAGGGTGCAACAACTGCTAAAACAACTAAAGCAAGGCATCTGGCTTTCTTTGTCCTCCTGGACCTAAGCTGATTCACTGCTTGCCATCCCGCAGAGCAAAATCCCAAACATAATCTTGCTTCCATTGTTTGAAATGAACGAGTGAGCGGATGAATACGACTTGTTCTAACCCAGATGGCATGAACAAAGATGCATCGATGTGTGCATGCGTGAGTAAGATTAAAATTTTTCCACTTTTAATTATGAATGTGAACCTTGATGACACGCAAATGTAATCTGAGAATCAAAAATCTGGAATTGAAAGAGGTGGCATGTAATGGGAATGCAGCCTAACGTTAACTTTCACTTTCCAGAAGCCCTTCCCCATTTCGCCATGTTACTTGCTCTCACCTTAAAAGACATCCATACGTTCTTCATGGAACATTTTGAGGTAATTATTAAAAAGGATCTATAACGTGTGTTCAACTTAGCAAACAATATATGAGTGTATTATATATTTAACATTCATTTGTATTATCCATCAAGAATGCTATTGACAGAAAGCAGACATGTCTTATTAAACCAGCCTATCCCAAAATGTGAAATGTATATTTACATATGCAAATATTGTTAATAGTAATTATGACTAGAAAGAGATTTGGGTTGGAGGTTTGGATCTTCTGTCCTGGTGCGTACTAAAACATGTGGACATTACGCCATTGACTCGTAAAAATATTATATTGAAAATGTACTGCTAAGGATTATTGCACATCACTGGGGAATTAAAAGTCAACCATCCAGCTGATTGTCTGTGATCGCCTCTGCCAGCAAGCAGCTCCCGACTGCACAGCGTATTACTTCCTGCACCTGAAACAGTAGAAATGCTTCTTCTTCCTTCTTTGTAAGTCAATCAATAGGGTTTTACTTTTAAACAAAATGTTAAACAAAGAAACATTTTATGTATTTTTCTCAACGTAAATGTAATCCACACATGCACAGGTATTTTTAAAATCAGGGTTTCATCCTTTGCTCTGAAATAATAAATCAATAGATAAATAAATAAATTCATTAATAAATAATATATTTTCTTTAAAAAAAAAAAATGAAAACCCTAATCGTAAGACCATGTTGGCCAATCAGTATGAATAAATCAGCGTGAATAAAACAAACAAAAAAAAAGCTCTTCACTAAGTGCGACAGTGTGACACGCTGATGTCAATCACAGGTGATATCCGCATAAGCACACACACTTTCACAAGTCAAAAACACTTCTTTTTTTTTTCTTTCCACACATCAACACTGAAATCGACTTTCTGAGTATTCTCACCAATGAAAGGAGTTCGGCCAAAAAGCCGAACTGCACAGAAAAAAACGCCATGTTTAAAAATACCCGTGTACCTGTGAACAAGGACACTCATTAAGACACTACATTATGAAACTACTATTTCCTGCTAGTCTTCAAACAAGCACTTTTATAACCATGACCTTTTCCCAAAACTTACAGTATCACGTCACGACAATTTAACCAGACTACACTACTCTAAAAAGATTTTTTTAAATCCACTTAAATGTCCTAAAAGGGCTCTGGTGAGCGTGCATTACTACAGTATGTAGTATGTGTTGCAGTGTAAATGCACTGCTATAAGGGGTGTTATGGACAGTCTGCGAGTGCTGCCGGAGTATCTGACGTGAACATGGCATCTTCCCACCATCAG
Organism: Clarias magur; assembly: GCA_013621035.1. NCBI lineage: Eukaryota > Metazoa > Chordata > Actinopteri > Siluriformes > Clariidae > Clarias > Clarias magur. The sequence continues at coordinate 334,789 of QNUK01000395.1, read as the reverse complement.
TTTGTTAATCGGCACTGCAGATGTGTCAGACCTTCCCAGTCATCTGGCTGACGATAATGTGCTTTGTCAGGTCACAGTGTAAGCGTGTCATTTGTGATTTGTTTGTACAGGATGATAAGGATGCACTCTGAATGGTGGCATGACCAAATAAATGGCATTTCAAATATCAAAGAGTGAAGGAACCCTCTATTTGTAAATGTTTTTTACAATAGGAGTTATTTGGAAATTGGTATTTTTTCAAGCCAAAAGAACAACTGGCCACATCTTTACCTATTTCCTGAAAAGTGACCTCTGATATTTACAGCAGAAGTATTTCTGATTACTTATATGCGGTTCATGCACCAAAATATCTGATCTTGCAAATAATATGTGCAACTATGTTTCACAGACAAAGACATATGACTGTTATAGTGACCTCTTCCTGTTTTTCCTGCTTCGCCTGGGTGTTTGGTATTGCAGAGGTTTCAAGCAAGAAAATCCTACCAGGCATCCAAAAACACACGCATGCACGCACACACACACGCCCACACACCCACACACACACCCACACACACACCCACACACACACCCACACACACACCCACACACACACCCACACACACACCCCCACACACACCCACACACACACTACACACACCACACACACACACACACACACACACACACACACACACACACACACACACACACACACACACACACACACACACACACACACACACACACACACCCACACACCCACACACACACACACACACACACACACACACACACACACACACACACACACACACACACACACACACACCCACAAATCCCTTGCCATTGCTCAGTTTATAAGCATAAATAATAAGATGTGTGCTGGCTGAATCAATGTTTATCTGCAATCTACAAAACAGAGTGGAAATATTAGAAGTAATCAACTGTAATCAATATAAGCTTTAAAGTGTGTATAAAGTGTATAAGCTATAAGTTTAAATACGTACTGTAGTTGGGTAACGTAACAAGAAAAAATAAGGTGTCCATTCTGGATCAGGTTTATAAGATTGTTGATTAACTGCAAATCAACTGCAGTGTAAAATTTTCTAATATTTCTAAGCATCAGTAGACAGACTATGAGGGAAAAATTATATTATACCATAATGCAGGTGAATTCTTGAATCTGAATGGTCAGAAGGTGCATTTTACTTTTGTATGCATTATTTTTTTTATGGTTGTTCACACACAGGCTTGGACATGTGACACTTCACATAATCTAATTATAATAAGATGAATAATAGATTTAAAAAGAAAGCTGTTGTTAGGAGACATTTATGGAAGTCGTCGCCAATGCCAGGTCTTGTTAAAACACCCTGGGCTTTGGACAGTTTCACAGCACTGTACAGTCTTGAAATCAGGCAGATGAAAATTTTCGGACAGTTTCATATTAAAAGAGCAAGCTGGATTTTATTATTATTATTATTAGTAGTAGTAGTAGTAGTAGTAGGTTATGCTGAATTGGACTACTTTCGCCCCCAGCCAAACACACTCAATGTTCGGTAATCAGAGTGAGTCACAGAGGAGAAATCGAATAAGTAGATCGGATAAAGATCAAGTTTTATCTTAAAACGATATTCAGTTTAGCTTTTCTAATTACTACAGTATATATCGGTGCAGGTGTTTCTTTATATTGAGCAAGGAGCTTATTAAAAGCTTATTAAGGTAGATTATTAAATATGGCACATAACTGTTCATAACAACGCTTTAACTCAACATTCTGGTTTCACTTACGGTGCAGGTTAAACTTCAGGCATATCTAAGGACTTCAAAACTTTCACAAAATTCTGTCATGCAGTCGAATTTAAGACGCATTTCCCTCAGGAAGAATCTGAGATCTTTCTATTCATCTTTGAAGGTTCAGTTTTCATAGTCTACTGAAATTTCTTTGGAGTAAGCCATGCTGTGTCACTCATTAGTTTCTGTTTGGTGAAGGATTGTGGCGGCTTGTAGATGCATTCATCGTTTCTGTCTTTCGTATACTGTACTCAGTCTACACAAGTTACACTGTCACGTTTAATGGCTCTGTTAAGTGACGTGTATAGCCACGCCCACCCCGAGGGGAGAACATGTTACATTCGTCCAGGAAGACACGAGAGGCTGTGACATAAGCTGCTCATAACCGCACTTCTACTCAACATTTTGCATGATGATGTGACAAAATCTGGCTAGACAGACAAAATTCTGACCAATGTACAGAAAACAAAAAAATTACTATATATATATATATATATATATATATATATATATATATATATATATATATAAGAGAGAGAGAGTCACAGACAGGAGGCGACGCTGGTAAAGAAATGACTGTACTGCACTATCCCAGCGTGGATTATTTCCCTATAATTGCTTGCGTTTCAGATATAGGCCTCCGTTGCCGTTATAATAACCTCCACTCTTCTGGGAAGGCTTTCCATTCCAATTTTGAGCATGGCTGTGGGAATTTCAACTCATTCAGCCATAAGAGCATTAGAGTGGTCAGGCACTGATGTCAGACAAGGAGGAGGCTTAGAGCAGAGTTGGGGTTTCAATGCATCCCAAATGTGTTCAGTGGGGTTGAGGTCAGGGCTCTGTGCAGGCCTCTTCCACTATAACCTTGGTCAACCATGCCTTAACATATCTTTTCTGAACAGTGGTGTGCCTCCAACTTTGTGCACCACTGTCATGTTGGATTAGGTTTTCTAGTGAAGGGAAACTGAAAGTACATTCCCAATAGTCTTGTGCTTCTAACTTTGTGGCAACAGTCTGGAGAAGAAGATATACATAACATAGTGGTGTGATGATCAGGCTACACAATGACATCAATAAATATATATTTTCATCATATCTAAAGTAAAAGTGTAGCGTACCATACATGCCTTTAAAATATTAAAAAGACAAAATAACACTTTGCATGTTTCTGCATACGGTTCACTGATTTCGTTTTTCCGCTAGCAGTTTGACTAACCGATCACATGATACTGTTGACTTGCTTTAAAACTAGTTCTTACAAAGTCAGCAAACTAGAATTTCACCTCGCTGTTTAATCTCCCAGGTGTTCCTTTTTTTCTTCTTGAGCTCATGAGACAGAAAGTTGAGTTCAACAAGATAAAGTCAGCGCAAAATGAAAGAAACTACATGCATCTACTCTTTTCCAGTGAACTGGTTATTCCATCAGGTGAATTAATCTGTGTTGAGATAAACACTGCTTCAGCTGAGAAAGCAGAAAAGTGCAATAGTCATCTGTCTCCCATATCAGCCGCACATGGAAGCCAAGTCATAAATGCTTCAACCACTCTGTAGAGGCTAAAACATTGTGCAAAACATCTTGAGCCACTTCTAATTGTTTATTTTGGTTCCAAAGAGTCAGACGCTTGTGTTCCTTGTGTTATAATGTCGTCTTGAGGAATAGGTCTCCAGGTATCCCGTATAACTTTTTTGGCTCATCATAAGTCCAGTCCCTGTACCTGAGCGGTTTCAGCCACGCAGTGACCTATGAACTATTCAATCATACAGAAATCACCGTAATTAAAGCATGAACCAGTAAGAAACACTTGCAGATGATGTCACATGATCAGGCCAGTGATTAGTCTACAGCTGAGGCACTTTACATTGAAACATTTGCTGTTTGTAAACGTTCGTTCCCATTTTTAAAAAAAAATCTAATTTACATACAGTGGTAAAATAAATATATATATATATATATATATATGGAAATGACCATTCCCTTTTCTTATTGCTATTGTCCTTGCTAACATTCTTGGGACCCATGGTGCTATGTCTTCACTAAATCTAAGAAGAAGAAAAATCTGTAAACTCGTTTCTCTTGGTTTTCCACTTACACAAACAAGTTTTGAACGGCTCCTGGAAATGCACGTCCGCGCCGGAAATGCTACAAATTTCTTGCTAAATTTCGGCTATTAAGCCAAATATTTGTGAGGTACAGTAGGGGGTTTGTATGCTGAGGTGCACCATTGTAGTTTAGTTTAATTTAATAGGGGGAAACGAGAGCTGGTTTAAGACTTTTGCACAGTACTGTAACTCAGATTTTCGCCATAAATTTTCAGCCTGCGATCAGAAGAAATTTTACGGATTTCCTTTAGTGGTCATTAGGTTAAAAAGTCAAATACATTTTGTATCAATATAACAATTTGCATTGTTGATGATCAAGAAAACATGAGAAATTTCTGAAAAGTGAGACTGTATAATCTGTTTTTTCTAAAGTAACCATCTAAAAATGACTCAGAAAGTTTTTTTTTTTTTTAAAGGCAGTATCCGTCATTCACGTTGCTCTTAACCGGAATATGATTCAATGTAAAGCTTTCTTCACTAGTTCAAGTGTGTGATGTGTCATATCCAGAGTTCCATTACTACCATGTAAACAACCATAAAATTCATATTCTACATGTTAACTTCAGATTTCTGTCAGTAGTTCTGTGATTTAGTGTTACACGGTAGATGCCTGAGTTGATTTCAGACTGTAGGTCTTAATGGACAGGCTCTAAATCATGCTGAAAATGACCTTAAAGAAGTAAGCTACCAAGCGGAATGCAAATACATTCTATAAATATTTAAAGCCTGAACACGTAGTAAAATCCATCCCACACAAAAAAGCATCCTGACTGCTGAGTGAGATATAACCTTATCCTGTTCTTACAGCTCCGGCTTAAGCCAACACACGTTCTTTAAGATCTGCAGTGGCTATATATATATATATATATATATATATATATATATATATATATATATATATATATATATGATAATAAAAAATCCTGAGAAATAATAATTCACACTTAGTTTCATTTTCTCGATTCAGAGACTATAAATGAGTTTTTTTGACATGTTGGTAACATAAGCCATCCGTCTCCAGTCTCATTTTACCGCGATCATATTCACAAATGCGTTCATGTCAGAAAAAGAAAAGAAGGCGGTAAAACAGAGTGAAAACAAAGCCAAACAAAAGTCACAGCAAAAAGTGCTGGCGTCAGAAAAACAGTGAACATGCAGCTACAGCACTGCTGCCTCACAGATAAGCATAATGTTTAGACTGTTTCATCATTTGCTCGACTATTTATTTCAAATTTGCCACAGAAGCTACTATAAACTCATATACAGTAATCGGATTTCCAGTGCCTGGAGTGCGTTTCATCTCCTCCAAGATTTCTAGTGAGAAAAAGATGTAAGAAATACCTAGACCATTTTCCTTTAGAAGGACCATTCATATTGCTTTTCTAAGAAAAAAAAAGGCATCAGTGATGATGTAATGGTGTTCTCTATTTGATTTGCTCATGCTTTCTAGACTCTCATACAGAAAGCTTGTGTTTGCTGCTTGCAGTGAATTGCCAAATTATTTACCTGGCTCAGCACTATGTAACACACACATACAGTGCAGGTCAATGAAGCGCCGACTTTAAACAAAAAAGAACTTGGAGTAGAACTAGTGGGATTGGTGAGGTAATGACTAATAAAATATTGGTGGCTTGGGCCCCTGAGTGGCGCAGTGGTAAAGTGCTTGCCCTATCACCTGGAGGTTGCTAGAGAGAGCTGATTGGCTGAGCTCTCTCATTGGGTGTGGGATGGGAGCCATTTAGCGCCATCATATCAATCACGGCTCTACGGCCAACCTAGGGCGTATAATATAATATAGCGTAGTGAATATCGCTGTCCTCCGAGGGATTTCCGCCGCTCCCAAACATATGCGGTTGGCTAGCATCACGTTGTTCAGAAGAAACATGTGATTGACTGGTAGTAGGAGCCTTAATGTGGGAGCTAGTGACGGGTAGGAATCAGAAACAACTTAAAAATTAGGGAGAAAATCTGGGAACCCAGAAAAAAAAAATATATGAAATATCGGTGGCTTAGTGGTTAGGATTGTCGCCTTCCACCTCCAGTGTCCGGGTTCGATTCCCGCCTCTTTGCACATGGAGTTTGCATGTTTTCCCCATGTTTGGTGGGTTTCCTCCGGGTACTCCGGTTTCCTCCAACAGTCCGACTGCGAACTGCACAGTATGTATGCCCTGTGATGGATTAGCACCCAGTCCAGGATGTTCTCTGCCTTGTGCCCTAACTCTCCTGGAATAGGCTCCAGGCCCCCCATGACCCTGTACACATTATAAAGGAGTATAGACGATGAGACAACAAAGATGTTGCCTTGTAGTTAAACTTGCACTCGACAGAAAGCCATCACAGCTATTTGATTTGTGTAGAAAAGGCTGGTTGTGTTCTATTACCTGTTAATGATTTAAAGTTTTAATTCCTTAATCCACAATAATTCCCTTTCTCTCCCTAACCTTAAAGAGCTCCATTTATCAATCGGATTAATTAAACTGTAGCGACCAGATCGGGGAGCCGTATGCGCAACGTGCCGCGTTCCTGTTCAATAAATGTCTGCATCTGTCGCACACTCCCTGTCTCTCTCTCTCTCTAATGTGCTTAGAAACCTCAGATATTGTCGCTTCCCATCCAGGATTTCATCAGTATCTTCACCCAATGGTCGGACTGAGGCTGTCGTACAGTTTCCATCTCCTCCATTACATATATCCAGCCTCCGATCCTGTGGCCTGACTCCTACCGCGGCTTTCATTAAGAATGTGGCATAGAGAAAGCACAATGCAATTACTGAAGCGAGGCAACGCCAAGGCCTCATCTGTTAGATTTCATTTACTAGAAAAGCAAGGCCGAGTTCCCACCGGTATAACTTGTGATTCATTTAGGCTTGGCGAATTCACCATTCAATGTTCGCATGAGACTGTAGCGATTCTGAATTAGAGACGCAAATATAAGAGAAACTTTTTTTTTTTTTTTTTTTGTGATTTACATGGATTTTAGCTCAGATGATGATTACTTGAGTTGCACATCAAATTTATTAGCAAATAGATTTGTCTGCAGTTTTCGTCGTTAAAATAAACAACCCTATGAACCGAAATAAATATGACTTCTGAAAAATAAGTTAAATAAGCGCTCATTAAAATCTTATCATGGAGGCAAAAATCATTTCCATTCAGCTGCAAGGGGGGCTTGTGCATTAAAAATATACAATTATCACAAACAGATTCGGGTCTCCCGGGTCCCGGGAAGCATAAATATTTAGTTTAGTTTTAGTTTAAAAGCACAAAATGGTTTCCTGATCTGATTTTCATTTAGACGTAGGTGGTACCTTGGAGAATGATACAAATCCTACATTTGTGAGATGCAGAATATAAAATCCTAATTTAGCTTTCACTCCCTTATGCTGTACACGAAGATTTTAAACCGAATTAGCACATTTTTTCTTTTATCTCCTTTCCTTAAGGGATCTAATTCATAACTGGTGCTGCCAAAAGACACTGATTAGATCTAACACTGTGAGTACCGTTCAGCTCATATCTTTGCTGATTTGGCAAGTTTCTGCAATCGGAATCCCGCGGAAAGGTTCCTATGGCATTTTCAACTAACAGTGCAAATTACGATTGTTCAATGGACTATACAATAAATCCAGTTCAATATTTTAATGTTAATTACAAACAATAGTAACAAATAAAAATAGAAATAGTAAAAAGGGAAAAATCCTAATTAAACGGTTGTTCTTATCAAGAATAAAACAGAACAGTTTTTCTGTAGCCCATTTTTTAAGTAGGAATAATAGATGATGGTATGTAGAACCCAAACCCTGACCTTAATTACATACAACACTGTGAGTAAGGAAGCCGTTGTTCTGTAGAATCTGATATGGAAGGCGGTTTTAAACTTTACTCCTGACTGTTACAATGTTGTACTCAAGATTAAGATTTAGCAGCTATATATATATATATATATATATATATATATATATATATATATATATATATATATATATATATATACATACATATTATCATACATATGTGCAGTGCCTCAATCTCAGAAAAAAAACTTTTTTCAGAAGCAATAACACTTTTTGCATACATAATTTGGGGGGGAAATAGGACTATGAATGATGATAATGATGTGTGTGTGTGTGTGTGTGTGTGTGTGTGTGTGTGTGTGTGTGTGTGTGTGTGTGTGTGTGTGTGTGTGTGTGTGTGTGTGTATGTGTGTGTGTGTGTGTGTGTGTGTGTGTGTGTGTGTGTGTGTGTGTGTGTGTGTGTGTGTGTGTGTGTGTGTGTGTGTGTGTGTGTGTGTGTGGTGTGTGTGTGGTGTGTGTGTGAGTGTGTATGTGCATACCTGAATCAGGATCACACTGGTGTTCACAGGGATCTACAAGGCGACGACCACACAGCTCGCTAAGCCATGGCCCGCTGGCATTCTGCTGATAGTAGAGTAGCACCTGAGCAGGGTTCAGCCAGTCGGAGGCATCCAGCTGACTACCCTGTAACAGGACAAACCTGGAACCTGCAACGAGAACCACACGCCACAACAGTGAGATCGAACATGTACTGCTTGACTTATTAGTAAAGAATGATTATTTAAGCTCCTTCTCCATCAAGCGAATATCTCACACACTTCTGACAACATACCATTGGAATTACCTTTATTATAGGATTATATTATATTACAACATTAATCAAGATGAACATAATGCATCGTGTTAGTTTTTGTGAATGTACACTATACCCAGAATGTGAAGATCCAGAGTAGGAAACCATCTGTCTTTAAAAGATTCATGAATGTATAACATACAGTGTATACTGTGCATTACAGTATGTATATTATATGTATACAGTTGCACGGCAGAAGAACAAGTCACATTTTTAATCAGTGTGAAATCTTATGAAATAAAGTAACCTACTGGTGTATCCTGTCTCATAAACAGGTCTACAACTCTTCACATATTTATATGCAAGTGTACTCCTCTGCAATTTCCTGAACTCTTGCATTATGCAACATTATACTTCTGTATATAACATCCTCTAAACCTTCAGTTTCAATAACCTGTACCTTTCATTGACTAATAAACAGCATATCTATTTTAATATAAAGCGCATTATTTGGTCTATAAGTTCGTGGCCACCTGACCATAACACCCATAAATGCTTCTTCCCTAAATTGTTGCCACAATATTGAATGCTTTTATTGTAACAGAATTACAATTTCACCTTCACTGAGACTAAGCGGCCCAAAATTACAATGCCACTGCTCACAATGTGAGGAACATAAAAATCAATAAAATAAAATCAATTGTCCTGGACATAGCCCTGACCTTAACCCCATTGAACATTGTTTTTTTTTTGTTTGTTTTTTTTTTTTGGGAGGAAATGGAATGGCAACTGGTGCAGTGAAGACCTCTTCACCCGACCTCACTCATGCTCACTGATCTGGTGCAAAGCATTCCCAGAAGAGTGAAAACGATTACAGCAGCACAGGGAGAATAAATTCAGATTGGGATGTTTATAAAGTACATATGATGCTTGGGTGTCCAAAAACTTTTGACCAGACATTTTATATTAAATAAATGGTATTATGATGTACATACCTGTAAGACAAAAATAATAATAATTTGATTACTATTTCATCAATTCCTATTCATATTTATAGGATATGAAGAGGGAAATAGATAGAAAGCACATTTTTTGTATTTACTTTCTATAGTAGTTTGCAGAAATTATTTTTGGCCAAAATAAACAGTTTTAGATTAAATAAAATTTCTCATTTTTTAAGCATTCAAAATCTGTAAATTTCCAGAAGACTGCATATCCCTGCATGGACATGTCTCTACTGCAGCATTATATTTATTGCCACTTTTTAAAAGCCTAGACTACGTCAGTTGGGCTCATTCTTCCTTTTTTATGTTTTTACTCGACATTGTACCATTACCATGTAATGTTACAAAGAAATTAATGACTCAAAAACGTCAATGGTACATCATCCACTCCCAGACGTTCCTCTATCCAAGATATCCACCTAAACATAACATGTATTTTCATATATTCATAGATTCTTTTGGCTTTTTAAAAGGTTGAGGATGACATCTCTGAATGCGCAGCTGTCCGACTTGAAACAGAGAGGAGAAAAGCAGCAAGGAAAGAGCAAGGGCAGAGGGGAAAAAAGGGGGGGAGGGAAAGCTGGCTTGTACTCTTAAACTGCAGGTGTCACATTAAAATTCATTAACAAACACATCCAGTTCACAGCCACGATCAAGGTCCAAAACTCATACAAAGAGTCCTTGGGGGAAAAGAGCTGGTAGGGGTTATTGTTGTTCAAAATTCTGTGTGTAAGTCTACGTGACCTGGCCAGAGTATGCTTTAATGCTTTCTCAGCACGGCTGCTGGACCATCAGAGGAGACACTTAGACAGAGTGACATGTTCCACATGTATATTACAGAGTAGGTGTCATGCTGATTCACCGGATATCAACAGGAACCACGTGCTTTAGGATGTTTAGCATTCCGTTGATGTTTCACAGGTTAAAAACTGTAGCGACAGCAACATGATAGATCATTTGTAAATAGCCACGTGCATAACTAGGTGGACATTTTTAAAGGCGAGGTCTATTTACTACGGTGGCCGAGAAGTGCAAAACACGTTAACAAAATGAAAACAAAATAACAAATTAAAAACCACAATAACAAAACCCAAAACAAAATAAAACATTCAAAAACAAAACCCAAATCAAAATAACAAATTTAAAAACAAAATAACAAAACCCATAACTAATTTGTTATTTTGTTTTGCGTTTTGTTAATTTGTTTTCGGTTTTGCTATTTTGATTTTTAGTTGTTTCTTTTGTTTTTGTTAATTTGTTTTTGAATTTGCTATTTAGTTTTCGGTTTTGTTCATTTGGTTTGCACCTCTCGGCCGTTCAGAAACGAACCGGAAAAGTTTGCGAATTAAATACTTACCGCTGATTGGACGAGACATCTGTCACTCAAGATATACAGGAAGTACTGTAGCGGCGGTAGATTCGTGTGTGTTTATGAATGTGCAAACATGTACTGCCCGTATTGTGGTTTCAAATATGGCGTTCTGCCAAATTTTTGCAGTTCTTGTGGAAAAAATCTTTTGCTTTTAAAAGAGATAAAGCAGTTCGAGAACTAATCTTTATACCGTGATATGTCATCAGCATATCCAAAACTACGGCATACGAATGTCCGTCCTCAAAGTAACGTTGAATAAATTCCATTTCCTTGCTTTCTAATGAAAAAATGTAATTATTTTCTTAGTTTTGCACACCGGAAAAATGGTTTTAAAATGAAGCAGAACACACAAGAAACAAAGTTAGAGACACGATTTCATACTTCCTGTTTATCTTGAGTGACAGGTGTCTCGTCCAATCAGCGGTAAGAATTTAATTCGCAAACTATACCTACCTTTTCCGGTTCGTATCTGACTGGCCGAGAAGTGCAATACAAATTAACAAAACCCAAAACAAAATAACTAATTCAAAACCAAATTAACAATTAGTTTCGTGTTTTGTTATTTTGTTTTCGGATTTGTTAATTTGGTTTTGAATTTGTTATTTTGTTTTGGGTTTTGTTAATTTGGTTTTGAATTTGCTATTTAGTTTTGGGTTTTGTTAATTTGGTTTTGAATTTGCTATTTAGTTTTGGGTTTTGTTAATTTGGTTTTGAATTTGCTATTTTGTCTTTGAATGTTACTTTGTTTTCGGTTTAGTTCATTTGTTTTGCACTTCACGGCCACCGTAATTTACTGTACTATGACACACATGGTAAAATCAGGTCTCATCAACATTAGGCGTAGTTTGCTTAACTGTAGTTACATTGTACTGTCACAACAGTAATTATAACAAGAATCAGATGTTTTAAGGTAAAAAATCGGTGGCTGTCACTTGCACCTCCAGGGTTGAGGTCTCACCCTCTGTATGGGTGGGTCTGCGTGTACTTGGTGGGTTTTCCAAAGACATACAGTGTACTGTGGGTTGACTGGCATTTCCAATTTGCCCATAGTGTGTGTGTGTGGGTATGAGACCTATGATGGGTTGACACCCCATCCAGAACGAACCCCCACCTTGTGCCCTAAGTTCCCCGAATACACTCCAGGCCCCTCCTGATGAAAAAGGGGAAGAAATGCTGGTTGTATGGAAGATGAATACCCAGGGATGCTCACACTTTTCAAAAAATAAAAAAAAAATGTTGTGCTTCATCCAAAATGGACAAAAAAGTACCACATACATTTTTATACTGTACAGACTATATATAAAGTATACAGACTGTAGGTCCCCGTCGTGCCATCAAAAAAGCTCTGACACAGAAGGTCAGAGGTTTAAACCCCAGCTCCCACTGCTGGGCCCTTGAGCAAGGCTCTTCACCATGTCTATTTAAAAGGTGCGAGATCAAGGCTGACATGCTACGATATGAAAAAAATCTCTCTATATATTTGACTATTCTATAATGTATGTGACAATTATTGGTTAAAAATTTGTTTTTACTCTCTAGCATTCAAACAGTTTGAGCAGCAGATGAAACATTTCACTTTATCCATGAGCAGCACTTGCGGCAAATATCAAAAGAGGGTAAAATGCCCGAGGACGTGTTCACTACAGGTTTAAAGCACCACTAGAAATATGCAGCCTTCAGCAACACGCGAGTAGGAGCATGTGTAACTTCAGGTTTCGAAAAAGATTTTAAATAAGGAATCACAAATGATGATGGCAAAGCATAAAGTGTGACTAAATTAAAATAATGGAATTTTTGGACTCAGATGACCAACTGTTATCTGTTGCTAAGGACATTTCATAGGCTATAAAGCGAGCCTCACTGCTGTTTAAACCAAGATAAAGAGTTTTTATTTCACTATATTGTTGTATATGGACAACAGAGGATCACAAAATGTTACACAGAATTGTATATATATATATATATATATATATATATATATATATATAAATTATTATAATTTTTTTTTTTTAAATGTCAGCAATATTTTTTCTTACTAAGAGCCCTGCATCAATACTTATATCTTTGTCTGTATACTAATATCTTCTGTTTTTTTTTTTTTAAGTTGTCTTAAAAAGTTCATGAAATTAAATTTTAAAAAATGTCATGTTTAACATCCAGGGGAAAAGATAAAAAAAAAAAAATACCATCGATCCTATACCCAGGATCAGTATCAGCGAAAAACACAATTTTAAATGTATGTATATATATCTATACACAGTATATAAACGAGCATCCAATCCACACACAACTTGACCCAGCTTTTTACACAGATGCCCTCCCCAACACAACCCTCCCATTTTTTCCGGTTTGGGACTGGCACTGCATCGGCGGGGGGTTTGGGTGGGAATTGAACTCAGGCCTTCCACATGGCAAGGGAGAAGCCTACCACTGAGCCACACTTTTTTACACGTTTACACGTTATAATTGTACTATTATATTTGCATCATAAATTAGCTGACAGTGTAATTCATTTTAAAGAGGGTCAACATTTAAAAAACATTTTCAGCTTAGTAATTTTAAGGGCAGGGGTGGACATTGGTTGGGTATCAATTTCGGCTGTACTGAAAGTTTAATTACCAGTACAGATACTGGCAAAGAGAAAGGGATATTTTGGCATCTCACTGTGATAAAGGCATTTTCATTACTCTATGAAACAATTCTATCCTTATTCCAATAGAACACAGACACGTAAGCAGAGACAGTAACAGAAGCTTTATTTAGTACTAAATTGTTCAAAATAATGTGCACTGCTTGACGGAGATAACAAGTACAATCCAATAAAGTGGAAGAAGTGATGCAGTTACCATCAGCAATCAGGTGCTCAGGTACATGGAGGACCACGCGCACATTCAGGCCGCACGACAGGTGAGAGGAGTACACCAGGCCGATCACACAACTCGTCACGCTGATCAGAGTTAGGGTGGTCTTATTGATGGGACTGCGTGGGGAGCCTGGAGCAAGAGAACAGAATTGGAGAGAAAGAGAATATGAGAAGAGCACAAAGAAAAAAAGAAAAGAAAAAAAAAAGGATAGAAGCTCTGAAGTAGGGAAGTTCAGTTTTTTAGTGGACCCCTGGGCAGTTACAAACACTTCTACATCTGAGCCACTGATGCATGAAAAAGGGCAGCCGAGCGGCACGGTGAACTATGGCTCAGCCATGGACAAAAAAAGGTGAGAAGATAAAGCGTTATGTTTTTTTTGACTGGCTGTGTATACTAGGAAGTAAGTAAACTAAAAAACAAAAACAGAATTTGCTTTTTTTATTACCCTCTTACGCTTTCATATGCAGACATACTGGACTCGTCCATTGCAATCAAATCAATGGGGAGTGTTAAAGAATTCACAAACCAATGCACAAGCAGACAAGAGAGGAAGATGGGGAAAAAAGGGTAAAAAAATTAATAAATAAAGCCCCATATAAATAAAAGCACAGCTACGGGTAGAGTGATACGCAGCTGGCTGATTTGATCCCTGGTTCCAACAGAGTAATCACGCCGGAAGCCTTAGTGAGATTTAAAAAGGCTTTAGCTTGACTCTCTTTGCTTTCTATTTGTTTATCAGTGCTGCAGCATAGTCACAGTCTATATACCGGTCATAAAACCCAGTACATGTTCATAAACACAACAAACTCCAGAGAAATGGCCCCGGTTAAATACCCTTCAACAAAAAGCGCAATGCAAATTCAAATTCATATCTAGCTGTAAAACACAAGAATTAAAGAGAGGCCCAACATGGCAATACATTCTTTGGTATCAGGGATTTAGGAGTTGAAGAACACTGACATTTTATACAATTGTTATTCTGTTCATAATCAGTTGAGTAAATGCATTTGCAAATGGAGTAAAAGTGACTTGCGTCAGTGCGTCAAAGGAAAAGTGATCATCATAATTACAGTTTACAAACATCGACACGGGCATGACACACCTCTTCACCTCGTCAGTATAAACATAGTACATGCAACCACATCCATCAAAATCAGCACATCACAGGGAGCAAATTATTGGTTCAAGCTTGGCAAGGCAAACTGTGAAGAAATGCAAAACAAACTGCCATGTGAGTTATCGGGTTGCGCGCAATTAAAGGTGGCACGTCTGGAACTGTGTTTTTTTTTTTTTTTTTTTTATCCGCATGATTTAAGAAGTTGGTAATTGGATGCTGACTGAAGAAAAGGACAACATGACTGGCTGTTGTCTGCAGTCACAGTGGCAGCTCGCTGTCGAGTTACATCTTCCCAATTAGAAGACTGTTGAACAGCAGTCTAAACTAAAGTCTAGTCGTTATACAGTATGCAAGCTGCATGGCTCAGACATCGATATCCACTCAATGGATGAGCAGAGGGTATGCAGTGTGGCAGTTTTGAACCAATATCCAATATTTCTCATGCACATACAGTACCTGATATTTTTTCTCAACATGCTGTTGATAATTTTTTTTTCATGATTTAAAGATACGAGTAGCATTGCAAGTGTTTGAAATAACTGTTTGGCAGAGGGTGTGGTCAGTACAGTAGCATTAGTAAAAGACTGAGTGGTCACACCTGTGCGTGAGGGTCAAGCATTTATAGTTCTGTGTGTTTGTGCGGCTGTTGAACGTGTAAATGAGCGCAGGTTTGTGCGCTGTGCTGGGGACAAAACACCATCATTGAGCCACACACACAGCAGCGATCGACGCCTCCTGCATCCGTTCATATCATTTACTCTATCGTCTCTGCATGGAAATGATTACAACATTGTCTCTAACATGCAGTAAGACCTTAATGGGACATGGTGCACTGGACAAAATGCCACTTGTGAAGCCGCATACACTTGCTAAAAGTAAACATGTCAGGAGTGATCAGGTGTGCTAGTTCAACAGATTCCCGAGTGTTCACTCACGGCAGCGTCCTATCACCTCGCCTCTTGCGCATGGCCAAGTCCGCAGTGCTGCTTAATTAATCCCCTTGTATAAGCACCACTGCATATTAACTGGTCAAGGACGAGGACAAAAAAGCATTTCACCTTCCTCCAGTTGTGATTTTTTTTTTCTTTTTTTTGGTTTCATTTGTATTCGCTGAGTTACACCGCATTTATTCACAGAACTTGAGTAGTAGGGTGAATTATTATTTAGTTATCATTTAGTTTTGTTTTTTTTTCCTCTGTTGCACTCTTTTAAATGAATGTTCTCTTCGGATATTTGTTTCCACAAACATTCTTTTAAATGCAGAAGAGAGCACGGCCCCAATGTGTTATCCGGGGCAGTTCTTGGCCATGCATTTTGGTTTTAAAAATGTTGTCAATCAACTGTTTAGTCCAACGGAGCATACTCCCAGGACTGCAACAGATGTCCAAATGTTGGTTGTAATTAATTGTGTTAGCTTTGTCGAGTAAGTGTTAGAAACGGCAAATTTTCTATTACTCTGCTGACTTTTAAAATGCGTGCAATGTAAAATAGTACTTGTGTGGCCGAAATGTTTTTCATTTCTGAAAGTCAGTTTGAATTATCTGCTGATGCCAACCACAGTTGAGAGATTCCCGTGCATCTCATAATGCTCAGAGAGGAAAGAGTGCCGTTCATGGACTGACAGTGCCAACAGAAGGACGGTTAGGAGATGAGAAACACACATATATACTGTATGTCTATTATTTTCCGCCACTGATGAAAAACAACATTCCAAATGGAGGATCTCACAAATCACAGATGCGTACAATCCATCTATCAAGACGCATGCCTGGTTGTTAATGACAACATGTGTTAATGATGTAGTTGGACGCTGAAACACGGCACAACTACTGCTTTGCTCAGCCGCGTGAACAAAGTCCCCGGACACACACTTTACACACGCAGGCAGGTGCCGAATCATGCGACGGACGGACTGTGTGGATGTTGTCCTTACCCCCGGAGCCCCACGCTGGGTTGGCGTTACCGTTTCGCATACCTCGGCTGCGACGGCGGCTGCGGTTGGGGTCAGTGTAGAAGGTGAGCTGCGGCTCGCCATCTGTCTCAGGCCCAGAATCCCCATCCGGGTTCAGGAAAGCTGAACCCGCTGCAGAATTCACACACAAAATCCATCATCAACAGGAAAAAGAAAAAAAAAACCTTTGGACTTGCAGAGACCCTGATTGAGTTTAAAAAGATGTTTGATTAGGGTTCTGCACTTTGCTACGCAAGTCTACATTCTGAATAAACGTGAACAAATTAAATGGACCAAAAAGTCAATATTGACTGGAACTTTTCCAGATTTAAATCCTTTAAAACTTCTTATAATTACAAATCAGCATTTCTTGGAAAACAGTGCAGACAAGAAACTCCGCTGTAATGTAATGAATGATTGACTTAAAATAGGGGGATTTTTTTTTTCCCTTAGCCAAATGCACAAAACAGCGACAGGTTTTATCCTGATGACAGTGTGACTCAACATCGGCTACTTGCCAGTGATTTTGTCTTTGATTATTATTAAATGGGAAGAGCTAGAAAGCCACAAGACAAATGCAAAATCATGATGCTTCCTTCAAAAGAACATTTGCAAAGAGACAAAAGAAAAGAAGAAGGTTAGTTAAATCGTAACAGATCTGTGAATCATAGCTAGAATCAATCCTGTCAATTGGATTTGATTCGAATTTTTGGGCACTGCTATTTTCTATTCGATTTGATTCTATAACTCTAATGTTCATTGTCTGATTTGTCTCAAGCATCTAGAAGAAAGTCTGAACGTATTAAAAACTTATAAAAGTATCTAATAAGCAATGAAATGCTGTATAACTTGTGTTTTTGATTGTTTAAATTTCTCATTTTTTCCCCTGCAAAGCTTCTGCTCCACACTCCGGTCCAGTAGGTGGTGGTAACACACCAACTGTTCATGAACTCAAAAGCAAGTATTAGCACAAAAAAAAAAAAAAAATGAAAATGGTTATTTAGCATTTGTAAGTTGACCAAAATAATTTGTGTGACTAATAAAAGTGTGACTAAATTCTGAATCGAAAAACTGACCAACAGGTTAATTTGCATAATCATTTAATCACACGGCTTTAATCAGATGGCATTATCCCCACATATAATTTAAACCACTGTATCTGATGTAAATCCCATCATACAAACATATGAAAATGAGACTCTTGATTACGTATTCTTCATTTGGTTGCAGTGTGGGTTTCTGATCTGGAGGAAGTTTGTATCCCACCTCATGTGTTGGGTTTAAATTCAGATTCAGAAGCATCATGCCCTGATGGCATTAAGGTTTAACAACCCTTGTACTGGAGGAGCACTTTCCTGAATGTTATACTGCTTCCCGACATTAACACACACTCTTGAAGTCAGGAAGAACTCAGAAACAGGATGCACAAGACCCTTTCCACTAGGGCTGAGACAAAAATATTGAATCGGGATTCTTATTCTGATATATGTTTTACAATAGATAGGACTTGCAAAGAGAAAAATTTAGCAGGAATACAATTCTCTTACTTAAAAAAACGTATGACAATGGATCGATGATTGTCTATGCAAAAATGTAAAAAGAATGTGCAGTGGAACCTTGGATTGCAAGTATAATTTGTTCCAGAAGCAGGCTCGTATATCAAAACACTTGAATTTCCCTATAAGAAATAATGGAAACTCAAATTATTTGTTCTACAGCCCAAAACATCAATACATAAAAATAATTAATACAAAATATAAAGTAAAAATAAAACAAATTAACCTGCACTTTACATTTTAAAAATAAAAAATAAATCCTGACAAATAAGTGTTTCCGTTTGTGCACGCATGCGCCGTGTATGTGTGTGTGTGTGTGTGTGTGTGTGTGTGTGTGTGTGTGTGTGGAGGAGGAATGAGCCCCTCCCCTCTCCCTCTTCTCGTCTTACACAGAAACCTTCCTCTTCTCTTATTTGAGTTTCACACACACACACACACACACACACACACACACACACACACACACACACACACACACACACAACAGCGTGCTCCTTCCTCCCCTTCTCTTGCCTTCACACACATCCCTCCTCCTCTCGCCTTCACAAAAACACATACACTCTTAACGGAAAAACTGTTTTATCGTAAAAATTAACAAGGAACATCGCTAATGACACTTGAGTGAGCACACACTCACGGAATCACTGCTGTAAAGTACAAATAAAACAAATTAACCTGCACTTTATCTTTGAAAAGAATCGCTGCAGTGTTTCCGTTAAGAGTGTGTGTGTGTGTGTGTGTGTGTGTGTGTGTGTGTGTGTGTGTGTGTGTGTGTGTGTGTGTGTGTGTTTGGGGGAAGGAGCACGCTGTCCAATGACGCGCTGGCACACACACTCACAAAATGCAATGCAGGCTGAGACAGAGAGAGAGAAAAGGGATCTTTAACCCCTCTAATGAGACTTGGTTTTGATCTACACTCGCCCACACACGTGTGTTATTATAAACAGCATACGCATATAAACACAAAGTAAAAGAGAGACGCGCACTAAGAGCGAGCAGGGGAGACGATTACCCACAATTCCACAGTGCGTGCGAGAGAAAAACTATTGGCTCAGTTATGATCACGTGATACTCGGCATCAAAACAAAAAGCGCATGCGTGCTACATGATACTCAGGTTTTTCAATTAAAAATTTATTAAAACTTTTTGCTCATCTTGTGGAACATGTGCAAACTGCGTTACTCGCAATCCGAGGTCACACTGTATTCTATTACAAATATACATTTACATTTTAGCTCATTGAAATTGTAGTATTTTATGTGTAGTAATTATAAATAAAATATTTAATGACAGTATATCTATACGATTAAGAAACATGCACTAAACCCTTATTTACACAATATGGCCAAAAGGTATCATCACACCTATATGTGGTTCTTCCTCAAACCACTGCCACAAAGATGGAAACACATCATCGTACTGTATAGAACATCTGGAAATGAGGGGCCCAAACATGTTCAACATGCTAACACCCATGTGATCAAAGAAGGCTCCATTTGAAGTTTGCCAAGGTTTGAGCCGAAGAACCCAAGTGTCCTACACAGAGCCTTGATCTCACCCGCAATGAACACCTTTGAGATGGATTGGAACAGACAGGCTCAGGTGTTCAAAGACATGCACCGTAGACTAACTGGCGAAGACATGCACAGTAGACTAACTGGCATTTCCAACTTTCTCATAGTGTATGAATGAGTGTGTAAGTGTGAGTGTGTAATGGATTGTGCACCAATCCGGGGAGTAACGCCTCAAGTCGCTGGGATAGGCTCTGGACCTCCCACGATCCTGTGCAGGATAAGTGATGGAGAATGAGTGAAGGAGTGTGTGATGTCAGAAAGGGGAAAAATGTGGAATGGGATGTTAAACATAAGCATCGGAGATTTATGATCAGGTATCCATCATTTTTGGCCATATAGTGTATCACAATCTTGCTTAAAGCTAGTGTAGTCTACTGTAATTATTAAGTTTCATTTATAGGCCTCCGAGTGGCGCAGTGGTTAAAGCGCTCGCCCTATCATCCGGAGATCGCTAGTTCGAATACCAGGTGATGCTGTAACCTCTCGCAGCCGGAGGTCTAGAGAGCTCGGCCAATCAGCTCTCTCTCAGAGGGGAGGGATGAGAGGTACTTAGTGCTCCCACATTAATCACGGCTCTACAGCCAGTCAGGGGCGTCTGTGAGCTCGCGCAACGGAGGGAGCGGATAGCGCTGTCCTCCGAGTGTGTTACGCCGCCCCCAACGGTGCGCGAGCGAGCAGTTCGAAAAGATGCGGTCGGTTGGCGTCACGTGGTTCGGAGGAAACACGTGATAGTCTTCGGCCCTCCCGGCTGAGTGGTAGTAGTAGCCTTAATGTGGAGCCCCCTAGTGACGGGGAGGAATTGGACACGACTAAATTATAAAGAAAATCGGGGAAAAATCCAAAAAAAAAAAAAAAAGTTTCATTTATATCCATGTTACTCTTCAGCATCTGTTTCTGATTTCAGAAACATTTCTTTTTGCAATCATTTTTTAGTAAAAACAAATGCAACACACCTCCTAAGTGCAGACACAATTTGTCTAACCGCACACACAATCTAACATTCATTATTCGAGATCTTTGCAAATCAGTTTTATGTATAAGTAAGAAAGCAAAAAGCTATAATGTGCATTGAGATGCATGGCCGAAAAGTGGTTCGAAGCAAATGCATTTAATTAATTGGTCTGTGTCGAATGCTTGGATATCATATAACTGTCTAAGAATAAGAGAGATGATCTAATCTCCGTTCCAACCCATTGAAAGTTGTGTATTATCGTGTATGCACCTGATGTTGTGTGAATGTCTGTATGAACTTTAGACTGGACTCTGTAGCCAGACAATGATGGATGGGTTGCAGTGCAATATGTGTCAGCTAAGTGTCACTGGGCAATGTTTCAGCACATTATTTTTATACAATGACACAAAGCACACAAAGCTCAAGATCTGGGGTTGCTTCAGTTAATCAAGTCTAGACTCAGCAACAAAGTACTGTAAAGTCAGCTGACTACCCAATGCCCTAAATGACCAGGTTCAACACAGATGACATCCAATGACATGGATTTTTTTTTTTATCTTTCCTGATAGCACCGTGACTTAAAATATGCTTCTGGGAGATTGACGAATCATTTCCACTCATGAACTGGTCACCACACTGTGAACTCTAATCAAAGCTAAATGTGGCTGAATGAAATACTTTCTTTGGTCTGGTAGTGTATATCATGATCTTGAACTAAGTTCATATTCATATTTTGAATTAATATTTCTCCAAAGAAAAGAAAGGAGAGTTGAAAAGCTTTTTTTGATACAGTATGTTTGAAACATTAAAGAGGTAATGGCCATATCACTGTATGAAATCACATTTGTCACTTCGCTATGCAGGGATGAAAGTGTGCATTATTTCATTTCAGTTGTTGAGTTGACTTGGGATTCTGTGATGGCTTGTTCGGGGAATATGAATGATCTAAAAGCCTCTCTGCAGTAAGGTGGCAGTCTCTCACAAACTGTAATTTGATTACAAAGTCGTAGCGGACACTTTCAGCACCACACAAATAGGCTAATCCTAGTGCTTGCTCTGAATGGCTGGTTTTATGTTACTTACATCATGTTTGGGAAAATCATTTCTGATTGGCTGTTTAAAAAAATATGCCATGCAATGGAAAACCCCCAAGCAATGAACTGTATACTCCATTCAGGCCTACTTTCCTCAATTGACCTGTTTTACCAAGGCTTGTGAATGAATCATTTATTAATTATTTTAAATTAATTACAAGGGATAGTGGCGCAGTGTGTTTAGGCTCTGAGTTGTTGATCATAAAGTAGGCATTTCAACCCCAACCTCGGTATAATGGCTGACCCTGTGGTCTGACCTCAGCCTCCTAACCATGCCAGGATATGCAAAGAACAAAGAATTTCACTGTGCAGATACGTTACAGATAAAATATTGGCCTGTACCTGACCTGACTTGGTCTGTGTATCTATCTACAGTATATACATCGATCAGCCTTAAAAGCACCAACAGGTTAACTGAATAACATTATCATCTTATATTGACACCTGCCAATGGTTGGGGCAATGGAAGAAGGTGGCCTAGTCTGATGATAGATAATATTTTCTTTTACTTCATGTGAATGGCTGGGTGTGTGTCTAAATCTGATTCAGCATATGTGGGATTTGCTGGACGAACAAGTCAGATCCATGGAGGCCCCACCTCACAACTTACAGGACTTAAAGGATCTGCTGCTAACACCTTGGCGCCACATATCACAGCACACCTTCGGAGGTCTTGCGGAGTCCATGCCTTAATGGTTCTGAGTTTCTCAGTGAAACAAGAGAGACCCATATTATTACCCAATATTAAGCAGGTGGATTTTATTGTTATGGCTGATCAGCATATATTTAATGATGTACAGTAATGGTAAGGAGACCTCGCAGCAGAGGTAAGTCTGGGTCTTGCTTTCCTGGGAAGGTCTTCATGAGAGCCAGTTTTATCATGGTCCTTGATGGGTTTTTTCTATTTTTTTCCACGGACAATACTGTGATTGCAGGAACTATTCCAGAACAGCTGACCTTCATTTCTTAAAATAGCAACCGACTGTTGTTGTAGTTGTTGTTACTTCATCGCCTAATGCCATATGTGTTATTTAGAGTTAAAAAAAAAAATCCAGCCTTGTTCTAGAATGTAGAAAAAAGTCGAAATGTGTCCAAGATTTTGACTGGTGCTACAGTCCTAGTTTTGTAGTTTTTAGACAGTCCCTTCACGAGCACCATTGCTATAACCTGCAGTGACATTTGTCTGTAAAAGATTAGCCTCAGCTGGCTTTAACAAGAGAAAATGAAAAACTATATTCAATCGTCCTTGGGTCTACGTTTCTTTTTGCGTGTATAATAGAAGAAAGAATCTCGGATGTGCAGCAAATGTCCCAATATAAAACCAACTTTCTGCTGGAATACACGGCGGTTTTCGTGCTTTAGATTCCCTTAAAAGAATATGCAAATCTGAGACCTGGAGAACCTCTTTGGAATTCAATGTAGATGAAAAATTCAACATTTCACCTTGAATTTTTCTACCTGCCACACAAATTTAACCGCATCTTATCTCAGTGGGTAAACACATGCAGAAGAAATGCCTGAAGAAAATAGCAAGTACTTGCTTCCTATGGTGTATAGCTGCAGAAACTATTTACCCTGGACACCAAAGGGGAAAAAAAAAAAATCTACTGTTATGCATGGCATGAACAAAGGCATAGCACGGCACTGGCATAAAAACTGCACTATCTCAGCTTGAGTAAATGTTTTCGTTATTTCATACATCTTTGCTGTAACACAACCACTGGCTTTAAAATAAAATATGACATCTGCATCAGGTAGAAAGCAAGGATTGATATTTTAATATAAAAGTATACTATTCTGGTACTGTATTTCCATTCCGGATGTGGGAAGCGTGTGATGAATCAAGGCACACATAATAGCAAATAATGCTTTCTTTCCCCACCGCTCCAGATGCATTTTATGTCATGACCGAAACACTAAAGTGATGTCGGCAAACAAATCTCTGGAACATGAAAATAAAGACTTTTTTCAATGGTTGTCCTCAGTGAAAGCAGAAGTACAGTATGTCAGCTCTGATTCGACACTATTGAAAGGTTTTTCGTCACATATGTGCCATGCACAAGAATCCTTGACCATAACAACTAAGCAATAATCAGGCAGGGGCAGATGCTACAGCACTTCTCTCAACACGTCCATCGTTCGCACTTCACCAGTGCATTATTGCCCTGCTTTGTCTAATCGTATTAGTAACTATGTTTCTTTCTGTCTTGCTAATGATCATCTATAATTCTCACTTTTAGTCTTTGTGCTCTGTTTGTAGTTCTATAGATTTATTTCATTTTCCACGGTTGACCTTTGCCTTTGTTTTGGATTGAAGAATTCTTGCATTGGAATAGGTTTTGATTTTGCTCTCGCTGTCTGCGTCTGAAACTCTGCTAAGGGTCAACCCAGTCAGAGAGGTGAACATTAATGAAGATACTGGACACATGCCCTGCAACCTGTTTCACAATTGCTGCAGCACGACCTCCATCTTTTATCCCAACTACCAATAAATGCTATGAAAAACTGTAATCTTTAAATAAATTAGGCTTATTGAGGGAATTTCATTACAGTGCATTCTTGCTTGTCTAATAACCTACGCGGACACGTGTGTCTTAAAACAAACTAACAAACCTCTTGACCTGTACAGTATTTAAAGCAAAACTGTTAATTATCGTCTTAAAAAAAAAAAGAATAAAAAGATTTGAAGACAAAAACTACTATAGAGTATAACTGTCCCTGAGCAACAGCCGTATATAACTAAAGCTACACAAAGGGTTCGAACGAAATACAGTGATACACATGGTGCAAAAATAATGTTAAAGGAAGAAGAACTTTAACGGAATTAGCTGAAACTCTTAGAGCTGGTGAATGTGCACCAGCCTCCACAATTAAGCTCAGGCCAAAAGGTGCAACGCTTCATGGAGAGGAATAAAAGATGAGCGTGCTTAAATATTCAAAGCCTAGCATCAGTGCACCCTCAGCATGCTGATCTGCTGGTTCAGGTGCAGAAAGCAAGTCATTATGATACCCCTGGAATCTGAATGTCATGATCTAAAGAATGATGATTCAAAGTATAATGATCTACACAAGACATAGCAGGGACATTTAGAAAACATAAGGTTTTCTGGTTTGCTAAAACCAGAACCTTGTCATTGACCTTGTCAAAGATTTGATGCACTTTTTCCGTGCATAATGCGGGCTCAAGTGAGGAGCTACTGTATACTGAGACCAGCATGATGGTCTTGACAGATTGGTGTAACTACTGTGTCCACTATGTGACAAACACTATGTTTATATGGTTATAGCTCGACTAGGCCATTTAATTGGACACCTGTCCTTGTCTCATTATACCTTGTCTCAGTAATAGGGAACCGATTTACTGACCATCCTGGGGATGGGAAACACCAGGGACCACCTGATACCTCATGATAATCATCCAATTCAATCTGTTTGATGATTCGATAAGTATCATAACGTTGCAACTGTACCAATTCAACAACATTTTTTAAACACTTTTAAACAAACGAGCAAATAAACACAGGTTGCACCATCCGCAGGATAAAAGGGTAACATTTTACCACATCAATTGCAAACATACAGGTATATAAATAAATAAAAATATATAATAATTGATTTTGGAAGCAGTGTGGAGATACATTTATTCCCACACAAAAGAAACCCAGTACATCACTGAATCGGTTTTTCCCTATTAACACGAACACCGCAATGATAGTTGGCGATATGCTCCCTTTCAGCTTGTTAGTATTCCAATTCCAAAACAATGGACCAATAAGTTATCTAGTGGCAAACTGGTACAATAGCATGTCGAGCAGTAAAAACATGGACAACTTGACCAAGCTATATATTTTATTCGTGCTGTACGCTTTGTGTTTTGTACGAATGAGATTCACACTCTCCCTTATGGTTATGGTGTTATCCAGTATGCAGATGACACAACTGTAATGTTAGTGGCTTCATTTTAACCCCAAGGTGGGAGCTGTAGAGCATGTGCAGAGCAAATAGGCTGATTTCTGAGCCTGACTGAGGTATACTGTACGTCCAGGGGTAGCTATAGTCCCGACCGCATTATCTGGGTGTCCGACATTGAAAAGGTTGATTTAGTATTTAGTATTTCAGTCATACTGAAACATACATGTTTACATTTATTTTATTTTGCACTGTAGTTAAACTAACAAAAAGTCATGCCGATGTACTGATTAAAACTTTTGGCCTGTAATAACGCATAAACTATGATCGGAGCAAAAATACTCTTAGCTGGAGACTTACCACAAGCATCGCATTTCTTATGCCTAAAAATGATGACCTTACCTAAGAGGAGTTGTAAGTATAGCAGAGATAACTGCTTGGTCAACAATTCTAAGGCACATTCGATTACTACCATCAATAAACCCAAATAGCATCATCATTATTTTATAATATCACTATTACTAGTACTACTACAGTACTACTACTATTACTAATACTAATACTACTAGCTGTTTGACTGTAGGGATGTTATAAGGGTAAAGCATAGTGCCTGCACACCAAGGACACCAGTTAATGGAATCTGTCTTCCCTGATGGCCGTGGCTTCTTTCAGCCGGATAACGCACACTGCAAAAATGGATGAAGGATGGTTTGAGGAAGACGCCAATGAGTTTGAGGAGTTTGAGGTGTCCTCCAAATGCTCCAGATCTCAATCCAATCGAGGGATGCTTTTAAGGTGATGCACCATGCCCTATTTCCTGATTCCAAATAGTTCAATGTTTGTGTCATCAGACCACACAATCTTGTTTCTCATGGTTTGAGAGTCCTTTAGGTGTTTTTCGGAAAACTCCGAGCAGGCTCTCATGTGCCTTTTAGCGAGGAATGGCTTCTGTCTGGCCAATATACCATAGAAGCCCGAATGGTGGAGTGCTGCAGTGATGGTTGTCCTTCTGTAACGTTCCCCTATCTTCACAAGGGAACTCATTTATAGATGACCCGTGGGCTCCTGGTTACTTTTCTGACCAAGTCCCTTTGTCACCAGTTATTCTATTTGTTCCAAATCTCCTCTATTTGAGAATAATGGAGGCTACTACGCTCTTGGGCACTTTCAATGCTGCAGAAATTTCCCCAGATCCGTGTCTTGACACAATCCTGTCTCTCAGGGCTACAGATAATTCTCTCAAATTCACGGCTTTATTTTTACTCTGACATGAACCGTTTACTCTGAGACCTTATAAAGGCGGGTGTGGGCCTTTGCTCGTTATTGTTCAATTAGGTAACAATTATATGAATAGGATATTTATACAGTATGTCTTAATTTTTAAACAAAACACTCCAAACAGCTGTTTACTTTGTCATTTAAGGGGATTTTGTGTAGAATGATGGGAACAGGTGTGAGAGAGAGAGAGAGAGAAGGAAGACTCAGCAAAATACAAGTGACCTGAAACACACACCACACGCACAGGATATCCTACACAACCATAAGTCCATTGACAATGAGCAGGCATACAGTAACACCGCACTGTAAAACACCCATTTTTCAGTAGGCATGCCATTAAATTCCTTACGCATCCAATGAAGGTGAACATCTATACAAAGTCTAAAGAGCAGATGAGCTGCACTGTCCTGGAGAAATCAGGAGATACTTTTAAGACAAGAATTGTTTGTCCATGAAAGCAAATTACTTTGCGCTGCAGCTAGAAAAAGAAGAAAAAGCGATAGAAAAAAAAAACTGCATCAAATATGATTGGAGTGAGTGTGAGGTTGCAGACCCAGACCTCGTCAGACAATTGGCAGAGACACATTTTTGTTCTGCTCCAGCCCTCAATGGCTGACCTGTGTAATCAACGCCGCAGCAGCGTGATTACAGCTCTGGTATTGAAGAGAATAAAAACGAACAAATTCGAACTCTTCTGAGGATGTTTTGAATGTTTCAGGTCTACCTGGATAAAATGTACCGATATTTCTGAGCTGAGGTCTTAAAGCAGTCCATATCACACAATACAAGAGTGGTGCAGCTTGATTGTAATTGTAAATGCATAGATGTTGACTCCTTACACACACAGAGAGACAGACACACAGACACACACACACATATTTATGCAAAACATCAACAGTGTAATGCAACTTAATTTAACATGAAAACAAAAAAAAATTGGATGCTTTTGGACGCACATGGAATTCATAACATGGAGAGACACAAAACAGGCATAAATCAAAATGAAATCAGAAAAGCTCTGTAAGAGGATTATGACAATGTATAGGAGGGTAAACATCCCACTTTCGAGGGCTTTGTCCCAAACACTAGGAGTCATGTCTAGTTTTTGAAATCAACTACTTTAGAAAATTCCAAAACACTAGAAATGTGAGAAATATGCTGTAAGAAATATGCTATTGCTACAGTATGGGACGCTCATATATATCCTAGGTAGCTGGGGGAATGTGTGTGATAACGCACCATGTCAAGGTGTGTTAGCGAGGTGCGTTGATTTATTATCTACAATCTGATCTTATTATCAGCATAACACTTAAATTTGTTCATGCAGGATTCTCTATGCTTTTCATGTCTACGATTTTACCAAACACTAGCATTTGGTATACACCCAAGAAGTGAGAATGGCAGCTGGGGGTGGCAGCGGGCATGTTTTTATATGCAGGCATCTGCAGGCATGGCCGACCACTCACCGCGCGTGTTGCTGGACAGACGCATGCGCTGGTTGGTGGAGGTGTTGTGTGGGAGGAGCGTGTTTTGCTGGTGATTGCTGTCAACGGTACTGGTGGCTATGATGTTATCCTTGTACTTGCTCATCAGGGACAGTTTTGTATTGTCATTCCCTGACGGCAAAGAGGTCAAAAAAGGTTAATGTTAGGCAGAGACATTGAGAGAAGGTTTGAGAGCACATAACAATGACCACTGATGGCACAAGCTGAAAATCAGGCAGAGAAAGAAAAAGAAAAAGAGAGAAAGAAATCAGGAAGAGACAGATACAGTATGTGGACAGCACATAACACCCAGCTGCAGAAGAGCTCGTTTCAATAATGTTTGACAGATGTTGTCATGATTTTGGTACAGAAAGATTGGGTGGAAATATCACACTTAAATTTTTCACCCTGATTTTCTCCCTTATTAAGTCACTGCCTATTCCACCTGTCTATGTCCTTTTCCCTATCAAGTGACAGCGGTGAAGGCAAAACTCATGAGCAGCAGCTTGAAAAAAATAAGACTGCCTGGCTTGACATGTTCACACAACATTAGAGGTGATGTAACACACATGGAGGAAGGCGCTACACTGCAGACTTTTGCTTTCATGGTCGCACGGATACCCATGATTGGCTAGCATCGCGGTGATTGAACTGGGAGTTCAAGTATTCCACCCCTTTTCATCGCAAAGCATGGCCAATTTTTATCCTCTAGGACTCACAGGCCACTCAAGGGGACCAAAAGTATCAATATTAAAAGTAAGGCCTCGACCACACTAGCAGATAATCAGGCCTATTTTAAAACTGATTCGCCCACTGCTTGTCTTTAAACATTTATTTTCATGTTATCCTCTAGTGTGTGTTATGGAATTGCGATTATACCTCTATAACCTGTTTGTCATGCATGAAAGGTTTATGATGCATGACAGCCAAGATGAACTGCTGAACAACCAGCTACTGTAGGTTTAACTGTTTGTGACAGTGTGGTATTTTTTTTTCTTACATTTCCACCGTCAGTTACTGTAGGCTTGGTATAAATCATGCAGTGTGTCTCAGGCTGAAATCCAAAAGAATACACTGATCAATATCGGGAGAAGACGCATGAATTATGTATGACTTGCATATTAAAGCTTTATTGATGCGCCAGATTTCACGCTACAGTATGTTATGTATAAATCAGATTTGTTAATTGTTTCGTCTGCCGTGTTTTAGACAGGAGTAGATATGAGTAGATATGAGTCATTATCATTTTCCATTCTGCAACAGTGCTATGTGTGTATAAAAACAAACACTACAACAAAGGAAACTTGACACTGCAGGGCTTTTTGTACTACTAAATGGGCATGGAAACATGAAATTACCCCTCTCTAGCATAGCCAACTGGGACTATTCATAGCAGAACAGTCTTCCAGGCAAATATCAGCATCATTTCACACTCAATCATGGCTGATCTCTCAGAAGCTGCGCGTCCAATGAACCTGGACGACTTCTGTGTCACAAGTTGACTCAAGAGACTCTTCTTCTTTTAATGATGTTTAAAATGGGCCCTCTGGTACTGCGGTGTCCCATAAGCAATACAATGACTATCATGCATAATTTACTTAACATTTAACTACTTCTATCACATTAAGCTTTGTATGCCACAACAGTGACAGGCATTTGTGACCTTTTATTAGTAGAACTAACTAAGCGATTTTTATTTTATTTTATAATAAATAAAGGGTTTCCCATTGTCAGTGTGTTTTGATGCCAGACAGTTTCAGCGCTACAAAAAGACCACTGTTATATAGATAAGCTGAGCAAGCAGCCATGTGTTCAGGTTACGGCTCAGTTTAAGTAGACTTTAAAATAATTGAGTGGACCTACTTAAAAAAAAAAAAAAAAAAAACGAAAGGAAAAACCCTGAGGTACCATTTTGCATGGACATTTTAAACTAATATCAATATAACAGTACCACTGTTAGAGTAAAATAACTAGATTATGCTACATACATGATTTTCCTCAACATAAAAAGCCATAGGCTTTGTTTAAGCCATAGCCATCGTGCAAAAATGTTCTGGCATGCTTGTATGTACACAGACAGATCAGCCATAACTTTATGACCATTAAAAGTCAAGTGAATACAGTAACATTGATTATCTCGCTTACAATGGCACATTAAGGATTTGAGTGTCTTCGACAGGGACCCAGTATTAGGTGGGTGATCATAATGTTATGGCTGATTGTTGTACAGTATATACTGTAGATAGACTTCTTGTCATTCGTTTTATTTATGTCTCCATTGAAAAAAGAAATTGCTTAAATGTTCAGCTTTGTATAATGAATCAGTACATACAGTACCTTCCAATTCAATGAAGAACTGTGTACTTGTCACGACTCTCATAAAATATTTTTCAGGCAGCTAAATAGTCTATCACAGTGGTTCTTAACTCCGGTCCTGGAGGAACACTTGCCCTGCACATTTTACAGTTTTCTCAGCTCACAGCCCACCTGATTTAACTAATCAGCTAATTAACAGCTTTTCCTTAATTGAAGAGGGTCTGGAAGAGCAGGGAAAAACGCTAAAAATTTGCAGAGCAGGTGGTCCTCCAGGACCAGGCTTGAGAATCACTGGCATTTAGCTTGCAATGTTAACAATCCCAATTATTGCCATTTTAAACCATGGAGCTTGTAAGAGCTTAATACCAAGGAAACAGCACATTTATGGCACATAGTGAGCATCTTCTTAAACCACTGATACGAATGCAGTGCATTAATGAGTGCATGAAATGCTTTTTAAATACATTTAAATACTATGATTTGGGGAAATGAGGTTTGTGTACATACAGAATGTGGGATGGGGAGACGAGCAGAGGGCGCCTCTAGTGTAGTTCTACTTGTTCCTAATTTGCATGCCAGAAATACCCTTACAATATACTTCAAACAGGAAAAAAGCTGTTGATCGAAAACCATTTCACACATTTGACCCTGCTGTGATTCTGATACCAATTAGATCGATTCCGAAACCTAATCAGTTCATCTGCTGGTCACAAGGATAGTTCCATATAAATCCTATAAACATTCAAACACTTATCGAACAAAAAAAAAATGGATGGACAGACAACATAAACACACTCAGAAGCATTAAAATGATCATCAAAAGTCATTGAACCCCTTTACTTAACCATTAGAGAATGAATTTTGACCATGGCCGGTGCATTACCACTACAGCACTCAGGAGTTATTGCTAATGTTCCTGGAATTTCCTTCTGTCTGCCAGAAAAATGCTGGTTCGAAAACATTTCATAATATGGCTTTTACTGCACACGGTCTTCAAATTAATTTCACAGCGGTGAGTGCACACACTGAGAAAGAACTCAGGGCTGTGTGTTCCAAACTACAAAAAACATGTGCGGTAATGACACTATTCAGTAGGTAGTGACTCAAATTACAAAAGTGTACGCTGAGTGCTAGATGAAAAGACTTCCATCAGCTCAGTTAACACTACCTAGCTAGCTAAAAGATAAGCTCTGCTTGAAGGTGAAAGGTTATCCTAAGCTTTTAATGCGCTGCTTACACAGACCCACAAATTGAATGTAGAGGCTTCCCCTGAGGCGCTAGGCTAGGCTACTGACTCCAGCTAGTTTGTTAAAATGTAGAGAATCACGTTATATTTTCTGGTCATCATTTGGTAAGAAACAAATAATGCTTACACTGTAGCTACACCCCACAAAAACACAGATCACACCAGTAAAGGTGTCGCTGTTGCTAGATATAATTGACTTTAAAATTTAAAAGTAGGTGGAAAATGTCTAAATCCCTTAGCCTTTTTTTACCCTTTTAATTTTACAAATAGTTAAAATGTTTACTAAACCCTACTGTACTTCCTCCAACAACAGTTAGAAGAAAAAAAAAATCAAGGCAAAGGCATCTGACTTGTTACTTGTTACTTAGCATATTTACTTTTCACTGTTGGAAGAGAACCTAGTCCTCCATTCACTTTCAACTTGCTCAAGACGTGCAAATTTCAAATAAAAGTTAAAGCAACTATCCTTTAAAAAAAATGTATTGTTTTTAGCTGAAAAGGAGGAAAGTGTGGTATAGTAGTACAGTCCATCAGAATACAAATTTATGTAGTTCCAGAGACAGAATTTTCTGTTCATGCCACCCAAATATATTACCAATTTTACCAATTTCCACCACTATAATCATGTTATTGCATATAAAAACAATCAAAACATTTAGAAAAGTAAAATAGACATTTACACTCACATAACCTTAATTTATGATTCACCTTGGCACTGGCCGCTTAAACAACTAAACTGAAAGTGTCGCCATTTTCTTCATGGTACCATCCTTGCTAACTTTCTTGGGACCATTGACGCTACTGTATGACTTCACTAAATGCCTACTATACTGTATGTCTTCACTTGCACAAAAAAAAAAATGCTATGTCTTCACTTGCACCAAAATATGCACACGGAAATACTTGGCACTGACACAAACAGGTTTTGAACTGCAGACATACGTGCAACTTAACCGGCGTAAGTAGCTAAGTTTGTTCGCTCTTATACCGAAAATACGTTGTATTTCCGAGGCATATTTCTTGCAAAATTTCAGTTCTTAAGGTGGAAATTCATCCATATGCCTGAGGTACTACTGTATTTAGTTGTCTTCTGTATCAACACAAAAAAGTTTAAAGATAACTATATAATGTTAAACATAAATCGATGTGTAAAACCAATATCGGTGCATTCGTGCGAGCAGGTACGCGGGGACTAAAAGGCTTGTCAATTAATAGGTTTTTCCAATCACATAAATCTAAGAGAAGTACAGATATAGATTGATGTACACAAATGCGTCTCTCTTCGAAAAAGATGTTAATATCTCTAAGCACATACCAAAGTACACTTTAATTTAACGTAATAGAAAGATTAGTGCTGCAATCTACTTAAACTGAGCTGTCAGCTTCTCCATTATATCATGGCCATATCTCTATTAGAACATTAGAAAATTTCTTACAGTGCTATTCCAGCAGGATTCTTTGGTTGTCGAAACATTGCGGTGACGTTAATTTGTTAACGATACAGAACAATGTTGATATCAGGCTGCTTTGGAAAGTTAGAATCATTTTGATGAAATGACTTAGAACAACATGACGAGGACATAACGTTGAACGAATGCGCCTCACACAATGTTGAGAAAATGACTTCAAAACTATATTAATACCAAATTGATTGCCAAACTCTGGTTGCTTGTAAAACAGGACCATGAGTGAACATTATGTTGAAGCACATACATAACATAGCAACAAACACCACAAAAATACTGAACAACAGGAATTGACCAAAATGCAGGCAAAGGGCAAAGGGGTAAAATCATAATGTTTAAGATCTATCCAGTGAAAGCACATATGATGCAGTGACCCTTTGCACACGGTATATTATGATACAGTAACTAAGATGGGAGCTAGAGAGGTTACAACATTTCGAGATGCGTGATATGAGATACACACACTGTGTGGGGGAAGCTGTTGTATCCCGATCCCTTGGAATTCTAAACCCTGGTAGAAACTTGCGGGACAAGGGAGGGAGTCAGACATTGTGCGACTAGATGTTAATTGGCATAAATGCTCCAAATAAAGGTTACAATTTAATTTAATTTATTTCATCTTGAGATGTATTTACAACGTTATATTTGCAAAGTCATTTTATAAAGGTCATTCAAACTTTCAAAGTTGTCCCAATGATAAATGTCATCGCAATGTCATTACACCTATATTCCAACCCTGGAATATAACCAAAAAACTTCACATCATTTTACTTAAAAAAAAAAAAAAAAAAAATATATATATATATATATATATATATATATATATATATATATATATATATATATATATATATCAGGTGATTATTATGATTTCATGACTGTAACCTGGTATCTTGTGGCCAGCATGAACTTAAATCAGATCAGTACAATAAATTAAACATTGGCCTATTTAAACCAGTTTTGAAATAATAAGTAGGTTTGAGCATACTGTAGCTCCAGCTTTAAAGAGGAGTAGCTCTTGCACAGGGTTTTCTAACTCTTCCCAATTATTAATAAAGTTTGAGATATACAGTAGGAATGTCTTGATTCTTGAAACACACCAAATATTGACCATCTTAAAAAAGCGAGGCATTGCTCTGAGGTGTGAGCCTAGAACGCACCAGGGGTGAGATCCACGTTGCCCTTGTCATTACAGCCGTGAAGAGAATCGAGTGTGCGTGTCACCTGGCTGGCGAAGTCCTCACCACCGTTCATGCACTCACGCTGCAGGTGCTGGCGCAGTTCACCAATGTCATACTCGTAGCCATCAAGGATGGGTGTCTCACGGATACTGAGAGTGCCACTGGCATTGGCACCCTGGCACCGGGAGTTCCTTAAGCTCTCACGTGCCTGCCCGCCCAGCAGCACAGATGGGATGTAGTGAATCTCGTTAGCTGCCTCAGCGCTCGCGCTTTTCTGAGGCTGTGGCACCCGACGCCTCTTACACCAGCGCTTCCGTGTGTACAGGATCAGCACCAAGCACAAGATGGAAAGCAGCAGAGCAATCATCCCACCCTGCAAAAAGGGACAGAAAGATAGAGCAAGTGACGGAGAGAGAGTGAAAAACAGATGGGGGGAGAAGGTGGGAAAATAACAGAGGTGAGTGAGAGGTAGTGTGTGTAGGAGTAGATATGAAAAGATAGGAGCAAGGGTAGGAGAGAAATAAAGAGAGATAAAATTGGAAGAGTGAGCGAGAGGCAGTGAGACAGGGAGAAGAGAAAGTGAGAAAAAGGGACACCGAGGGACAGAATAAAGAAATGGAAAAAATCCAAAATGAGTAGGGTGGTTGTGGAGCGAGAAGAGAGAAAGAAATATGTGATGACAAGGAGAGAAAGATGGAAGAGACGAATAACAGAGGCCAAATAGATAAAAGCAAACAAAAGGGAAGACAATGATAAATGTGCACACAGAAGATAGAAAGAGAGAGTGAGATCAAGACAGAGGAAAAATTGAGAGAGAATGACAGAAAGAGAGAAAAAATCATAAAGGGCAAGCAGAATAAGTAACAGGAGAAAGTAAGAAAGACATGCTAAGCTTAGGAAGAGTTAACAGGTAGATAAAACACCCAAATGATTCCAGAAGCTGAAATCCAACGCCACTCCAGATACAGTATGAGAAGGGCGGCAGTTACAGACGCCATGTTGGAATCTACTAAGACCACAACTCCAACAATTGCACATCACTGAGCCTAAAGAGAAACCCTTAATTGCCTTTTTTATCCTGAGTTTGAACATCAAGAGTACACTCAATTTGCATAAGTTGTTTGCCTACTTACCTAGTCAAGGGCGATAATGAATGGCACCTTAATGAAGGTCACTCATGTTGCATTTGCATGCACATGGGAAAAATCATGAAACTACCCTAATTTATTTTGTTTTGTTTAAAATGCCTTCATGCTTTCAAAGTCATTAAGCCAGTTTCCTGTTTGTGCTTGATACAAAGTTAAGTACATGACCGATTATACACCGGCGGAGAGAACGCGTAGAGAATGGATGGTTGAGGGGGCTGAAGAATAAAGAGAATTTGTGATGCGCGCTTTTCCCACCTTCCCTGAAAACATAAGATAAAAGGGTTCCAATTAGCAATCTGAAGTCAATTGATGTTACACAAATATCATGATAGAAACATAAGGAGGAACCTTCTTATGCAATGTTTCTGCATTAAAGCTAATAAATATATGACATTAGGCATCTGCACAATACGGACAATTTCTATATCAACAACATACCACTCGGTGTATTTGCTACTTGGAAAGACACAATGTCAATGTTAAACCGTGTTCTGTCTCTGGTCTATTGTTCCTTGATGGAATTATTCTCTCCTGATGATATTTGAGTGGTTAATTACATTTTCACATGTCAAGAGCATTCGGCTCTTGAGCTCAGTTCATGAGCCATAATTTTGCTCTTCCGAACACACATAGAATAATTATATGATGCATTGCTGCTGTCATCTGCAGAATACCCAGCAGGAACCCTAGTTGGATGACCGTTGTAAATTAACTGTAATGACGTTGTGATGACGTTCAAGATTGGAACATGGTTTTGGAGTGTTAGAATAATTTTGATAAACTGATGTTGAGATAACATTTAATGAAAGAACTAAACACAATGATCTTCAAAACAATGACCTTTTAACCATTCTTTGTAGCCTTTAGGCAGCTTAACATCCATTTGCACAACGTCCTACCACATTTTCTAACAGGGTTAGGATTCCGATCGGAGGCCGGGACACAACAGCTTCCCTCACACAGCCTGTGTATCCGCTGTCGCTCATCTTTTAGTGGGCTCAAGATTTGCTTGCCACAGATCTCGTCACTTTCGACGTATACCCTCCATCATACGCTTTAAAACCTGCTGATGGAATTCTCAAAGAACAATGCAGCGAATGTCAAAAAAGACAATTTGCATGCATTTGGTCGAGCTGCAGACCTGCCTCGCCTTTTTCGATCGTGGAAATGGTGAGCTTTTCCACAATGAAGACTGTTGCTTCGTCTCATGGTCTCATCACCCATACACCAAAATTTCGTCACCGGGAATGATCCTCGACATGATGGAGGGATCATCCACGGCACGCTGACAGAGTAATTGGCAGATTTTGACACGATGTGCTTTCTTCTCCTGGGTCAGCAGCCTGGAGACGAACTTGGCAGCA
This sequence comes from Clarias magur, assembly GCA_013621035.1. Lineage (NCBI taxonomy): Eukaryota > Metazoa > Chordata > Actinopteri > Siluriformes > Clariidae > Clarias > Clarias magur. Next base: position 297,454 of record QNUK01000395.1, on the reverse strand, counting down.
ACACAGCACGGATTAAATCACATGTGATGTTCTGTTTGAAAAAACGACAATGGAAGCAATATCGTGGGTTGTTCTGTGATGATCACCACGCACAAGTTGCTGAATGGTGAATCAACATTTTCGGAGGCTGAGCTTGTTAAAGGTCTTCCTGATCTCCCGTCGTGATGTTCTTCCGCTCTTGAACACCTTGGATGACTCATTGCAGCATTGCCGTAAACTTCTCAAATCATGTGTCATTATTTCCCCAGTTTCACACAGAATTTCACGTTCGCTCTTTGTTCCAACTTGTGTCCATGATGAAATAGCAGACATGGTAACACAGACAGGTCAGAATAGGACCAGTTGCACAGCTCTCGATGTACACAGGATGATATCTTTTGGCACGCTGACTTATGAAGGTTGGTGCTCCCTAAGACACTAGTCTAATCTGAAACTAGTTTTCGCTTATAGTGCTTATAGGTTAACATGAAGTGCTCTGGCTACAGCAACTGATGTTCATGTCAACATTATCGTGACATTTTTTTCATCAAAGCTTTTAAAAACAATAAATAAATCTTTAATACCAACATTGTTCCATCATCTGTAATGTTGACAAATTAATGTCACCATACTGTTTGGACAACCAAAATTTCCTTTTGGGTATAGACTAGTCTAATCAAGAACAATATGTGTTTCTGAGTCTACACAGATCAATAAGCGCTCACAGTTTTTTCAGCTAATAAGACTTCTTTTTTTTTTTAATGAAACAGAAACTTAATTGTTCTGCGGGAACAAACATCATTGTTTCATAAACGCCTAGCTGATATAAAGTCTAGTTTTGGTGAATTATTAGATTGTAGCCTATGATAAAACCACCTATCGGGGCTGAAGTCTTACTTCTGGAACCTGATACAGAGGCACCATCATCATTTCTACCGTCATCTCCCCTGGAGGAACACCCTGGTGGTGTCGCTGCCAATAAGTGTTATTTTTAGCATGAAACCACATGCAATATACTTTATTTAGAGCAATGAAACTGCTTAATGCATGAAACACAGCTTTATCAAAAGAAAAGATCTCTCAGCCCTCCCTATACAGTCCTTCTTATGCACAAGTGATTACGGTACATACCACAAATGCTACGGGAGAAAAACCATCCCAACACAGTGTCCGCTTACAGCCCCAGAGTCAACAGCTAATCAGTTTTCACTAATTTAATTTCCTTCCAATCTGTCAGTGTGCATTAACCAAATGAGCAGCTTACAACTTTATGGTGGAGAAAATTAGGTAACACAATACACAGGAGTTACAGGAGACTTAAAATTAGAGGAGACAGGACAGCGCTTTATGAAGGAGCCCTATTAAAGTCAAACAAAACATCAGATGCTAGCAGCGTGTCAGCCTGTAATCCAATTAGCAAAGATCTACGCCAACCTGTAATCTGTTTGGTGGAAAGCCTGACATTCCACTGCATAACAACAATGTCACCGATGCACAACAGCATAATGATGAAACAAGCGTTGCTATTACAAATATACTGACCTCATGTCCAGGTTCACTTTTGCCCAAAAAACTTCTGAGCTTTGGATTTACTTTTTCAATTATAATTAAGCAATATCACATAAGAGGCATGGCTACGCTATCTTGGCAACCTCATCACCGTTTTACCCGATATCCAGCACAACAGTTCCATAAACACCATTTATTATCAACAGATTATGATTTGCTTGTTTATTTCACCAGTGATTTTGTCCACGACTGGTGAAGTAACTAACCAAGACTAGCGGAGCGGAGCTGGCAGAATTCACAGGGGCGACAGTAGCTTTAAATTCTTACCGGTACTATGTAGCTAAAAGGTGAGGAGAATAAACCTTAGAGGTGGTGGACAGTCCTGAGAATATTTCCACTTATTCCAGCGTCTGGGATTAAATCCCAAATAGCGTTAAGTGGAAAGGTACAATCCCTTGTTCCACAGATCAAGTAGTGCCTTTGATCAGGAGTTAGAGAGGAAATTGGGATTCAACCTTGTTTTAGAGGCAACAGTAGTCAGCGTGGTAGATTATCATCGCCATGAACAGTATAACACGGACAGTTCAGAGGCAAATCTGAACAACTTAGAAACAATTATTAAAGGAAACAAAGTGTCGTTTAAGATGACACAACGTTATTAAAAGTGTTTCTTGCTGAAAGTGATTCTGTGACTGGGTGCTCTCTGAACATCTGGAACATCTGTGATGTGGATTGATTTAATATAGGTTTTGTGGACATGAACTATTTATGTTCCCAATTTCATCATAGTTTGAAGGATTTACAGTACTCCTCCGCCTCCTCACACTACTACTACCAGTAATAATAATAGCTTATAAAGCTAATAACGGCCAGCGTCCATTAAGTGTTGCAAAAATGGTTAATTAACATACAGTACGTATTTAAGGCGGTACCATTGTGAGACCCAGTTATGGTGCACTTTCACACTTTTGTTTTACGATTTCTTGTGTCGATTCTTACATAATTTCAAGATCAACTAACTCTATTTCTGCGTAAAATGTTTTTAAACTGCGCATATTAAACTGTTTTTCTCTATTGCATGAAGTACACATCTACAGTAGATACAGCTCTCAAGCTTGGGTGACTGAAAAGTAAATTTCGCATAATAGGTCCCCTTCATGTAATAAGTGCCAGCTAAGTAAATATTTTTATTAGATTTATGTAAAGCTTTTTCCGTTGTTGTTTTTAGTAAAGGTACTGTGCAACATCTTTATCTGATCTGGTTACCATCATTATAATAAATGCACATGAACAGAGGAAATAGCCTTTCCATTGCTGGATGGGCCTGGCCATAAAACAAGGCATTATAACCACTTAAACTCTAAGTGCCTGCTACAGATGAGCGCCCATAAGGCAAAGGAAAAGTACCACTAGGTCACATCTCAAATATCTGATTGATGCATTTCCTGGAGTGTCTCAGAAAGCAAACAGGGCAAGACTCAAACGAATCCTAGTTCATGCTAAACCCAAAGTCTGTTGTGATCTCAGCAATGTGAGCGATTACGTTTATCTCTACACTTTATTGTCTATGATAATAACCTTAAAAAGTTTATAGCTCACTCAAGTTAATACAAATCAGAGAGACTATGGCTCTAATCTCTTCCACAGGACTACCAATGTTGTATGCTCATACAGAGGAAAAACCAGGATGATCAGATCCTTAAAGATCTAAAAAGCTAAAAAGTTCTCTCTATAATTCTAACATACAAGATTCAGACTACTGCCACAATAAAGACGCGCATCCTGAAGTACTGCAGGTTTACTTATAAAGAACAGGAAAGTTACGAGTATATAGTAGCCCTTCTAAACCTGTGCTTTAAATAAAATCTGTTATCTGTGTATTCAATCATATGTCACTTTCCATAGTAGAATATGAAGATAGTGTTGTCTTCACTTTATTCACATGCTTCGTTTGTTTACGACCATGTACAGTGCAAATCTCCCCGGGTTACACTATTTAGGAGTGATATCTATTGATTGCAAGCTTACTCAGTCAGAATAGCCTTGTGTATAATTCACATCCGCAACAAGCGCTGCTAGAAATCAACTACAGCTGCTCAGACGGCATTTAAACAATGTTCAGTTCCCTCAGGAAATCACTAGGACACCATGGACTGCTGACCCAGCTCTCCCAGCAGACACAGGCCAGCATCAGTGCCCACAACATAAACAAAGGTGGGGGAGGATTAGACCCAGGCTAGGGCTAAAGCCACACCAACCACCTTTCCTAAGCATTTTTCTTGCAAATATCTGGTGGACGATATGGACGAATACGATTGCATGAACAGATCATGGAACGCAACATTATTTTCACATAAACATGGCTTAACATTTCGCCATTGAGCTAGAGGGATACGTCTTCAGGGCAGAGAAAAGAGAAGTGGACTTTGTTGAGAACAAAGGAGTCTTACGCATTTACATTAAGCAGTCCAGGCTCTGCTGATTTTGAGTATTAGAGTATATTTAACTGGGGTGGTTTCTTCACCGCAAGAGCACTTCCTAGATAAAGACTGAAGTATCTCTGGCTCACAAGGCCACCTTGGACTTACACACAGAACGGAATGACACAACCCTTAAATCTCTAAAAAATCTTTTCTAGTCAAAAGTCATGGATGACCTCAGGGGTGGCTCCTGCTGAAACCAAGAGACACTGCTACTAAATTCAGTGAAGCAGAGGCCTATAGCACAGTCAGAGCCAACCTGAAAAGAAGCAGTTTTAAAAGTTTTTCATTGTGTTTCCACATCTTTGATGCCCGGTGTACTGTATGTGGAAGGGCATCGAGACCATCACTGACCACAAACCAATACAGTCTCTCCGAACTAGCAGCATCTTCCTTTCTGGTGTGTTCAATCAATTCAATATGCTCGCTTTGACCAAGGCAGCAGGAAGCAGCACCATCCCCTCTCACTCTCTACAACAGATGTGCATTCAGCACTGAGCAGAGGCTATTCACGTAAGATATGGGCTTGACAGCTGGCACTGGTCATACAATACATTATAATACATACACCACAATCTTGTTGCCAAAACAGCTCAAAAGGCATAGTGTCCACAAAACATCTAAATGTGTGCTGTGGTACCTTCCACCAAGACAACAGAGGCGGATTCTTTAAGTCCTGTAGGATTCAAGGTGGAGCCTCCATGGATTAAACTTATTTGTCCAGCAGATCTCACAAATGCTCCATCAAAGTTGCGAGCTCGGTCAACACCCTGACTCTGTTATTATAGTCCTCAAACCCTTCCTGAACAACCTGAAGGGCACATTATTATCCTAGGGAAACAACTGTCAATAGGGAATATCATGGACATGAAAGGATCTACTTAGTCTGCACCATTTTTTGGTATGTGGTACATGTCAAAGTAACATCCACATGAAAGGCGGGACTCAAGGTTTGATGATGTAAAAGAAAATGTGATTCATCAGACCAGACCACCTTTTTATTCACTACTCAGTAGACCAGTTCTGATGCTCATTGTAGCTGCTTTCTAAGGTAGACCCGGGTGAGCATACAGTAGGCACCCTGACCGTTCTGTATCTACCTGGCCCATGCACACCAAGCTTCTGACAGCTTTCTTTAGATGGGATAGCCTTCATACCCCACAGAGATGATTGAGCATTGGGTGCTCATGAACCTGACATTAACCAGTTCACCATTTGGCCTTCTGTAGACCACGTTTGGTAGGTACTACCCAGTGCACACCAGAAAGACCCCACAGGATTCGCTGATTTGAATGTGTTCTGACCCAGTCATCCAAACGTCACAATTTGGAATATTTCAAAGTCACTCAGATTCTTACATTTGCCTGATCCCAACAGAACTCATTGTTCAAATTGTTGGTACCCTTCGGTCAATGAAAGAAAAACTCACAATGGTCACAGAAATAACTTTAATCTGACAAAAGGAATAATTTAAAAAAATTCTATGAATGTTAACCAATGAAAGTCAGACATTGCTTTTCAACCATGCTTCAACAGAATTATTAAAAAATATAAACTCATGGAACAGGCCTGGACAAAAATGATGGTACCCATAGAAAATACTGAAAATAATGTGACCAAAGGGACATGTTAATTCAAGGTGTGTCCACTAATTAGCATCACAGGTGTCTACAATCTTGTAATCAGTCAGTGGGCCTATATATAGGGCTCCAGGTAGTCACTGTGTTGTTTGGTGACATGGTATGTACCACACTCAACATGGACCAGAGGAAGCAAAGGAAATAGTTGTCTCAGGAGATTCGAAAGAAAATTATAGCCAAGCATGTTAAAGGTAAAGGCTATAAGACCATTTCCAAGCAGCTAGATGTTCATGTGACTACAGTTGCACATATTATTCAGAAATTTTAGATCCATGGGACTGTAGCCAACCTCCCTGGACGTGGCCGCACGAGGAAAATTCATGACAAATCAAAGAGACGGATAATCCCAATGGTAACAAAAGAGCCTAGAAAGACTTCTAAAGAGATCCATGGTAAACTTCATGCTCAAGGAACATCAGTGTCAGATCGCACCATCCGTCGTTGTTTCAGCCAAAGTGGACTACATGGGAGACAACCAAGGAGGACACCATTGTTGAAAACAATTCATAAAAAAGCCAGACTTGAATATGCCAAACTACATGTTGACAAGCCACAAAGCTTCTGGGAGAATGTCCTATGGACAGATGAGACAAAAATTGAACTTTTTGCCAAGGCACATCAGCTCTTTGTTCACAGACGGAAAAATGAAGCATATCAAGAAAAGAACACTGTCCCTACTGTGAAACATGGACGAGGCTCTGTTATGTTCTGGGGCTGCTTTGCTGCATCTGGCACAGGGTGTCTTGAATCTGTGCAGGGTACAATGAAATCTCAAGACTATCAAGGGATTCTAGAGAGAAATGTGCTGGCCAGTGTCAGAAAGCTGGGTCGCAGGTCATGGGCCTTGCAACAGGACAATGACCCAAAACACACAGCTAAAAACACCCAAGAATGGCTAAGAGGAAAACATTGGACTATTCTAAAGTGGCCTTCTATGAGCCCTGACCTCAATCCTATTGAGCATCTTTGGAAGGAGCTGAAACATGCTGTCTGGAAAAGGCACCCTTCAAACCGGAAACAACTGGAGCAGCTTGCTCATGAGGAGTGGGCCAAAATACCTGCAGAGAGGTGCAGAAGTCTCACTGACAGTTACAGGAATCGTTTGATTGCAGTGATTGCCTCAAAAGGTTGTGCAACAAACTATTAAGTTAGGGGTACCATCATTTTTGTCCAGGCCTGTTCCATGAGTTCATTTTTTAAAAATAATTCTGTTGAAGCATGGTTGAAAAGCAATGTCTGACTTTCATTGGTTAACATTCATACAATTCTTATTTATTATTACTTTTGTCAGATTAAAGTTATTTCTGTAACCATTGTGAGTTTTTCTTTCATTGACCGAAGGGTACCAACAATTTTGTCCACGTGTGTATATACCCACCCCATGACCGGTTGTTTTGAATATTATGGCTACAATATACGTAATTCCATCTGTGATGTTTCATCTGTCTTAACTTTCATGGGTGCTTTAGAGCACTTTTCGGTAAACTCCTCTCATCTTTCTTTCGGCGAAATGTATTGCATAAGCAAGGTTGTGATGCCAGTGGCCACGTGAACGGTCTGTTAGAGAGAAGTTTGCTATATGCCTGTCAGCTTGCAGATTTTCATTTAGACCTCTGAGGAAAGCTATTTCACACTGGATATGGGCATCTGCCAAAGACAATTAATGTAAACCACAAACTGTAGATTCAATATAAACTAGAAGTCGAGGACTACAGTACCTCATATGATGCTGCCAACTGCCTTTATGCTTGACTTATAGTTTCAGTCTGACATTTCTAGAAGTCTTTTTAAGGTCTGACTCAGCCACAGATATTGAAAACAACTGCCACAAGCAAAAACATTTACAGCTACTTTGCATGCATTGACATTCAAGTTTTTTTTTATTTTTTTATATAAAGTAAACCACCTGCAACATGCCCAATAAGTACTAAATAAACTGCACATGCAAATTAGCTCTCGCAATTCAAGATCTTAGTAAATAAGGGCCTGAGCGTTGATTTATCCCACGGCTTCTTGCTTCTTAGCTCAACTGAAAACAGGTTGTGAATGTTGCATATGTCTCTCTGAGGTAAGGGACTGAGGTGTGTAAATCTGCCTGGCCAAAATATTCACTGCTTAGATTTAAATAATCAAACAATTTTGAAGATTTTGTTTGGATAACTGCTGCAGTGATTAATAAGCTTCGGTTGGCATAATTTTTTTAAACCCTAACTGACGCAATGAGCAGATTTGTACTCCTTAAACATCATGTCAGAAGAGATAAACATAGAAAGGATGTGATGTGTTTAGGGTAAGAAGGGAAGTGCATGAAGCAATGCATCCCATGATGCCTAGCGCCCACTGTATTGTACATACCTGTGTTATGACCTGGGGCTGCTTCAGTTGGTCAGGTCTAGACTCAGCAACGTTATGTGGCGGTAGAATAAAGTCAGGTGACGACCTGAATGTACTACATGACCAGGGTCTCACATCTATGCATTGCACGAGCGGGTTTCTACATGACAAATGCCAAGATTCAGGCTCAGATAGTGTATAACACTACACATGTTGACTCTGTTATATGTGTTTGTGTGTTAAAAAACAGACTCAACTATAATCACACAAGTACGATAAGGACAACATTATAATTGTCACAACGATGCTTTTTAAATGTAAAATAACCTTTTGGGAAATATAAATGGCCCACTTTAAGTTCCTTAAATAGCATTTGGAACTTGATTGTTTATGTTAAGGTAAGTAAGTAGATGAAAATTGCAAACCATGAGAAACATTAACTGACGAGCATTTAGTTTAGTCATGTGCGACAATCCATCAAGCTGTTCATTTCTGTGAGGTCAGAGAAATCAAGCCACACAATATGTTTTCTCGAGCATTGTGCCTGCGTAAACAATGCCTAAATCCATCCCCCAAAGCGTCCTCGACTGTCTGTAGAGGCGTTATTGTCATATGGGCTTCGTTCATTATGTTCTTTCTCCAGGAAAAAAAAAAAACGCTACATTAGCAATCGTGAATGAATTTGAACTTATTTCTGTTCCAGGGCTGAATGATAGGATATTACCTCAAAACACCACAATCTGCCTCAATCCCAGTTATTCCTGGCCTTGTTCTTGTTGAATGAGAATGTCACAAGTATAGAAAAAATAGATTACATTACAGGACTGGTCCCGAGACAATACTGTCTCTACCCAGCATCCCTCCACGTTCTCTCTCATCCCCTTTTCCTAACGCTTTCTACTTCTTCCACACCTCCTCTCTTCTCCTTTGTTCTCTTCCTGATCAAACTGCTCTACATTCACGTTTGCTTATACCGCATCCCTTTTTCCCCTGATCTTCCATTGTTGTTTGCGCATTAGAGATGCAAAAAATTGTAAAGGCATCTGAGCAATTCATCTAATTATATTTCCTCTCACACGGACATTAATCTATACACCTCTTCTGTTCTGGATCACATCAAAGCCACCATTGATAATGTAACAACTGTGAAGCAGATTACAACATACCCTAATCAGAAGCCATGGATGAATAGGGAAATTCGTCTCCTGCTCAAGGCACGGAATGCTGCCTTCAGATCAGGAGATGCACAGGCCTACAGTGCATCCAGAGCTAACCTGAAAAAGGGTATCGATAAGGCCAAGTGGAGCTGCAAGCTGAGGATCGAAGATCACTTCAACAACTCTGATCCTCGGCGTATGGGGCAGGGCATCCAGTCCATCAGTGACTACAAACCCGCCCACTCTGCAACCATATCCACCGAAATCTCCTTCCTCAATGAGCTAATTAACTTTTATGCTCGCTTTGATCAGAGTCTTCAGGAGACAATCACTACATTGATACCGCCTGTGAACTTTCAGCCTCTCTCACTTTCCACCGCAGAAGCCTCTGCTGCCTTCAGCAGGATAAACAATCGGAAAGCAGCTGGCCCTGATGGAATACCTGGATGTGTGCTCAGAACCTGTGCTGAACAGCTGACTGATCTTTAATCTGTCCCTACGTCAATCAACAGTGCCTACTTGCTTTAAGTCCACCTCCATTGTGCCTGTGCCTAAACACTCCAAACCTATGTGCCTTAATGATTACCGCCCAGTAGCACTGACACCAATACTCATGAAGTGCTTTGAGTGGCTAGTCCTAGCACATCTCAAGAGAAGCCTTCCACCCACATTGGACCCTCATCTGTTCGCCTACCGTGAGAATAGGAGCAATGAAGATGCTGTCTCCCTAACACTGCACACGGTACTTTCTCACCTGGATAATAAGAACACTTACACAAGAATGTTGTTCGTGGATTTCAGCTCAGCGTTCAACACAGTCATCCCCTCCAGGCTGATTAGTAAGCTTACTGATCTCGGAATCAACACCTCTCTATGCAGCTGGATACTGGATTTTCTGACCAACAGAACACAGAATGTTAAAGCTAATAACGTTCTCTCCTCAACCATAATACTGAACACTGGTGTGCCACAAGGCTGTGTACTGAGCCCCTTCCTGTTTTCACTGTACACACATGACTGCAGCCCTATGCATGGTTCTAATACCATAATTAAGTTTGCGGATGACACGACAGTGATTGGCCTCATCAGTGACAATGATGAGACTAACTACAGGGCAGAGGTAAAGCAATTGGCTGAGTGGTGTGCTGACAACCACTTGCTCCTGAACACCAGTAAGACCAAGGAACTCATTGTGGACTTTAGAAGGAGAAGAGGTAACACACACTCCCCTGTCTAAATCAACGGGACAATGGTCGACCGTGTTACAAACTTCAAGTTCCTGGGGATACACATTTCTGAGGATTTGACTTGGTCCACTAATACCACCAGTCTCCTGAGAAGAGAAGAATAAACTGTTTTCCCAGTATGCAAATTGCTTGTCCGATGCAAGGACACAGAGTTTTAAAATTAAGATGCATTAAAAACTGTTTTTATGTACTCAAATTTAGATTTAGATCACAGTCACATATCACATATGTCTTTAGAGGAATTATAATGAATGGATCAGGCTAAATTGCTAAATTGATCCCAGTTAAGACTATAAAAACCCTTGGAATGTGTATGTCCGTTCAGCTTCTGAATGGCTTACAGATTGCTGTTGGATGCTTTGGCTGTCCAGGGCGTGCTCAGAAAGCATGTTTTTTAGAGATCGCGCAGATTTGATGAGACAGATGAATGGCTGCTGAGCCGTTTCGAAGTGCCACGAGCACTCTGAATCACATAATTATGAAAATCACTATCCAGTTCACTGTTACTTTTTTCCTTTAACTGTGCACCCCTCGACCGACACGCTCTTCAGTCTGAAGGATCACGTGCTTGCTTTGTTTAAGTTGATTTCACAGTACTTTGATGTCACTACTGCTGTAGTTCTTCTTATTACCTCTTGATTCGCACACGGCATGACTCGCACCTGCTCTAATATGATGGTTAGGAGGTATGTATGCTAATTATGCAAAATCAGGCACAGCTTTCCAATTTAAGATCAAGTAGGATGCATCATCCAGCTCACCAAGGCAAGAGCAGATTGAGATGGTTAAAAATGTCTGGTGCATCTGGTGTCGATTTTCAGACAGAGAATGAAGAGAAAATTGAAGTGAAATCGAAGAGAATGTTGCTGCATGAGGCCAAGTGCGTTATACAGAATTATTCACAGCTATGTTTTAATCAGCACTAAGAACGCCTGCCTTTCAGGCATGATACTTCTGGACTTGAAGGTTAGGCCTACAATAACAATTTCAAGGATGTCACCCTCACAGCTACCTAATTCATCTTTCCCTGCTTTTAACATTGCTTGCCCCCATTTCCAGTACTCAGACATTGGTCACAATCTTGCTTTCTTGTGCTCTAGGGGAAGAGGCAGTCCCAAAGATACATCACTTTCCGCACAAGATCGCTAGCAGGGCTAAAATCCATCTCCTTAGTGTTCAAGCCTGTTTTATAAATGCTGTTCTTATGAAGATCAATGTTCACTGAATGTTTAAGGCTCAATCCAGTAGCCCAATCATGCGCCTGCTGTAAATGCCTCACATATTAAAATAGTACTGTAAAAATGGCAATACAATGGCAAGAAACCCTCAAAACCGATTCAGAAAGGTCAGTTGATTTCAAAGTACTTTGCTGTCACCACAACTGTACTTTCGCACAGAGCATGACTTGCACAGGCCCTAGTATGGTGGTTAGGAGGTACGGTGTCTATGTTAATTACGCAAAATCAGGCACAGCCCTCCAATTTAAGATCAAGTGGGATTCATCCTCCAGCTCAGCAAGGTAAGAGCAGATTGTCCAGAAGTTAGTGCAGAATGTTTTGCATGCGCATAACTTGCCAAGTCTTCAGTCTGACTTCATGTAGCCATAGAACCATATCCAGATGGAGATCTGAAACATGACATGTGTAATCCCACAGAGAAGACCTACCGAGCAAAATATTTAAACACTATTGGCTCTAGGCCAATAAGGAAGACATTGATTTCCCCCCCCCCCCCTTTATTGCTGCTGCTGCTCTCTGTATCAAATAACTTAATGCCACGCTGTATGTTTCCTCTGATACTCAATCCTCTCTAATTCCCAGAAGAGAGAGAATTCATAAATAACTGGCTGGAGAAGAGTGGAGGGAAGTGTTTCCGAGCAACTAACAACACTAACTCTACAAAGTCCAGTGGGTAGGTGTAGAGGAAAAATAAAAAGGGGTGGAAAAAGTCAAACAGAGACCATAATCATATTGCACATGCATATATCAAGTGCAGATTCGTAATTCAAAAACGAAGTCATCTTGCAAACATTTAAGAGGCATATAGCTGGGACTGTTACAGAAGGAATGCCCACAAGCTTTACTTGCTTTGCTTCTCAAAGTAAAAGAAACTCTTGTTTAACGGAAGACGATAGGAAACAGACCCATCTTATGATAATAATGTCTATGGTGATTATATTGCTGTATAGAGTAAAGATCTTAAAGGTTGTATTAATGTAATTGACAAAATAATGACATCAGCCTTCATCCTATTGTTTAGACGACATAGATGAAACAGGGGTAGAACTCACTGCCAAGTGATCTAAGAACATGCAAGCCACAGCACATTTTAGTTCCGCTGTGGATGAGTGTGGCATCGGTACATTTTGGGCCAGAAAATGAAGGATGAACAAAAAAAAAAAAAAACACACACACATGTTCAGGGATACCATGTCTCCTTTGACTTTAGAACAGTATCCATCAATATGTCTTCCAATAAACTGATATTAATGTGACTTGGCAGGTGACATTTATTCACAATGGTTTTAGGTATACCTCTGCAGCTGTTCCATCTGAGCAATGAAGGGTAGCAAAGGAATGAAGCTAAAAGAAAAAAAAAAACAACAACAAAGAGAATAACTTTTCACAGGTAGGAAGCACTGAAGGCATTTTTTTTAAATGGGTGGCTTGTCCAACAGCCTAGTACTCTGCTCATTATGGAGGAAATTCACAGACACAACATGCAACACGAATTTACCGGAAAGACTGTCGTATATTTCTTCACCGTAAGTGCTATCCAATCTATTGTCTTTACTGGCCATGTGTCTACTTTCTGCTCATGCAGTAGGGCCACATGTCAAACGTAATGAAAAGTAATGAGAGTTTTTTTTTTTTTTTTTTTTTCACAACTGGTCACCCTTCTTTCTCATGTTTTCACAATTCACTGCAAGGGCATAGAAGAGCTGAGCCAGCCCTCTGACAAGCATCAAACCATCGGGGAACGAGCAAATGAGAAAATGAGGGCTCGGTGAATGCTGTGTGAATGTAACACCCTGCAGAGGAGAGCAAATTGCTGGTTGCAAAATGCCCAGCCGACATGAAGGAGAGGTACATGAGGGACATCTCAACATGAAGAGGACGGCGACCGCTGGGAGGATGCGGGTACAAAAATGGGTGCGAACCAAGGTAGGTGAGAGCTTGTTAAAGAGTATGACGGTCCATAGGGGCCCTGAAGGTTGGAGAAACTGAACAAGCAGAAAAAGCGAAGGTCATTCATTCATTTGAAGTGGACCACCTTCTGTTCAGCACTTAAGTGCCAGGTTACTTATGAGTTATAAAAGCCCAGCATTACCATGTACTTATGTTACAAATAACAGTCTGCAGTCTACAATGAAACACTGCATATAGGACCATAAAAATTCATAGCTTTATAGGATAAATTGATATGCTCCGGCGCAAAAATGACAATTTTATAGTTTATGTATGTAGGTGAATAAACATAAAACGCAAATTGTTACAGTGAAAAGTCAAGCTGTTGTACATGAAATTATGATCACGACTAAAGCTGAGAGGGATGCATCATTATGAACACTGGTATAAAGTATTTGATACGGAGCTTATTTTTATGCAACCATAAAAAAATGCTTCAATTTCTACATCCAACATGATGATGTGACATTACCGTTATGTACATTTGTTAATCTGAAATCTCCTACACTTACGTAACCTGAAGAATCTTATGTTGTTTAAACAATGACAGCCAACCTGAGCAATACCAGCAAGTGTGGTCATTAAAAATGAGTGCAAGGTGCCATGCACACAAACGTCTTTGCCAGAATGAAGCGGCGAGTGTGCAGATAAATCGTCATACGTGACTGAAACACAGTTCCGCAAGCACTGAGCATTAAGACACCCACACTTCCTGTCCCTCTTGCCAGGGTCTACATTTTGCTCACGAATCATTTTTAATGACCACACTGCCCTACAGCCCTAACACTCTCCATTAAACATGCTGCTTAAATCGCCGTATATTTTAGCACAAGTTCATCGCTAGCAGCGCATGACAACAGCCAAAACAAACAAAGCAAAATAAAATGTTCCGTGCGACGCCAGATTAACACTAAGCAGAACACCCGTTTTAGTATTTGTAAGAGCATCAACGGCTGTGTTTACATGCCGGCAAACTAAATAAAACCGTATCATGTAAACGCCTCGATCTGGACTGACTGACCTGATCCAGCCTGATCTGGATGAATTTCCGACCCAAATCAGAGCGAAGGTGTAATCCTTTAATAATCTGTTCAATATGTAAATATTAGTCGTGTACAGCGTTACCTCGGGATAAAAATTTAATCCGGCGAGACACGAGTTCTTAAGATGAAAATTTGGATATAATGAAAATGATGTAAAGGCAGATAATCCATTCCAGGCACTCAAAAATATTACCAATTTCAACACTATAATCTAAACTAAAAAAGTAAACTAAAAGTTTATATAATATAAACTAAAATAATCATATTTTTGCATATAAAAACATTTCTGAAAAGACATATAAATTAAGTAAAATATGAAATAAATAGACATTAAACTCCACTTAACCTTAATTTATAATTCCTCTTGGCACCGGCTGCTTTAAAAATAAAACTGAAAGTGGCTCCCTTTTCTTCTTGCTACCGTTCTTGCCAACATTCAGCATGTCTTCTCTAAATCTTACACAAAATGCAAATAAAAAAAACACACAAAAAAATAGTTAACTGCTTAACTTGGCTTCCCACTGACAAAAACAAGTTCAGCGTTCGACTCGGTTCGGCTCGGCTGCCTGAAAATGCTTTGTGTGTGTCTTGAGGACGCGAATCTTCATGTGCAAATGTCAGGCAAAATTTAATTTCTTAAGGAGAATCAGGAAATCCGGGGACAGGGTGTTCCTACAGTATGGCAATCATTTCTTTATTATCTGTGGAGTTCAGCGACGTGACGCGTTTCAGAGAGGAAAATTTTGCTTCTTTAACTGAAGTTTCAGATGGCTTTTCACATGCAGAGTATCTAACTAATCATAGATGAGACTGAAGTCTTGTAACTTGTCCTAATGCATAATGCAGGGTTTGTTCGGAAAAGAAGCCTAAACTAATATCAAAGTTAGGGGGAAAAAAACGTAATCTTTCTCTTTTTCTTCTTCTTCTTCTGTGTTTCCAGCAGATTAACCGCAGCAGGCAGAAACACTGGACATTTCAAAAAAGTTCTCTTCTTATTAAATGCTTTGCGCATGTAAACACACATCTTCTTGGATCAGCGCCCACATAGACCTTAACTTAGAATCCCTAATGGGAATGATTTTAAATGTGATCGGATTAAAGAACTATTGTCCATGGAAATGTGAATGATGAGCAACAAGGGACGAACTTGACGTATATACTGTAACTCTCAGGTGTTAAGTGCAAACTGCAGGTCTATACAAAGAAAGGAAAAAAAAACTACTCAGATCCTACACTTGTGTACGTCATCATAGTAAGCTGTCCATAAATATTAAAAAGGCAGAGATTTAAGGAATTTCAATTTGTGCTTGTTTATCCATAAAAAAAAACTCCCATCAACCCTGCTGCTCTCATGATAAGCCCAACAGCAGCTAGGGGCTGAGGGCAGGCATTCTCCCTGGCATGATTAGTGCACTTAACTGGTAACAGCAAGAGATACTCTATAAAAGCACACAATTTTTGGAAGGGGCAGAACTTAGCAACCGGCCCACCGGCCGAGACACACGATGCAACCAGCCATCTGTTCGCCCCCGTCGCTAATCTTTCTTTCTCCCATTTCACAATAACACACAGTTGCACTCAGTGGGGAAACTGCAGCTCTTGCTGAGCAGAGGGAAGGCGAGTGTAAAATGAGAAGTTAGGTTTACTAAACTGTGTCTGAGACTGAAGGTGTACAAGAGGCGGGTGAAAATTAAATACACAAGACTTCTTGTTTGTGAGCTAAGAGAAAGTGACCTATCTAAGGAAAGAGATTTACAGTTACAGCTTGTTACAGTTATGAAGCATGTTTCTTTTTTTAAACAGAATAATATTTTTATATGAATCAGAAAGCATCTATTATCATAGGTGACTACCTACATTTTAGGCTATTTATGCATAACTCGCTTCTTATTGTTAGTCATTACTATTTATTTATTCTACCTCAATAAAATGTAGCGGGCATCAGGTTTATGTTAAAGCATTCCGACCACTTGTACATAGCAAACTACCACAACTTTCAACCGCTTTTATCTTTAATTACTGCGTGCAATGTGCTGGAACATGGCCGTACCATCATAATAAAATGCGTCATAACTGTGAAAACCTGCTGATTGTGTACAGTACATACAGGTCGTCAGTTGACTTCATTTTATTGCCATATGATGTTGCTGAGTCTAGACCGGAGTAACTAAAGTCACCCTGATGATGTCATCACTGCATGTGCTACCCTTCTCACCATGATGCACCCATCGCTCTGGATTGGACTCTGGATATCACAGCACATAAACTTTTCCATTGCTCCAAAATCCATTCTTTACAGTACTGTATGTTTGGTTTTCTTGAATCTTTTTTCCTGATCAGTCTCACTAACAAGTAGGCTTTTTTTATGGTCACACAGCTGCCTAGTCCCGATCTTGCGAGTTCACATTACGTTGTGTTGAACATTTTCAGTATTAAGCGTAGCTATAATTTCTACTCCTAATTTTTTTTTTTTTTGCTGTGCAAATTCACAAAGTCTTCAACGATCTCCCAAAATGGTCATTCATGTTTGTTTTTTCCCCCGACCACATTACTTTCGTGACGCTGACTGTTCTGCACTATCCATTTCTGTAATTGTTCATTAGTCATCAATCATGCATGCAGGAAATTCAGAGTCACCAATTTACCTGCCAGCATGTTTTTCGAAGGTGGGAGAGACCCCACAAAGACACAGCGAGTGCACATACAGAAACGCAAAACAGTAAGTCAGGATCAGGATCCAACAGGGAACCCTGGAGTTTTAAGGTGGCGATGTTACCTTTGGTGCCACCAGACTGCCTGATTGTTATTGTGGATTATTACTATCATTATTACAGCTCTGCGTGGTAGTGTGCACCAGGTGGAAAGCAATGCTAAATCAAATTAACTGAATTAAAATGGCACTTCCTTTCTTGTCTAAAGTGCATTTGTCTCTCTCCTCAGGGCGTACCATCACAGAGATGTGCAGAATGCGCAGCTCCTCCTCTGCTGCAGTGTCACTCGCCGGGTCTTCGGTAGTGTCCACGCCAGCAGCATTCTGATTGCCATCCTGATGGTGGATGTGGAAAAGCAGCGTGCCGTTCTCCAGCCATTGTTGCCTCCAGCGCACCAAGGCTATGTCCTCCGAGCTCCCAGAAATCTCTGCAAAAGCACAAACATATTGCAGATCTTAACAACTTTTTCTACAGAATATAATAATATAATAAAATAGCCGTGTTTAATAAAAATAAAAAAAAACTGCAAATAAAAGGTAAACCCCACTAAAAATATATATTAAAAAAACTCTTATAGGAGATTATAGATTACTCCATGTGCTCTGAGATTATGTACCATCAAATGCTCGACAAATAATCACACGGACTTTTCAAAGATAAGGGCATCTGCCAAATGCTCAAATGTAAATGTCAAAGTCGCACCATTGCTGATGCTAGCATGTGACCGTCAGAAGAGAGGCATATATATACAGTATATCTTTATCTATATATAGTGAAGTGTATTTGAATATTTTGGGCCCCACTGTATACGGTATTCTCCTTCTAAAATATTTCTGTTACCCCTAAAGCATGTCAATTAATATCAATGTAATGCAATCAATTCTGCTCGTTACTCTTCAGCTCTAATAAGTCTCAGGGTTATATTCACTACTACTGCAGATGCTAGAGCTTTGCAATTTAATGAGTATGCAATCCCAATCTTTTACTGGTTGATTCAATTTATTACACTGTTGGGGCAATTTATGATTTAGAATCGATTCATAATTTAAAAAATATATATTTAGGTAGACTTTAAACAGTAATTCGAAAACTACTTAAATTTTTTACACAGCTTTTGCCAAAAAAATACAATGTGCTTGGAATATTCGTGTTTTGTGAGAGTATGCAATACCAACACCTACCAACACCTACTGGACTGGAGTGTCCAGGGGAAAAGGTTTCCGCTTTGAATTAGACATGACGTTTAAAAGAAAAATCAACAACACATGTACAGTACTGTATTTCAGTGCTTATTAAATAATTTACCAATTTTAATATTTCAAAACCTATAAGAAATCTAGCTGCTTGAGTCAAATCAGACAGTCAAACTGAATGCTATTTTCAAACTGAAAAGTTCAATGCCCAAAATTCAACCTATGATTCACAGGCCAACTAAATACAAATGTTACTGTCTCCTTGGTCAACTGCAACAAGAATACTGTATTATTCCTCCGGCCTAAGCTCTACACAAGTTTCCAATTTCCTTAACCTTCACTAACAATTACTGTAGCCAAGTAGGATGAATCTAAATGCTACGGAATGCAAGATCTCCAAGAATGAAGGCATTTGGATTCTCCAGAGCACTTTAAAACGTGGGCGAGACTCTGGTGTGCTGTTTGGTCGGACTTGTAAGCATTTCATGGTAAAGGTACAGACATATAATTATAAAGCATTAGGAGAGACAAGACAGAAGCTCTCCATGTGGAAGTGGGTTCTGCAGCGAGAGAGGGCACAGACTGTGAATTAGCTAAATGTTGCTGAATAATGCCAGGACTGTGCTGTTTGAAGAGCGTGCTTTAAACACAAAACATGCGAAAACTCAACTGGAAATGTGAAAAGTTCAATGGATTTTAAAACCATTTTTTTTACAAAGTAATGCAGATAATGGTGTTGTGGTGCAATTATCCAGAGAGGCTTTGAAAAATTTGTTGTGTGGCACATTTATGTAGCCAATGGGGGGTAAAATGTGGATTTATTGATATTACATTTATCTATCTATCTATTCATTTTACATTCTTTTTATTATTCAGGTTTTATGTAATAACTATCCCTAATAATTACTATAGTAATTATTCTGTGATTCATAGCATCTCTCTAACTCACTATTTTGTAACTCTCACATTCCTTCTTGGATTTAAAAAAATAAATAAACACTTATGCATGCTTGCACTCCTTCTCCTCCCCACACTTAAACAGGCCTGATTTGCTGTGACAGCACTACGACTGATGGAACATACTATACAGTATGTGTCAAATAACAAAGTCAAATGATTACTGCTGTTCCTCTTATACGGCTTTCACTGACATTTCCAAATTAGTCAGATGTCTGTTGGATTTCCTTATTTTGCTGTGAAAATTAGTGTAAAAAACGCATTTGAATTAATTAAAAGTGATCCAAAATTCCATATGTCGTGTTTTAATTACTACTGGATTGAAGACTTGAACCTCTTGTTGATGTCAATTGGAGGTAGTATCGAAAAGTTTTAAGATTAACTCTAGAGCTTTATAAGCTCTGTTTATTTGACTGTTTATGTCTTTTGTCGGATGCCTTAAGACCTAGCAGTAGAATTTTATTTGAACAATGCAGCACTTGGTCGAGCTGCGGATCTGCTGCGCCTTTTTCTTCGGTTGTGGAGATGACAGGCTCCTCCACTGTTCGTCCAAGGGGAACCCATACACCCAAATTTCATCACCGGTAATGATCCTCGACATGAAGGACGGGTCATCCATGGCACGCTGGCGGAGATGTTAGCAGACTTTGACGCAATGTTCCTACTGCTCCTTCCACAAGAATTCAGTCTGATAAATTTGATCAAGTGTTTACATAATTATTACTAATCTGTTTAACAGGTACAGTATATAATCGTGTGCACCCTGCGTTTCCGTTACATTCAAAAAGGGCCAGATTCGATTAGACCACTCTGATTGAGGTGTTTCAAAATTATTCACTTTTAATCTGATTGGACTGATCCTCCCATTGTTAGTGGAATATTAGGGTCCATGTAAACACATCTAAACATTCAGTGGAAAACTGAAGATGTGACAAGATATTAGAGAAATCTGAGCTTTATATATCCTATAATAGCAAACTTATTTCATTATCTCAGCCTGAATATAATTTCTAAAAATAATTTCACACCTGCTAGCAACAACTGCAGTTCACATATAAAACAGGACAAAGTTAAGGGGTCTTTTGTGTGTTAAGAGCTTTGCTCAAAAGCCCGGCAGTGGCAGCTGGGCAGTGCTGGGATTTGAACTCACGACCTTCCTATCAATATTCCAATGGCTTAACCACTGATCTACACCTGCCCATACTTTGCCTTTTGAAGGTTAATCAACTGCTTACTATTGTTCTGGGTGTCCATCCCATCCAGGCCATGGTAATTACTGTACCTTAACCACTCAGTGGGACAGTAAGCCTACAGTAAACATTCCACTCACAGTATGGAACGCTCTGCAGACCCCACTCAGTTCTTCAAAATCAGTTGACTTTGGTTAGCAAAATGTCACTTTCAGAATCATACAACCCTTTTACCCAGTGTAATGGTGAGCGAAAAGGATGTCTTAAAATATTTCAAGTCAGTAAACTGTAAAGGCCTATAAAGTGAGCCATTAGGGAACAAGGGCAAGGGCGAACAAATGTTTGCTGAAGGTCCCAGGTAAGGCAGAGGTAGGCTTCATTTCTTTGTTTCAGGTGATAAGGTTCAAGTGATGCCATCAAGTTGATTGCCGCAAAGACTTCCAGAGTAGATGGTGACGGTCTAGAAGCTCCATGAAGAAAAGACAATATCTTGGAAAACAAGCACTGTGCCGGATACATTCACAGAAGAGCTTCCACACACTATAAAAAGGTGACGCGGGTGCCAAAACTTTCCACTGATATGGTGAAAATTTGCCTGAACAGGAGGCTATCATCAGGGTGTTCTGAGTAGCAATAGGATGGCCCAAATGAAAGTCTTGATGGCAATATTGTAAACACAAGGAGATCTCTGCTTTGCCCCTGTGCTTCCATGCTGGATACCAAAGCTGACCATATCGATGTTCACTGAATCTAACAGACAGGAAAATGGAAAAAAAAAATCCCAGCAGCTATGTCTAACGCAAATGTACTTATACTTTGTATCAGGTATATATAAAGTAATTGTACAGTCATTTTGTAATTGGAAATAGTGTACAGAAGGTACCCACAAGGTTCTAAAGCAGCCAGTACATTATAAATGCTTAAACTGGGATTGGCAAACAATGAATGAATGATTTTATAAATGATTTAAGCTCTTGTCAGTGGCAAACTTTTTTTCCCCTAGTTCCTGATAAAGCTGATGAGTACATCAGATTTTTATCAAGTTTCACAAGAGCATGTGGATGGCAAGCTGCCACAATGTGCCAAAGCAATTCTCCAGCAATATGTTTTATAGTTTGGTGAGCAGGGGATTCTCTTACATTCTGTTTCATTATAATCGAGCCACAAGACAGGACTTTAATTGTACTTTAGTAGCCACATTTTGTAGGTTGCTTTCAGAAGGAAACGCTTATTTCCTAAAACGTTTCAAACAGCTTGTTATGAAGGTGGCATGGCGCTTATGAAGGTTATATTATGAAAGTAGCATGAGAGAAATTTGCAACTTCGGAACCACAGTAAATATCTAAACAGATTTAAACAGATCTGATATCTTTGGCCTCCTTTTTGTTTTCTGCTCAGCCTCCTCTTATACATTTCCAAACTAAGTCTATAGCTGTCCAATATACATGCCAAGAAAACGGTCATGTCATAGCATAGCTGTCTAATAGACATCAAGAAAACTGCCAAACTGATGCAGGACTGGTTGCTTAATAAGAAGGCAAAGCTACTTGTATGGTCTAAGCAATTTCCTGGCTTTATTTATGCAGAAGATTGAAATTGTGAGTCCAAAGGCAGTGGTGGCTCAGTGGGCTAAGGCACTGAGTTACAGATCGGCGGTTCGATTCCCAGCCCAGCCAGGTTGCCATTGTTGGGCCCTTGAGCAAGGCCCTTAACCCTAACTGCTCCAGGGGCGCTGTACCATGACTGTACCTGCGCTCTGACCCCAGTCACGCTGGGATATGCGAAGAAGGAATTTCACTGTGCTGTAATGTATATGTGACAAAATAAAGGCTTTACTTTACTTATCAGAGATACGATAAGCTTTTTTCAAAAGTTTTTCAAGATGGTTTGCCGAGAGAAAGTGGACAATATTGAACCAGAATGTTGCAAAAAAGTAATTACTTTTTCCAAGAAACCTGTCAAAGCAGTAAGTTCCTTTTTCCCCTTTGTAAACAGGTTTAGGTTAAGCTTATAAACAAACACTTCGTTTCACATGTATAAGTGTTTGCTCCCCCTGTTGAAGTGTAACTTCAACAGCTGAGTTCAATTTCTCTAGCCACACCCACAAAAAGCTAGACATCATGAAAAGATCCAAAGAAATTCAAAAACAAATGTGAAAGATCTCAATTATCCCAATTATTTTTCTATAATCCTGGAAATGTTATAAAGCAATTTCTAAAGTTTTGGGACTGCAGTGTAAAACATGGAACAGTGGAGGAGCTTCCAAGGAGCAGCCGGCCGACCGAAATTACCCCAAGAGTGCAGCGACAACTCAGCCAAGAGGTCACAAAAGATCCCACAACAACATCCAAAAGACTGCAGGCCTCACTTGCCTTAGTTAAGGTGAGCGTTCATGACTCAAAAATGGATGATGTTCCAAAGCACACCAGCAAGTCCACTGAAGAGCTGAAGAAAAACAAAATGAAGACTTTGGAGTGGCCTATTCAATGTCCTGACCCGAATCCAATTGAGAAGCTGTGGAATGACCTTAAAAAGGCGGTTCATGTTCGAAAACCCTCCAATGTGGCTGAATTACAACAATTCTGCAAAGATGAGTGGACCAAAATTCCTCCACAGCGCTGTAACAGACTCATTGCAAGATATCGAAAACGCTTGATTGCAGTTGCTGCTGCTATGGGTGCCCCAACCAAACAGTTATTAGGTTTAGGGGGCAAACACTTTTTCACACAGGGCTATGTAGTTTTGGATTTAGTTTTCCCTTGACAATAAAAACCTTCATTTAAAAACATCATGATGTGTTTACTTGTGTTATCTTTGACTAATATTTAAATTAGTTTGATGATCTGAAATATCAAATTATTTTGTGACAAACATGCAAAAAAAATAAGAAATCAGTAAGGGGGCAAACACTTTTTCACACCACTGTACTGTATGTATGTATCACTGCAAATGTTTCTGCAAAGTCTTAAATGACTATAATGTTTCTTGTTTATAACATGTTTTAGCATTTAGCATCTATTAAACTTTCAGTCATTTCAGACATTGTGCATGAAAAGAACTCACATCCCCTGAAGATCAAAGTTTATCTTCACTGGCTTGTTTCAAGGTATATTTCACTGATGGTGCCAATTTTCCCCCTGAATAACAATGCACAAGCGAGCAATCAGTCAAAGTCAGATCTGCTTTAGCATCCCATCCAACACCAGGAACATTAACTGCAATAGCTAGCAAATGGTACTTTGTTAAGGTTTTAGAGCTGTGCTTAATATTGTATATGTGGTGATTAGCTCCAAAGATGATGAGGAAAGCATGCCTCCATGGTCCTTTGTGCTCACTCAGCCATTCCCTGAGTTCATATAAAATACATGACAAGAAAGAAGGACGTTTGCAGAAAAATATTAAAATGTTCACCTAAGTTAACCTGTGTACCATAATGTCAGCATGTGCTGGATCCTGTTACTGAACTATAAGATTTACTGATGGTTTGTATTACGTTGGTTTGTTAGGTGAATATGTACCTTCATACAAAAACATTAGTGGTTGGTCTTTGCTCACTTCCTATTAGAGAAAAAAAAATATTACAGTAAACACTACAGTGTTTTTGAACATGAGTGTAGTAAAATTACTGTAGTAAACCCCAGCAAGAATACTACAGTATACTGATACTACAGTTCACTACAGCTTAAAGTCAAATACTATACTTTACTAAAGGATACAGTCACTATAGAAAATGCTAGAGTTTATTACAGCATGGTGTAAATTAATAAACACAGTATGTAATAATTACTATACTAAATGTTGTTGTCCCGACAAGGGGTCACCACAGCAGACCACCCAATCTGCACCCCGGATGCCCTTCCTAATGCAATTTTATCCAGGTTTGGGACTGACACCGCACCCAACAGCTGAGGTTAAGGCTGCCCAACTCGGGCCTTCGGTATGACAGGCGAGAACCCTACCACTGAGACACCAAAGCTCATTACCGCATGTAGTAAATTACTACATATAGATATAGTCAATTATTATAGTAAACACTACAATTTACTACAACATGCAGTAAATTACTATAGTAAAAACTACAGTTTACTGCAGCATGTAATAATTGTAAACTACAGGATGTAGTCAATTACTCTATTAAATACTCTAGTATGTGGTACAGTAATTGCTATAGCAATACTACAGTTTACTACAACATTAAGTTACTATAGTAAATACTATTCAATTCAATTCAATTTTATTTGCATAGCGCTTTTAACAATTGACATTGTCGCAAAGCAGCTTTCCACAATCAAAAGAATTAAGTTTGTACAGTATGTAATACTACAGTTTACTACAAGATATAGTCAAGTACTGTAGTAAATACTACAGTTTACTATATTGTATAGTAATTAATATAGTAAATAATACATTTTATTACAGTGTGTAGTAAATCACTATGGTAAATGTGACAATATACTGCAATATGCAATTATTACTATAGTAAATATCTTATTATTATTTACTTAGTAAATCTTATTATTGCGTGTAGCAAATCACTATAGTAAATAATAGTTCACTACAGCATACTGTAGTATTTTTTTTAGCATTCGTTGCTTGCAGGTTTGTGTGCTAAAGTGGTCAGTGAAGAAAGACCCAGCTACAGTCAGAATCTCGTCAAAATGTCCAATCAGAATGTTCCAGCAGTGGTATTATCCATGCCCAGTCTAATTTTCTCTTTGACTATGCAATTTAAAAGCTAGTCAAGAATCTACTGAGAAAAAACTGAGGCTGGAACTGAGCGTCCTCCTTCAATCATTTTGTGGCAGCCAACAATGTTCAAGAGAGAACTGATGAGTGTTAAATTAACACCTCTGGTGTACAGAGACCAGTTGAAAATGTGGTACAAATGAGACTTTCCACGATTTACATTCCATCACATCTTTTGGATTACTGCATAAATTTGCAGCAGTGAGGCTCATGCCAATCTTAACAGCATTTAAAACCACGGTACCTTATCATTAAGTTCAACTGCACTGTTCTATGAGGTAAAAATATACCCTTAAAATAGGCAGGCTCTGTTTATTTCCACACTAAACTTTTGAGGTTTTATCCAGTTTTTACAACAATCAAACTCTCCTGCACACTTTAATAAACACTAACAAAAATAATACCAAGTGTAAAATAAACAATTAGCTTTGTCATTAAATATTGATGTGCTATAACTGCAGAAAAATGAAGCATGGAAAGCCTTTTTTTTTTTTTTTGCACTGAATGAAAAGGTTGAGGTTCTGAAATAAGAAGTCAGGTGTGTTTGTCACATATAAATTATAGCACGGCATCAGAAATACAAAAGTAAAACTTCTACAATTTAAATAAGTTAACCTTTAGCATATCTTTAGCATAATCAACATGCAGAGAAACGTATTTCTTATTAATCTCAAACACTGTGACCACTGGTTTTCTTTTTTAATAATAAGACAATATATCTCCCTCAACTGCTTAGCATGTTGCTAACAAAATCCTAACCTCAGGTTTTCCACTTCTGTTGTCTGTCTGACGAATTCACCACATGTAGTGTCACAAATTACATGATTCTGCGTTTTTAATGTTTTGAGGTAACATGAGAACGTCAATAAATAAGCATACCTGTACCTAGCCATCTAGCAACTCATTAAAGTGGTACCACGGTATATGAGCGCCCCACCTCACAAAATTTCACCTTAAGAAATGAAATTTGAAACTTTTTTTCTCAGCATACAAATCATTTTCTGCATTTGAGCGAACGAACCGAGCTCGTTCGAGTGCGGCCCAGGAGCTGTTCAAATCTTGTTTGCGACAGTGAAAAGCCAAACCAAGCGAGTTTACTGTACAATTTGTGTGTGTGTGTGTGTGTGTGTGTGTGTGTGTGTGTGTGTGTGTGTGTGTGTGTGTGTGTGTGTGTGTGTGTTTCGGTATTTTGTGCAAGATTTAGTGATGACATAGCACTACACTGTAGGTCCCAAGAATGTTAGCAAAGACGATAGCAAGAAGTAAAAAGAGCCACGTTCAGTTTTGTTTTTACAGCAGCTGATGCCAAGAGAAATCATAAATTATAGTTAAGTGAGATTTAATGTCTATTCATTTCACATTTTACTTCATTTACATGTCTTTTCTAAATGTTTTGATTGTTTTTAATGTGAAAAATAATTTTATTGCAAGATTAGAGGGATGGAAATTGGTAATATTGGTTATATTTTTGGATGGCTGGAATGGATTGTCTGCATTCACATTATTTCCTACGGGGAACGGCATTTGGCAATTCGAAATTTCACCTTTAAAACTCGCCTCCAGAACGGATTAAATTCGGATGCCGAGGTACCGTGGTACCCAAGTCTGTAGTCAGTGACATTATTCCTAAATTTAACTCCTGAAATAATATAACTAAACAAGCACTGCACTAATAACTGATCACTGCCGTTTTGGATCATAGGGTTTAAAACAAAAGGTCAAACAAGATTTTGAACATTACATAAACTTAATTCAAACTATTAAAATAAATAAATAACTCTACAAAGGTGGCACAGTGGATCAGAGGTTAGCACTTTCGCCTTGCACCTTCAGGTTCTGGATTTGATTCCCGCTTTGGGCTGTGTGATATGGAGTTTGCATGTTCTCCCTGTGCTTGGTGTGTTTCCTCCGGGTACTCCAGTTTCTAACTGAACAGGTAAGAATTAGCTATCACAAATGTCTTAGCCAACAAATCACAAAGCAGAAACAGAGCATCATTTTGCTGATGTGTTTTATTTATATATATTTATATATTTATTTTACATCCTCTCCTCTTTGGCTGACTTTTGTCCATCCCTCTTTCTGGACAATGGCTATAGTATTAAGCCTTGAAGGCTAGAGTGCAAAAAATTATCACTTTTCCAGTTTGTGCACCACAAAACAGGTAAAAAATGAGTTCCATCGTCTTCCTATTTTAGTTATCTCTCTGGACCTCTTCAGTTCTTCTTTGCTGCATTCAAGATGAGGCTGCAACTTGTACAGTAATTCCCTAACTAGTAAAAACCACTGGAAACACCACATTAACCTGAACGTTCAACTCTTTAACTTTATTACCACTATAACACTATTACAACCTGCGAAAGTACAAGTAATGAACCATGCCGCACAGACTTGGGCCTTCAGTGTGTTCCAAACCAGTGTAACTGCCTCGAAAAAAAAAAAAAAAAAAACTAAAAACCATGTAACTGAACTGCTGTGAAGTGTTATTCACAATCAAGCATTGCATTCATTTTGTTACACTTCTATTTTTTCTCCAAGTGAGGAGAAAGTATAACGACATACTGTACAACGGCTGAAATTCATGAACATTTTTGCAAGTGCTTAAAATTCACTAGTAACTGTCATGCAAAAGAATATATAAAAACAAACAGAATGGTCTAATATGTCGTTACTTAAGGTGGTGATTTATTCACAACATCAGAAAACATCGCACATTAATCATAACCAGAAACGTCAGAACTTGATACAAAACATTGTCTAGGTCAGGGGTGTCAAACTCTGTTCCTGAAGAGCCGCAGACCCGCAGGGTTTTGTTCCAACCCTCGAGGACCTGCAGAGTTTAGCTTCAACCATAATTAAAAATACCTGATCCACCTAATCAAATCATTAAGGCTTATTTGAAAACTACACGGCATATATGTTGGAGCAGGGTTGGAACAAAACCCTGTGGGTCTGCGGCCCTTCAGGAACGGAGTTTGACACCCCTGGTCTAGGTACTGGGATACTAACACAATTGGCTATAAGCGGTATATTACAGTACAGTTCTTTAGAACCATGCTGATGGTTGAATGATTAATGTTTAAAGAACAAGCAATATCTGGCATATTTTCACCTCGCTCCATTCTCTCAATTATTTCCACTTCTGTCTCTATCATTATTGCTTGGCCAGCTTCATCACCACTGCTTTTACATTTGCTTCCGGACATCCTGGGCTTGTACTGCACTTGCAGAGGATGCATGATGCACTTACATGACAATGTACACTGGACATGTGATATACAGTACAGTAACTGCCGCGATTTGAACATGAGCATAGGCATGTTCGTATTTTTGAAAGTTCATAACTCGAATGTTCGTATGTAGGGGGACTTACTGGAACCTTAACATTTCTGGTGCAGGCATATGAAAAATAATAATAACTACTCCCTTGAATGATACACCAAAATCATATTATCTTATTTCAGGGCACCATGCATTTTAGTTACCTAGGCCAAGCTATAGGTTTAAATTCATAAGGCCTCCAAAAAAGTATCTAATGTTCAGGAACCACGTAACTACAGCTAGAAGAAATGGTGGCTGGCTGAATTTCAACTCACTCTCCAGGTCCTTAAGACCCAAAATTTACATTAGGACGGTTCGTAGGAATAGGAATGTTTGTAAGAAATTTAATAATTATCTAATGAGACAAGAATATATCTTGAGAAATATAACACCTTCCCAAAAGGCCTTAAGTGTCCCCACTGCAGACTACTACACACGCAAGGCAGAACACATGCAAATGCCAGAGAAATGCTTTGATTAACATACCGTATGCCATATAGTCAGTTCACACAAATATCACACAACTATCCTTTGGAAACGATCCTCAACACATCCATACACAATCCATCCGTGTACAGAAACGAGTGCCTATTTCAGCTCTCCAGCTCTGAATATAGCCTACTGTGTATAATAAGCAATGCTAAGAGCTATAGTGTCATCATTCTGACATCCACTACATTGCTTTTCTTTTAGCTATACATTTTCATACACGCATAGTGCAAGTATATAGTCCTTAGGGAGCTGGCATGATAGCTGTACATCATGATGTCAAAAGCCTGCTACTGCACTAATATAACACAGTGTTAGAGGAGCAGAACGTGTACACCCAGGAGAAGTACATTTCTGACGCAGAAGGGCAGAGAGACTCCAAGCTGTGGCAAAAGCTGTTTTTAAAGATGATCTTGAGAGCAGTAGAATAGCAGTAATAATTCTTCAGGATTTTATACAGCAAGGCAAGCAGGTCAATGGCTTGCTCATACCAGCAGGAGGCAAACAAAGCAAGTTGATGAAAACAGCCCATCCGTTTGCAATACCACAATGAGGCTTTTCAGCACTGCTTAGTGTTGGTTGCAGATAAAATTCCGCGCTTAAACGGCCATAAATAGCAGCTAATCTAAACACTTAGCAGAGGCATAATTGTCAGTCATCTTCTGCTTCTCGACAGTCTCTGACCTTCAACAAAAAACAACTACCGTGAATAAACAGTCTGTAGGTGTTGAGTGGTATGATGAAGTTATATTCGCTACATATGCAGGTGCGAATGTGCAGGTCAAGCGTTAAAGTGTCACAGAAGTGTCGAAGGCTAAAATATAGGCAAACTCGGTCGCTCGGCTATAATATTGTCATCTTAAGAAGACTGTTCAGGTATCTGAGGACTTCAGTCCTGAGGGTATAAGATTACAGAGGTGTATATTTTTGGTAAGGCCGTGGTCGTCAGTGCAGATTGTAGTAGAAGTGGTTGAGTTTCATTGAATACGTCAGCTCTCATTTCCTTTAAACAATGCATATGCACAATAACATTCTCGTAATGACATACTATCCGATTTCATTTATAGACTTCATATTGATGTTTAATGTTGGAAATAACCAGTTGGAAAATTTCTAGCAAATGCATTTCACATTTTATCAATAGCATTTCAGACTGCATATTCTCATAGGCTTTTAGAGAACTGAAAAAATAACTTTCTCGGAAAATACTTGTGTTTTTGCACAAAAACACTACATTTTCCTAGACTTTGCTTCTACCTTCATAAGCAAAAAAAAAAAAAACAGCACTATAAAGTTTTAGATATATAAATGATCCAGAAACATTTTTTTTTTTTTTACAGGGGGCATTTTTTCCCTGTTTTCTCCCTAATTTAGTTGTAGCTAATCCCCACCCATTTCTCTGCTAGGGCCCTTTACTTCCTCTAAAACATTATTTCTTTATTCGGCCCTTCCACTTGTGTGAGCTCCCAGACACCCGTGACTGATTAGTGTCACTATGATTGATGTGAAAATGCGGGTACTGTATGCCATCCCTCCCTCTCGAGAGGGCTCGGCCAATCTGCTCTCTACACGCCCAGCTATGGGTGGCTGTACCATCACCAGTGGTGTATGAGCCCTAAATGTATAGCATGAAAGAAAGAAAAGACATGAAAAAAAAAGAAACGTTTCAGCAGAACTCACAGGAGACAAACTGATCTCATATGAAGTGAAAATTTGACAGGAATCTTTGTGGCTTAAAGGACTGGAAATCACCAGGGTCCAACCGATACAACAGATTAGATTTTTCTCATGTATCATGATTTTATAATAATGCCAATTCAATATCTTTTTCTTTTTTTTTTTCAATTTTAAACAAACTTAGGATGATATGCTGTCTGCCAATGTGTGAAACGCTTAGAACACGCCACCTGTAGGACGATAGAGGAATGACAACCACCTCAGATGCGAACATATTCAAATTAAAACGATAATTTTTTAATCCATGTGCTGATACATACAATTGCCTCTAAAAAAAAGTCAGGCTACGTAACTGAATTTCTTTCTTTCTACCATCTCTAGAGGCTTACATTTTATTTCACAAAAATAAAAAAGAAACATCCAGATTGGTTGATGTTTCTACACAAATTATACATCTCATTCAGCTACTGCAAATTTAAGCACTGCTAAAAATTTGAAAATGGAAGAGTGCCTTCAGTGAAAAATAAGGATGTAACAGCCTAGAGCATTTTTTTCATACCTATCTACTATTAATAAAATAATTAATAGTTAATCCAATATGTTGTATTTTATTTATAGTCTGTTTATAATGAAAGGAAGTGAATTAGGAAGGAACTAGTGAATTTTTCATCCCATTCCACTGTAATTGACGTTTAGGGTGTGTCTCAATTCTGAGGAGAAACGTTAAACAGGTTCATCTCCCGCACTGCTACAGCCTTTTTAACATTTATCTTCATGAGGGCCGTTGTTGCGGTACACTTGGACACGGAATAAAATTTTAAAAATGGTTTACACACACTCACACACACACACACACACACACACACACACACACACGCATGCACGCACGCACACACACACACACACACACACATGCACGCACACGCACACACATGCACACACACGCACACACACGCACACACACGCACACACACGCACACACACACACGCATGCATGCACACACACGCATGCATGCACGCACGCACACACGCATGCATGCACGCACGCACACACATTGTTACAATATTATAGTAACAGTATACATTCACACGGATGGGTTGGGTTATTACAGTGTTTTTTACAGACACTACATGCTATAGTATGTTGACACATACAACTTCGTCACGTGATGTAGACCGCTTTGCGGTTATATTGCACTTCACCTTGTGCCATCACATCACCATCGTGCGAATTGTCTTGATTCTGCTTATACAACAATTCTTTGCAAGTAATTATGCTAAATAATTTATGAATGGATGAAGTTGCACACTATAGGCAGGATAAATTCTTTCTCCTCACACACCTTTCCTTATCTCTTTCACTCTCTCTCTCACACACAGTCTGTCAGTTTACCAATACACCAGGTTCATCTATCCTGCTGCAAAGGGTACAGAGTGCTTACAACCACAATTCCTTCAATAAATGTTTTTTATTGAAATTCTTCCTAACAAAAAAGTAGACAATTATAAATTTTTTACGTTGTTAAACAACACATTTTAAAGCCTGGTTATTAGGCTTAGATCATGCGGCGTGTACACTGTACAAGAGTGCAAGCTGTTACTATGGAAACAGTAACATATTAACACAAACACATAAATATAAACCAATCGAGGGAATTCAGTGAATGTCAATAGAGAGCTTCCTAGTTCAAAACTACTATGTGATTGTAAATCAGTTCAGAATCTCAATCGGCTTATCTGCCAGTATATTCGCCTTCATGTTTTGAGTACTCGAGTGTTTAAGTGGACATTTTTTTTTAGTCCACTTCAGGTTTCACTCATGACTGGTTATTATTGCTTTGATCAACTTAAAAGTGCCAATAAATGCTCCCCAAATCACAGTCAATCTGCTCCAATGGGATTCAAACTTCTACTGCGCCTCTGAGGAGCCCGTGTATGAGCCGAGACCGTCTGGTTTAAAGGAGAATAAAAATGAAAACTTTCACTGTTCCAAATTTTAAGCTATTTGGAACAAAACATGAAAATATTTTTTCATAATGTTCATCTTTATATGTACCACTTTAAATGTTGTAATGTAAAATACAACTACAGTTGTGTTTTAAAGGAGAACAGTTCGCATTTAATATGTGGTAAATAGCGCAATATATTCAAACGATGAACCAAAATTTCATGTCCGAACATATTAAATCAAATAAAATAAATAGGCAATCATTGTAAAAAAAAAAAAACACCCCCGAAATTCATGAGCTGACAGATATTACAATCTTGCCCTTCTAATTATTCTTCCTGTTAAACTTTCATGGTGTTTTTTCTTACTTGAAAATTTGTTCCACGTTCAGCATGCATCGTGTAGTTTTTATCTCTACTGCCATTTCCAATGCACAACGGCATACCAGCATGAACATTTGCGTGCACTTATTAATATACGTTGGGGTCTCTTTAAGCTTATTTCTTGTCATTTTTCTTCACCGTGTGGTGTGGGCTCCGCATAGGCTGCCAAAGTGCATCAAGTGCTCTTTCTCCATGTTTGAGCTGGCAGCTAGTCTTGGGGCAGGTGAAAAGAGGGCCAAGTGTGGAGGTTCCTTCTGCTGGTACATAGCTTCTGCTCACACTGTGGTAAATGATTGCCATGCAGCTCTCAGGCAAAAATGCAATAGATCTCAGAAGAACAAGTCCCAAAAGATGTTGTATGCAGGCCCACTGGCACATGGACACACCCTGGCACGTCAACAACTTTGTCCTATGTATTGGTTAAATAGTCCACTTGACAGATTTTTTTTTTTTTGTCAGTATGTCAAAAGGGCACCTCCTCATAACTCATAGTCATTGGTTGTTGATCAAACTGCTGTAAAGGCACTGATCACCTGAAACCCTGTCTGGTTGACAAGCACACTCATGTTTAAGCACCTCCAAATGAGGCATCAGAAGTGAAAAAGGACAGATTCTACAAGTCCTTGAAGCAGACATTGAGTGTGGCAAAGCCTAGTCAGCTGATCCTTTGGTATACCAAGAGACAATTATAAAAGGTCTGTTTGGTAGTGACACTGAGAAAGACCACACAGAAAGGTTGCTGAACCTTTGTGCGTTTCACTCATGACTGGTTATTATTGCTTTTCCCATTTTAGAGGACTCAGAGGAAGCTGCCCTGTTTGCACTTCAATTAATGATGCCAGTGGTCAGCCAATAACTGACAAGAAGAAGAACATGGACCGCTGAAAGGACTATTCTTCTGACCTTCTCAACTGCCCATCCGACCTGCGGAAATCGACGGCTGCCTCCGCAGAACCTGACTGACTGCTCGCTTCCCACTGGGAATTCAGTGGCAAAGGCACTTGGTAAGCCGAAGTGTAAGAGAATCCCAATAATAAGGTATAAGATATAAGAATAAGGTAAGATGCCCAAGAGTGAGAGAGCCAGCAGACTTGAAAAAGAGTGCTATTCTCCCTTCTACGGGTGCAAAGGTAGCCACAGAAAGTGCAAAACTACCATGACGGACAGTTGTTTGCCCATATACTAAAAGACAGGCTTCTTCATCTCTGTCCTCAGATCTCGACTCTGTAGGGACACTGTAGGGCTGTTGCTCCAGAGCTTTCTTCCAAAAGACCATGGGATTGATGAAGGAGCTGTATATGGACACAGTTAGCTACTGTATGTGAGAGTTGATTGGTTATAAACTAGCAGTAGTGTATGGCGAGGCTGCACCTTTGCACCAAATCTATTCTTGACACCAATGCATTGGATCTCGGAGCGGACCATCCACAGAAGTCCTTTACTGACCTGGACTATGCAGATGATATTGCACTCCTGGCAGAAATGCTTGAGATTCTGCTGCGGTTAATTGACATAATGAAAAGTGAAGCCATTGCATTTGGTTTTGAGATCGGCTGGTCCAAAAACAAAATCCAAGCTCTTAATAACAATCCAGCAAGTTCAGCTCATATTTAGAATGCAAGCAATGACTTGGAGCAGGTGGACTCCTTTGTCTGTTATCTTGGTTGTTGCCTAGAAGAATAAAGATCATTTATAAATGCATGAAGGACTTGGACAAGCATATCTAGTATCACATACGGTAGGTGACGAAAATGCAATTGTACAATGCCTACATCCTTCCATTCTTATTTTACGGTGCAGAGACATGGACATTGCCTGTAGCCATCTGAAAAAATTACTTGAAGGCTTTGATCAGTTGTGCTTGCAGATAATATTTCGCCTCCACGTTACAATCGAGGACGTATGCAACAGCAGTTCTCAAACGACAATCACAGAGCTGATCAGGGCTGAAGACTGTATTTCTTTGGACATTGCCACAGACTCACTTGCTGACCATATGCATCGATGACTCTCCCAATGGTTAGTGTCCCCCAAGAGGCAGGCCAAGATGGACATGGTATGGATCATTGGAAACGATATGAAGCAACTCAACATCATCTTATACAGAGTGGAAGCAGACGCAGGACCGAACAACTTGGTGACATATTGCGTGATGGCATCACCCTGTGTTGAATTCACACCCTGAATGAATAAACAATTAATTGTTGCCTTTTTTGCAGCGTACACAAAATGCAAGAAAGTTTGGCAGGTCTGCTCACCAGTATAAAAATCGATGTTAAAAGCTGCAGGACACTTAATACGTTGTTAAGATGCACTAAATAAATTACGAGGCATGAAGTAATCCATGTGTCTTGAAAAATGAAAACATGAAAGCTGCAAAATGTGACACACAGTTCATATTTTGGCTTTCCTTTCCTTTTTTTTTTTTTTTTTTTTTGTTACACGTTTGTGAAATGAATGTGCTTAATGATGCAGAGGAAGTGCTTAAAAATGTAATTAAAATAAGATTTCCTTTTTCATGTTGCTTAACAGTAGTGTAGAACAGATGGTACAGTGTAAGCTTGTTTGCTGCCTTCTTCTTCTTTTTTTTTTGTTTTTTTTAAACCACAACCGTAGCACTCTAATAAGCTACGATCGATTTGGGGGAGGGTGATGTAGTGCCCAGCTACAGCTTGCTAACCATAGGCGGTACAACTGAACAGAATCCCCTTCTTTTCAGCTGTACCATGTAGCATCAGCCGGCAGATTATAGTTATTGACTCTTCATACAAATCAGCTAAAAAAAGTTATGAAACGGTAATTTGGCACAGGTGGAAACAATTCTTTTGGGAAGATTTATGTAGCTAAAAATAAGCAGAGTGCAGTCACATTGCTTCCTGTCGATACAGTTGCCAGGGGGTTGCGTTTTTAAAACAGAAGCACAGTATGATGTTCTTTATGACTACTGTACCACATTATGATTACTTTCTATAAACAGTAGTGAATAAGCGTTATGATTACTGCGTCGAATCCCCCTAAAGCAATTGCAAGTACAGTATGGCTCTTTATCTTCAGCAGGAGAGCAATCGCAAACTGCTACTCTCACAGCCGCATAAGCAGCGATCCTTCAGAAAGAAAAACTTCACAGAGCAAGAACACCCCCATGCTATCCCATTTTAAGACAATCATGGCTTAAGAAGAAAATTGAGGGTAATCTTTTAAAATTGCTCAAGCAGAAGAAGGTAGCCTATCGGTGGCTACCTGTCATCTAGCCAGTGAAGAGAAAAGCTGACATCGGAGGGGCTTGGGAAGAAAAAGATCTTCTTCTTTTTTTTTTCTCTCTCTCTCTCTCTCTCTTTCTCTCTCTCCATTCTTTTATCATTTCAAGAAAAGGGAGAAAAAAATGTCAAAAGCAAAAAAGCAGGAAACTTTCTCAAATCAATGCCGCATTGGGGACTGGGAGTCAATTTAATGCAACAGAGTTCAACACAGCATGACTGCTTGG
This sequence comes from Clarias magur, assembly GCA_013621035.1. Lineage (NCBI taxonomy): Eukaryota > Metazoa > Chordata > Actinopteri > Siluriformes > Clariidae > Clarias > Clarias magur. Next base: position 260,778 of record QNUK01000395.1, on the reverse strand, counting down.
AAAGGACTGCATGTCTCGTTACCCTGCACGACTTCCGCTCATGTTCAATAACTCATGGCATATGAGAGCTCGCTATACTAAATAACATTACTCCCGTGGCCTTCTTCCTGACATACCTTTTATAGCAGGAAATAAATCCCCTTCAATCCAAAGTGAAGCTAAACGTAGCACCTTCCTCCGGATCCGAAGTCAACAAAAACTTAAAACGACTTAAAATATCTGACATTAGATGGCAGCCTCGGGGGGACTGTAGAGTGTCTGCATATGCACTCCATTTTATATTTGTTTTCTGTACCTTTTAAGCTTTTTTACAAGATATTGTCGAACGTTAGAAACTTGTTCGGATCTCCCAGTCTCTCTCCAACACTCGATTTCATCCCAGGGCCACTAGGTCTTTTTTATGGTTTGTTTGCTGTTTTCTTCTTCTTTTTTCGTGTCTCATTTGTTCTGCTTCTTGAACAAGGCTCAGGCATCACGTCAATGTTAATGCTACTGTTTTGCTTGCAGTCCGTCATACCAGGACAACAACAGCAAATTATACAGCGATGGAAAGTAGACTGGATTTCTGCATGCTGTGTAAATAGTTCAATGTTTACATTATAAAACTATCAATGCATTGTTAAAGACCACGACAATGCCTGTAAATCTTGCTGCTGGATAGGTATTTATCAACAGACTGTAGCCGAGTGCATGCAGTCATCAGTCAGTACTTATGACCGTATTTCAAACACGAGCGAAATAATTGCAAGGCATTCGTCACGCTAACTGTGGCACCAAACAACTATATTACTGATGCAAATCATCTCCTGGAACCCTGAGTCACAGAGACAAAATAAAAAATAAAAAAAAATACTGAATGACACCACCCTCAATTCTTTGAAGGGAAACTATGACAAATACTTTTATGTAACAGATCCGTGTGCCAGATATCTAAAAATTGCTGACAGATATGTTTAGCTTGCAAGATTTAATTGTACACAGGGATTCCATTTACCCATAAACAAAACCAGCCAGTAATAAATTATGCAAGCAAGTATTAGTTATTTATTTATTCATGCATGCTCCTGCCTGGAAAATACAGCAGTTCTCTTGATGCAAATGCCGAGCAGACAACTTAGTGCTCATTATAACCTAAATGTTCCATCTAGAAATAAAAAATCCGTCCAACAACAGGCAGTGATGGAGCACAATCAGCCCGCACTGGAGAAACTTTAATTAGTTGAAAATGAGACGGTATTTTATGCACAGATCCTGAGACATAGCCAGGCCCCTCATGAACATGAAAAAATGCACTGCTTGTAATTGCATATCATCATTGCATTTAATTCCACCGTCCTTGCACAAATCTTTGGATATATCATTTAGTGCCAGCTACAGGGAAGCTCCCATGCTTGTGAGACTCCTCTTCCTGGAGGTGAACAATAATACAACGTTGAATGAAGCCAAGAGAGTACACTGGTGTGGGGCTTTAGTGAGGATGACTTGCAATATCATTTCCACATTTCAGTGCGGCTGAACAAATATGCTGGCATTTAAACTAGCCTTGCATGCTGTGCCAAGACCAGTAGTTATTCTTAAAGAAGCACACCTTCAGAACCTTCAGTTCTCCTTAGATAAACAGACATCAGAAGTAATCATGGTTTTTAATCATGTTCTGTTGCTAAAAAAATAAAATGATTAAAATTACATGAGGTACAAGCACAGATTTTTTTAGAAATACTGCCACTAACAGATAAGCCAGGGTCCAAAATTTACTTTGTAAATCATCTGCAAAGTCGTCCATCCATCCAAGCATATTATTCACTGGCCAAAACAATACATTGCTTTTGTGTCAAATATGCATTCCTTTCAAAACATTTTCTTGATTATAATAGAATATTTTTTAGAAATACTACTATTGATCTAAATGGTCTCGCACCAGAGTCCCTGAGTCGACTGCTAGTGTTTTATATTCCGCCTGCCTGCTTCGATCAAAGGATGCAGGCTGCTTGTCAGTACCTCGTATCATGAAAACTGCAGCAGGGGGAAGAGCGTTTTCTTACAAAGCCTCAAAGTTATAGAATAGGAACAGCCTTCCCATTATTAATGGTCAGGACTCAGACACAGTCTCAGTGTTTAAGTCTAGGCTGAAATCGTATCTATTTAGCTAAGCCTTGTGTCCCTGCTTGCAATCTGCAAAAAATATACATAGACCTGGTCTGTTATGAGACTGTGAGGATATCTCTCTCTCTTTCTCTCTCTCTGTCGAGCTACACATGAGATCTCTACCCCTTCTGCATTCCTGACCTGTCTGACACAACCTGTTTCCCCATTTCTGATCGGCGTTCTCGTCACAAGGGGAAGCTCTGCCCTGCTGTAGAGGATGGCCCTGTGCCGGTCTGCTCGAGATGTGTGTTTTGACTGAGGATGGTTTCACTTGAGTCTCGGACTCGGCTGCTGCATTCAGTTTTTCTCTGATGATTTGTGACAGCAGTCACTCAATAGTTTTGGTCTGAAATTCCCACAAAGAGTTGTGCACCTGAGCCTGGTATGACTGCAAATGAATCCCTGCTATATCTATCTGGTATCACCCAACTGAGGATGGGTTCCATGTAGAGCTTGATTCCTCTCAAGGTTCTATTGTCATCCCTGTGAGTGGTTTTCCACGCCATCATCGTCCCTGGCTTGCGCACTGAGAACAAACTTCAAATAATAATTTTACCTCACAACTTATTTCCATGATTTCTTTGATTCTGTAAAGCTGAACAGTTGTGACAATTACCATTTTTAAAAGGCGCAATTGAATTGAATCGGATATTATGTTGAAAGCAAACTGCAAGAGAAAGTCAGCGCAAAATTTGAGGCAAAATTAGCTTTATTGATCACTACGTGCTGTGACAGAGGGTGTGGGGACACAGACATGCAGGTGCTTGCTGTGTTCATGGTCATGATGCTCTCCAACTTCACAGTTTTATTTCCAGTGACAAATGATTTAAAAACCACCGTTTTACCGTTGAGCAAACAGAAGTCGCATGGTGGCACAAAGTGTGTGAGTGTTTGTTTATGGGTCAGTGTACGTTTATGGCTCCGCATGAAGCTTCTACTTGCAAACAGAGGAAGAAGAAGCTGAAAGTCTGAGGTTCATGGGGGGGGAGCTCATGCATCTTTGTTCACCAAAACAAAGGTTTAAACACTTATTCGAGTGACAAACATCATTTTGCACAAACATCTACCCACACGTGGTCACAATGTGTATACTGTATGCGTGGATCCACCAGTAATGCTAGAGCTACTGGATCTCGATAGCCCCACTCTGTCGCTTTTAACTCCTACCTGCTGCTGCTACCAATGGACTATGGGTGGCCTTCTGGCCTTTAATGTGAATATATATTACGAAGGAGCCTGCCGCCTCTGTTTTGTGCGCATTTCGTCATTCTGCCACTGCCCTCGCTCACCAGCTTTGTGCCACCATGCCTGCCGGATACTGCTTCTGCTTCTGACTTTCTTTTTTTTGGGGGGGAGGGGGGGATTTTTCCCCGATTTTCTCCCTAATTTAGTCGTGTCCAATTCCTCCCCGTCACTAGGGGGCTCCCACATTAAGGGGGGGGGGGGGGGGGGGGGGGGGACATGCAAACTCCATGAACACAGAGACGGGAATCGAACCCGGACCCTGGAGGTGCAAGGCGACAGTGCTAACCACTACACCACCGTGCCACCCTGCATACACTAAGCATAATCAAAGCTAATCAAAGCTTTGCATTATAATGTAGCAAAATTTTACAAAAGCTTTCACTAGCATGATTCTCAAAAAGGACGTGTATGACGCACAGACTTTCCATTTTAATTATCTTTACAACTAACGGTGCTGTTAAACCAGCTGTGTCATTATTGTCTCATAGTTCTCTTCAAAACTGGATGCATTTATGTATGCGGTGTTAATCCTGCTTTCTCCACTAGTGAGGAAGGGCTTACACATCTGCAGCTGAACTTCACAAGCATTGCAGGAATTCTTTTAACCTGGACTGAATTGACCAGGAAGTCCTGCCTGGATAAGTGTAGGCCGTATGGTGCTTGGCGATTTCATGTATTTTCTGATTATCTGATTATCACTGTTGTTTACAAAGTGCTCCCACAGAGCATACATGGCGGAATTTTCCAGCTCTTAATTTCTGCTGACCGAAGTTTAAATGTCGATTCCATTGTATAGCATGTAAAATAAGCAGTGGTTCATGAATATACTACTCTATTATTCAGCCTGTTAAAAGGTTTTGGCCATAATGTAGAGATACAGTATAAATTTGAGAGTCATGTAAAGAACAATATGCTCCATCAATACATATGGCCTAACAGCGATCAATATGATGGGCAGTGTGCTACAGTATATAGACAGGACAGATGGTTTTTACTGTACATCATGTTGCTTTACGTGATATTTGCTAAATGTAATTGCTAGACACCAATCAGATGCTAGTCTGATTAGCATCTGATGCAGGTCAGATGCTAGACACCAGACTTGTACCGGCTTAAAATTAAGCCATATTTAGTAAAAAAAAAAAAAAAATCCTCAGTTTCAGCTAAGCAAGGCTGTCTGACTAGGCAGACAAACAGAAAAAAAAGGGACAATTGTGGTCTATATGGGATTTGTAGAAATGCTCTTTACGTCCTGCTTCATTTGTTCAGCACCTAAACCACCATTTTATTTTTACTATGTAATAATATGTCATCATATGGCTTTGACTGATGAATTGTAATCATTTTAATTATCTAAAATAAGTCTCCACACTGCATGTTTACAAAATTACAATGGATGTTAATACAAAGTCATTTGAAAAGAATAAAGGGCTTCATCTTACAACTCTTACTGCGCTTAGAGTGTTTTCAAGGTTAAACTAAACGGTGCAAACTACTTCATCATACATGCTTCACTTATTACCAATATTAAGCAGAAGTAATTACTTGGGCGGGAGGCGGCGGGGGTGTCTGAAGGGATCACAAGTGCCCTCACTTGCATAAACACCACTCTATATGTGCTCATGAATGGGTGTTACATGTTTGTAGGAATTTATCTACAGCCAAGCCATGCTTTCCACCCCGCTGTGCATGCTGTGCTGCATCCAAGATCTTTTCTTGTTTTGGAGCAGGAGGTCATGTGGTACTGTATGGCTAATCTTCAGTACTCCATAATACTTGGTGGTGAGAAAAATTGCATGACATCTGCATTGCTAACTGCACCAGAGACAAAGCAACAATGATTTTATACTTAAAGAGAAAAGAAATGTTGCAGGGATAAATGTCTTACATAATTTATTTCTGTCAAATCAAAAGTTTGATTTTATACAAAACAAAACAAAAATCAGAATTCAGGCAACATTGACAATGACGTAGAGTCAACATTGGCTCAAGATACGACCTCCTTGCACATCCAGCAAGTGAACCTGCAGCCAAATGTGGTTGAATATTCCGAAGACTTGTATGCAACCCTGGAATACCAGCAGCAGCGCTGGCAGGATTTTCTGTACAATTTCTCAAATGATGCTATCAAATCAGTCTTGCCATTGTCATTCTTGGCCTTCTAGATCTAGGAGGCGGTCAGCAGTGGAACCAGTTGTTCGGAAGCTGTTCCATAGCCTGCAAATGGTAACCTGGCAACTCCTAACCGTCTGGCGACGCCTGCTTGCGTTGATGCATTTTGATGGTCGTCTTTCTGTTAGCATTGTCTGAACAGGGCATGGGATTTTGGCAGGTTAAAATGCACAATCTATAGAAAACAACATCTGAGGATAACTGAACTGTTGGTTCAATGATATCAGTGAGTTTTTTTTGTTTGTTGCTAGCAAGAAGACATAAAAGTCAGCCAAAAAAAAAAAAAAAACTATTCTTGCACAAAATCCTAGCATATGTTAGTGGATAAAATATCCAGTGCAAATGCAGGAGCAAGATATTTCACAGGCCACAGCTCCAACTTCTTGTTTTTTTATTTGCTCAAAACACTGAGGCATGTGAATTTACAGGTCAAAGATAAAGACAAACTGGGCTTCCAAGTAGCGCGGCAGAAAGGCATTCATCCAAACATAAGGAGATAGTGTGTTTGAATCCAAAAGAAGCCATATCTTTGTGCTCTTTGGGTATGAGGGATAGCACAGTTTCTTTCCTCTGTCAATCACAGTGACTCTAGACAATTGTGTGTGTGTGAGCTCATGCATGAAGAACAGGGCAGATAACTCTAACCTCCAAGTGGGTTAGGTCACCCTGTGATGCAGCATGAGCAACAGTTGATGTCGAAATTGGCTTCACATGCATCGGAGGAAGCACATGTTACAGTATCTACCAACCTGGGAGGGTGAAGGCTATCATATGGTGGGTAGGAATTGGATGAAAAAATTAGGACTTTTTTTATAAAGTTAAGATAAAGTTTAAAAGCTAGCTTTACCCTTCAATGATTGTCTTTTCTGCCAGGCAAATATAATTTATATGTATTGCTCTGACTCAGTCATCTAGCCATCACAATTTGGCCCCAATTTTGGCACAATTTACGGTACTTAAATTCATATGTTTGCTCATTTTTTTCTGCTTCCAACATGTCCTTTTTCAGGAAAAAGTTTCACTTACTGCCTAATATACAGTATGCCACCCACTTCCAGTTACCATTGTAACAAAATATTAATCTGGATAAATGTATTTACTAAAACGTAGCAACTGTGAGAAGGACCAACTCCAAAACTGCAGCTCTTGTGGGATGTTGTTCCCAGGCTGCAGTGGAATACCAAAAGTGATCCAAGGAAGGAAAACTGGCAACAGGGTCATGGGTGGTCAAGGCTCACCAAGGCTGTGCTCGTTAAGGCGAGGGCTGGTCTGTGTAGTACGATCCAAAGGAATAGCTGATATAGTTCAAATTGAGGAAAGAGTTCATGCTAGTTCCAATAGAAAGGTTTCAGAGCCCATAGATCATTACTGCTTTGGTGGGGAGGTTTTACTGTACTTAATATTAGGCAGGTGGTCATAATGTTATGGCTGATCAGTGTATACAGTATATAAACGTATATGTATATTCTATTTCACTCCTTCACTGAGGCAGTAAAAAGAATAGTTTTCAGGTGTCTCCCTAACAAAATCATAAATGCTACAGATATACCTAAAGTGTTAATAATAACACATAATAAACACTGAAGCGGTTCTTAATTTCTAATGAAATTGATGCTTAATTTTCATTTTAGTATACATTTGTTTTTTTTACATTTGCTTCTATTTCCCAAAAATATAGATATAAATACGAAATGGACAAAAAGCAGCGTCGCCTGAAAAGCAGGTAACAAACAATCGGTGAGTTGCACTGGAGCTCCAAACCTCTGGCACTCAAGTCCAACATGGCTCAGAGACACAAACTGAAATTCCATTCCCTTTTGACATCTTTACACAATTCTCCAAATCAAGAAGGGGACTATACAGTATGTGCATGTCCTTTATTAAGGTTCGCCATTTAGGGTTGTACTACTGTAACTAAATATTCTTAGTCAATCCAGTTCAGCTTAACAGGAATCTGGATCAAGATTTAGTACCTTAATGAGAAAAAGCCAGATGCAACAGTGGCCCTACTGAAATGCAACGGAACCTAGAAATGTGCTAGATTGAAAAAGAAAAAAAAAAAACCTTGCACAATGCCAGAAGTTGAAATTAAAAGTTTGTACCTAGAGTCACTCATACACACCACTTCAATTCAATTCTGCGTTTCTGTTTCACCCTTCACCTGTGAGGATTTGACGTTTTTTCCACATGAGAGCCAAAGAATCCACACAATATCAGAATCCCTTCTAAAGGCAATGTACACCCATACACACACACACACACACACACACACACACACACACACACACACACATTTAAAGGCTATTTTAAATTCTTGTTTATTCCTGTTTCTAAGGCATGTGAGTTCAGCAGCTTTTGCCTGATCCTATCTTTACCACCACCCTGTAAAGCATTCCTGTCCTCTCGTCCTGAAATAGCCACTCTTAATGCATGCTAATGGGGGAAAAGATCTACACTTGGCTTTAAGTGCAAATGAAATGGACTCAATTAAACTAATATTTTACTAGGCCCCAACCTCCAGAAGGGCCAACTCAACTCTCTTCTCGTGAACAAACCACACTTTGTTCATCAGGCCTTCGTTAGGCAATCAATACCACGTGAACTGCGTGTCATGTACAGTATGTACAGTAACCGGGGACATGATAAAGCTCACGGAAATAAATTAGATCCAACAGCTTTTGAGAGATGTAAGGAAAATAATACTATTTTTATTATATTATTGCGTAGATTACATCTCGCCTCCACTGGTGAGAAATAAATGTGTGTCAGACTTCACTAGTTTTACACACAGATGTGCTAAAAGGTTAAACACGAATGAAAAGAGAAAGCATGATCAAAATTATGAAGGTATTGTTATTCTCACCAGGGACAACAGTGTGAGCCATTTGTTGAGGATTTATGTAAATAATAAAATGACAGAGAAAAAGTGCTGTTAATAATGTCAGCATGCATTTTAGGATTTTGCTGTAATGTGTTAAGTATTTTAATAAGATGAGACATTGCTAGAAATGCGCGCACACTGCTTTTGAAGCCAATACATAAAGATCTGCATTAACAGGCCAAGCATGTCCGACTCGTAAATCATCAAATGTCGGCATTTCGTGCCCTTATGGCTTCTATTATGTTCGTTAAGTTGTAAAAATAGTGGAGATCCTGCCATGCTCTTCAGTATACTATAAATTAATGGAATGAAAACTTGGCAAATGAAAATTCAGATTAAATTTAGATTAAATTTGTCGAACTGTAACACCTTAATATTAAGCAAATTGAAAACATGCGCAGTTGAACGTGGCTGGTTTTACATCAGGGGGAAAGGAACTCGAGCGTGACCTGGAAAATGGCAGCCAGATTTTTTTTTTTTTTCCTTTTAAATTCTAAATTTGTGTGCTTAAAGAAAACAGCATGTTCAATAGCCATGACCAAGTACCTGTGAGGACTGGAACTGTTTGCTAAAGTCTGAACCTCTATTCTTCTAGCCAGTATCCAAAATGTCCATAATCACAATGGAAGCGCATATGACATCGCCAATGTGTTACACCACTGCTGTTATGTTAACAGTTAAGAGAGATCAATATACAGTGTGATTATATATACAGTGGAATCTTGGATTACGAGCATAATTCGTTCCGGAAGTGGGCCCGTGTTCCAAAACATTCGTAAACCAAATCATCATTTTCCCATAAGAAATAATGAAAACTCAAATTATTCGCTCCGCAGCCCCCCAAAAAAATAAATAAATAATTAATACAATCTATAAAGTGAAAATAAACCAAATTAACCTGCAATTTACCTTTAAAAAAAGTACAAATAAATCCAAATAAAGTACAAATAAAGTGTTTCCATTGGTGCGGGCACGCGCCGTGTATGTGTGTGTGTCAAAATAAGAGCCGCATACATGAAACATGATACTCGGCACTCGTAAACCAAGACTTGATCGTTTTTTCAAATGAAAATTTATTACAAATTTTTGCTCGTCTTGCGGAACACTCGTAAACCACGTTACTCACAATCCGAGGTTTCACTGTATATATATTGTAACGGGTTCGACCCTATGTGCACGGGCGGCACCATGAAGTCTTAATGAGAAAAAGGATAATTTATTTAGATAAATGGGGAAAAAAAGGTTTAAAGGAGGGAGGAAGGGAAAAAATGGAGGAAAAGAGTGGAAAGTGCATGTGCAAGTCCGAGGCAGCGCCCATCTGACATGTGGGCGCGTTATTGGCGAAAAGTGGCGGTGGGCGGAGTGGCAGAACGAACCACGCAGAGGCAGCACTCCTGCACGCTCCCTAGATGGTTCTTCACCCACTGTCGATGGCCAGTGTGGCCCCTCCCAGCTCTCTCTGGGCGCGGCCTTAACGCAGTCCTTCTCGCAGCCTTTTCCTCTTCGGCGGTGGGGACACGAAGGCAGTATAATCATATGCTGTAATTGATTTCTCTTAACTGTTAACGTACTGTAACAGCAGTGTACAACATTGGTGATGTCATATGTGCTTCCATATATCTATATATAAAATATATATAGTTGTATAGTTATACAGTATATATACAGTATATACTGTATTGTTGGACTACAGTATATATAAATAAAAGAAAGGTTTTGTCTTGAACATTGCTCAGAGCTCGCTCTTTCAATAATATCTTTTCATACATTGGAGGACCAGAAAACAAATTTTCTATCTGCATGTCTATCTGTCCGTCTGTATTTCTGTCCAACCAGATTTTGTCACACCATCTTGCAAAACTCGCTGGACAGAATTTAATGAAACGAGTTGTTAGGTATTTGCCTGACGTTAAACCTGCACTATAAATCAAATCAAAATATTGAGTAGAAGTGAAGTTCTGAGCAGTTATGTGCCAAATCACATGACAGCATCTATCACTTTTTTGGCTATTATTATTATTATAAAAATAATAATAATAATTAATGTAGCGCTTTTCCCTTGAGGTAGGCGTGGCTATATCCGTCACTCAACAGAGCCAATCAACGCTATAGTTTACCTTGTATAGACAGAATATGCAGAAAACACAGAAACAATGGCATGGAACCTACAAGCCAAAAAAACACTTACACTTTTGCAGTATGCAGTGAGAAGTATGTGACCATCACACACATGCTTTTTGAACATCATTTGCTCTTATAATAGTTTCCATTCTTCTTGGAACACTGAGGCCAGGCCCTGATGCTGGGATGTAGTCGGTGTTCCAGTTCAGGGGTTAAGGTCAGGGCACTGTGCAGGAGTTCGTCCATTCCAGCTACAGCACACAAAGTCTTCATGAAGCTCGTTTTACGCACAAGGGCATTGTCAAGCTGGAATATGGATGAGTCTCCTCTTTCCAGTGAAGGAATATTTTAAACATGACGGTATACAAAGACATTCTAGACAAATGGGTAAGATGGTCAGGTGGCCATTTATTCTATGCAAATCAGTGAAAATGTGTTGAAGTCTGATATAATGAAATGTCCAACCATTGTGGAAAGTAAGTATTTCATTACAAAGTAATCGGACCGAGAGAGTGGGACTCCATTCAACCTTAATAAAGGCTATAGATGGTGATAGAATCATAATCATATCTCACATTTTGACAGAGAACTGCAGGAAGAACTCCACATCGCTTATGGAAATGCAGTTTTAATTATTTCCTTATATAACTTTAGGAATGAGATATGAATATAGTCATGGCTGTTTCAACACAGTGAACGGTTAGCACAACAGAAGTGGTGTAACACGTTTCTGATGTTGTATGTGGTTCGATTGTGATTATGAACAGTTTGAATTAGCAGAAGGGTTTAGGAAAAGTTTAAAAAAGACTCAATTTACAAAAATGATAACCATCTATGTCAAAAATATTGGTTATATGATGGTTTATATTATATATAGTATTATAAACGTATATATAAGTATATAGTATTATATATACTTTTTATATATATTATATATAGTAATACCAAATTACAATATAAATACTCACATAATTTTACTCCCAAGGTAAATCGAACGTATGTAGCATTATTTTTCACTTAGACTGCAATAGCTTGTAAATCAGTATCTAAAATAGGTCTTCATATCTTCAAGGCCCGCTCTAGAACCTCAGCGAACTTTATTCTGCTGTCATTTCAGTCTGCACGTCAAGCTGCTTTGTAGCTAAATTTACACATCTATTGGAAAGACACCTAATGGTTAAGTAGGCCTATTTTGTATTCAGCTCCTTTGTAATTTCAAGCACAATCCATTAAAATTATGAGGAATGCTGTAATAGACAGAAGATTTCCAGCTTCTTGTTACACAAGTAGCAGCATGAAGCCGGCTGAATAAACTAGAATGACTCGATCCAAACGTCAATGCCGAGCGTTATATAAAAGGTGCTTTTAAGCTAAACCACCTGCCGATAGATCTTCAGCTCAAAGCAAATTTAATTTTCAGGAAGCTTTTAAGCAATGCATCTACAGATACATCAGCAGAGATGAGTCCATGCATCACCTCTGAGCAATTGTAATTCAGTTTTGAAGGCTTTGTGAAGATTTTATTTATGCCTTCAAACACAATATTTCCGGTCTGGTTCTGAATTACAATTAATTTACACTTTTACAAGTTATTTAGCAGGTTCTTTTAAAGCATCATTTGAAAACCGAACAGTTTGAAAAGCATATAGCAAAGTTGCAGACTTGTCTTAAAAGCTGACCTTCATAATTTCATTTATCACATAAAACATACGCCAGAGAGCAACATAACTGGATTTAACTATACAGCGCGCACACACACACATACAGCCACATCCCACTGTGGTCAAACTCTATCGCCTTATTATCTGAAGATTGTGAGTTTGATTTCCGAAAAAACCCACAGACAGGATGTTAACGGAAGCAGAACTGGTCATGCTCTCTGGGTGGGTGGGATGGCATGCTCTACCTCACCTGATAATCAAACACGGGGCAGTCTCTGGCCTCATGCATCGCAAAGGTTAAATTACGAGGGAACAGGGGAATCCAATCTACAAATTAATAAATGGATGGTTTGGGGATTTATTACATTTTGGCTTGTTAATGATCTAATTTATGATGATTAGTTTCCTGTTAGACTAAGCTCATGTTTTCAGAACCTTTCTTACATATCTTTACGGAGGGTGCCAATAATTCTGAAGTGGTCTTCAAAGTATTTTTTTAAATGCATGAAGGATGCGTATAATGAAGCATTCAGGAAACATTTTAAAATATACATTTCTGAATCCCCTAATGCTGTGTTAATTTCTTATTATTTTTAACTACAAGGGGGAAAAAAAAAAAAACAATTATAGATCAGTGTTGAAAGGTCTGTGAGACGGAAGATAAAAGAATACAGTAGCACATCAGAGAAAGCTCATCTCCCGAGCATCTCAAATCCAACAGCTCGCACCTTCCAGGACCCTCGGCCTTTTCACGCGGACGTTCAGGAGATGAGCAGATCTTCGATACAGGATATGAGGGAAGTGGAAATGTTTAGCTTTATTTTTTCCTCCAGACAGCAATTTCTCTGCTTCAGTTATGTTGACAGGTCATCTGTCTTCGCCTCAGGGGCTGCACGATGACATCTGTCAACCAATATGCTGGCCAGAAATAGTGTTTGTTGTTAAATCTAATGACCAGCATGGCACAGGCATCCATTACCGAGAGGAATGACAATTTGATAATGATGCCGCTGAGTTGCTGTGTTTTCAGGAAAGTTTTCATCCTATTACGGTGTGTTTAGTGTGGCCGGAGGTAAAGCTGTAACAGGCATGAGACAGCCTTCAGCACAAAGGGCTTTGTGGTTAGCAGTTTTCCTTGTAAAATTACGAGCATCTTTTTTCTCTCTCTCTTTTTAACATTGAGGTGAAGCAGAAAATGCTACGCAGACACGTCACGTAAAACACTGATAATAAACTGATGAACATGTAGCGCCAACAAACAAAATTGCTTCAATAAATATGAAAAAAAAAATTCCCTCACATTAAGGATTAGCCATTCTTCTTATGAATCTGCATATTTTAGTCTTAGATGATATGGAGCGCCTGCCGTCTCATTTCCTGTGAACGAGCTGTTGCTATAGTAATAATTTATGAGTCTTCCAAGGAAGACATGTGTCACCTGCTTCTAAAAGTGAAATAGCACACCTGTGCTTCCTAATAATGGTTCTGTGAAGGTTTTTTTTTTTGTTGTTTATTTTTTTCTATGGTATTACCATGTAGCTACCTCTGACTGTTACACTGATTGTTAACCGTACTATGCTTTTTAAAAACATTTGATGCAAGTTTGGGTAAATTTCCATATATGGTTTATGGTTTAGGAGGAGCTGCGGACAGCAGACTTGACTCTCCCTCTTTTGTTTATGCTGTAAAAACAACAATTACAAAATCATTCGCAAATTATTTTCCATCCATCCATCTAGGAACCTGTGTATTTTAACTAGGGACTGCTGAGGACAGTTGTGAGTATTTATTCCCATCTTGTTCAACCGTGGTAGGACCTCCGGTCAACATTCACACACCACAGACAATTTGGAAATGCCAATTAGCATGTCTTTGGACTGTGGGAGGAAACCAGAGTACCCAGAGGAAACCCACCAAGCACACAAAGTGCACACAGAAATGGAGTCTGGAAATCGAACCCAGGAGGTGAAAGCCGACTTGGTGGTTGCTAACCACCAAGCCAACGTGGCGCCATTGACAAATCATTGAGGTATAAGTGGAATAACATGCTCCAGAATCATTATTTTCAAACAATCATATGGTGTGTTATTCCTTACTTACTCTTCACAATACCATACAGTAAGTACACTATATTAACAAAAATACATGGACAGACCTGATAATAATTCAATTCATTTGTTTCATTCAGGCCCCAGTGAAGAGCAATCTTAATGCTTCAGCATACCAAGACATCTTGGACCATGCTATGCTTCCAACTTTGTAGCAACAGTTTGGGAAAAGCAAGAGATGTTTTGATGAGTTTGGTGTGGAAGAACCTGACTGGCCCTAACACGGAGCCCTGACCTCAACCCCATCGAGCACCTTTCGGATTAACTGGAACAGAGATCGTGAGCCACGCCTTCTAGTCCAACATCAGTGCCTGACCTCATAAACACTCTACAAAACGAATGAACACGAATTCCCACAGAAACTCTCCAAAATCTTGTGAACAGCCTTGAAAGAAGAATGGAAGCTGTTATAGCTGTAAAAGGTGGACCCGCTGCATATTAAAGTGCATGTATTTGGATGCAATGTCATTGCAGGTTATGTAGTGTTTTTTCATTAAAAAATGTCTTTATAATTAAAGCTGTGTTTGTAGTGGAGTAATAATTAGTTACCCTTTTTTCCAGAGTGCTTCATGTGAACCTTAAGCTAAGGCTCTTGGCTCATTGTGAACTGCTGCTGAAGCTCATAAACACGTGAAACTGGAGATTAGCAACAAGCTGATCTTTAAGATATCATAAACGTGTGGAATTAGAAATTGCTAACAGCCTTTTCAGAAGCATCATGAGCTACGTATAAGAAGGAGCAGGAAAAGAAACGTGCAAAGGTTTGATCATCATGCAAATATGTTTGTGAAGAAACGTGATATCAAGCTAGTCCTCTGAAGACATAAATTAGTGCACATATTTTACTGTTATTAACTGCATTTAATTAATTTACTGCTATTAATTTACTAATTCCCAAATATTTAATTATTTTGCACAGTTAATCATATTCATTCATAATAAATAGAATGAACGAATAAATAAATAAATAAATAAATAAATATGTATTTATCTCTAAATAGGATGGTTAACATGAACATTCTTTTTCACAGAATTTAGTGCTGATAAGTTAAAAAGTAATGTGTGAAGCTCTTACGCATTTCTATAAATGATGTTTAGAAGTGTTTCAGAGGTTCAGAAGCATATCATAGAAACAGATTCGTTATTTAGAGCCCTAGCACTATGACAACACCCCTATGACAACATAGTGTGTGAATGGCCCTCTTGCTTAATAAGTTTTTTTTTCCAGCATCTGGGGCTTTTTGGGGGTCTTAACATGCTCAAGTTAGAATCTGCTGCCATTTGGACGCCTGTGCGGCTGGGCATGTGAAACCCAGTACACATTTAGATCTCATTGAGCTAAACAACTTTCACCGTGCATGTCATGGAATCGACGCAACAGAAAGTCAGTTATTTTGGGTCGTTTGCATGAATTGGATATACTCTTCCTAGGGGATTTATATCATCGCCATTAAGCCAATATGAGTTGTGCGGTGCGTCCGGGCAGCGATGGCACAGGTCCTTGTACCCGATCATCATTGCTTTGGAACTATATTCCTATTTGAGCCCCACAATCTCTCATGTTCCCTGGTACATTCTGTGCTTCCAAAAATTCTGAAATATACGACAGCGGCTGATGGACATTTAGAGGACAGGACGCTTTGTTTTATACTCATTCCTACACATATATAGTATGATGGATAGTCAGAGTAGATATTATATCAAAAACTATTTGATTGATGACATATCTCTTATCCCCTGCTTCAGCTGGTCTCTACTGGGGATTGTTCCTTCACCCGAAGCTTTTAACTCTCGTATACACACGTGGACAAAATTGTTGGTACCCTTCGGTCAATGAAAGAAAAACTCACAATGGTCACATAAATAACTTTAATCTGACAAAAGTAATAATTTTTTTTAAAAATTCTATGAATGTTAACCAATGAAAGTCAGACATTGCTTTTCAACCATGCTTCAACAGAATTATTTTTATAAAATTAACTCATGGAACAGGCCTGGACAAAAATGATGGTACCCCTAGAAAATCCTGAAAATAATGTGACCAAAGGGACATGTTAATTCAAGGTGTGTCCACTAATTAGCATCACAGGTATCTACAATCTTGTAATCAGTCAGTGGGCCTATATATAGGGCTCCAGGTCGTCACTGTGTTGTTTGGTGACATGGTATGTACCACACTCAACATGGACCAGAGGAAGCGAAGGAAAGAGTTGTCTCAGGAGATTCGAAAGAAAATTATAGACAAGCATGTTAAAGGTAAAGGCTATAAGACCATTTCCAAGCAGCTAGATGTTCATGTGACTACAGTTGCACATATTATTCAGAAATTTTAGATCCATGGGACTGTAGCCAACCTCCCTGGACGTGGCCGCACGAGGAAAATTCATGACAAATCAAAGAGACAGATAATCCAAATGGTAACAAAAGAGCCCAGAAAGACTTCTAAAGAGATCCAAGGTGAACTTCATGCTCAAGGAACATCAGTGTCGGATCGCACCATCCGTCGTTGTTTCAGCCAAAGTGGACTACATGGGAGACGACCAAGGAGGACACCATTGTTGAAAACAAATCAGAAAAAAGCCAGACTGGAATATGCCAAACTACATATTGACAAGCCACAAAGCTTCTGGGAGAATGTCCTATGGACAGATGAGACAAAAATGGAACTTTTTGCCAAGGCTCATCAGCTCTATGTTCACAGACGGAAAAATGAAGCATATCAAGAAAAGAACACTGTCCCTACTGTGAAACATGGAGGAGGCTCTGTTATGTTCTGGGGCTGCTTTGCTGCATCTGGCACAGGGTGTCTTGAATCTGTGCAGGGTGCAATGAAATCTCAAGACTATCAAGGGATTCTAGGGAGAAATGTGCTGGCCAGTGTCAGAAAGCTGGGTCTCAGTCGCAGGTCATGGGTCTTGCAACAGGACAATGACCCAAAACACACAGCTAAAAACACCCAAGAATGGCTAAGAGGAAAACATTGGACTATTCTAAAGTGGCCTTCTATGAGCCCTGACCTCAATCCTATTGAGCATCTTTGGAAGGAGCTGAAACATGCTGTCTGGAAAAGGCGCCCTTCAAACCGGAAACAACTGGAGCAGCTTGCTCATGAGGAGTGGGCCAAAATACCTGCAGAGAGGTGCAGAAGTCTCATTGACACTTACAGGAATCGGTTGATTGCAGTGATTGCCTCAAAAGGTTGTGCAACAAACTATTAAGTTAGGGGTACCATCATTTTTGTCCAGGCCTGTTCCATGAGTTTATAATTTTTTTTTATAATTCTGTTGAAGAATGGTTGAAAAGCAATGTCTGACTTTCATTGGTTAATATACATAGAATTTTTTTTAATTATTACTTTTGTCAGATTAAAGTTATTTCTGCGACCATTGTGAGTTTTTCTTTCATTGTCTGAAGGGTACCAACAGTTTTGTCCACGTGTGTATATCCGTCAGCCCACCCCGTCTCACTGGCGACTGATTCTTGAAACTGACAATGCAAATGTTCCTCTGCATTGCTTTCCATAGAAAGATGACTGTATTTCTGCATTTATTTTTATTAACAAATGATAAATGTGCTCAATGTGCTCAAAAGGCGGTATAGAAGATACATGATTATATTATATTATATTATAAGGCGGAATGGTGGTGTAGTGGTTAGCACTGTCGCCTTGCACCTCCAAGGTCTGGATTCGATTCCCATCTCTGTGTGCATGGACTTTGCATGTTCTCCTTGTGCTTGGTGGGTTTCCTCCGGGTACTCCAGTTCCTCCCACAGTCCAAAGACATGCAAGTTAATTGGCATTCCCAAAATTGGCCGTAGTATGTGAGTGAGTATGTGTGTGCCCTGCGAAGTCTCCTGGGATATGCTCCAGGTCCCCTGTGACCCTGAATGCAGGATTAAGCAGTATACTGTAGATCATTATATTATAATATAGAATATTATATTATATTATCATTCAAATCATGTGGGTTTTTTTTTCTAGTTTATTAAATCTTTACTCAAGTAAACAAGAAGTCTGATCTCATCACACAGTGCCTTAATACAGAGCAGCTAATGACCAAACCAGCCTTTTACACTCATTAAACTCACCATGGGCAACATAAACATGCAGCAAACAAAACTGACATTATTTCCCTGCCCTTATAGACTGGAGTACATTTTACTGTGTTTCAGGTGAAGGTTTCAGATTTTGTGTTTTAACTTTTCCAACACGGCACTGCATGAGACTCAGCTGGACTGCTGGAGAGAGACAGATGTTAAATATAAAGCCCCGTGCACAAAGAACAGGGATAAGTTCACGAATCAGTATGTGCTCTTTCTTGCTCACTCTCTCTCTCGCTCTCAAAAAGTACATTTACATGATGTTGCCTATGATTTGCGAGCGTCAGTTTGCTGCTATCAGTGTGTGGGATGTGTCTATTATCAGTATTAGAAATCGAATGAAAGAAGTCTTTGCTGCTCAGGGTCATCCCCCTGCATGTTACCGACACTTTCTTTAATTGCAAACTGTTTACCCTTCAATCAACAATGAGTGGTTTTGTTCATTTTTCTTACCAAAGCTGTTAGAAACAAATCAGAGTGAAGCAGAAAGGAGACAGGGAAATTATTATTTCCTTATGAGTGTACTCTCACTCACTCACTCACTCATCATCTATACTGCTTAATCCTGTATTCAGGGTCACAGGGGGCCTGGAGCCTATCCCAGGAGACTTAGGGCACATGGCAAGGTACACCCTGGACAGGGTGCCAATTCATCGCAGGGCACAGACACACAATTTTTTGGGGAACGCCAATTAGCCTAACCTACATGTCTTTGGGAGGAAACCGGAGTACCTGGAGGAAACCCACCAAGCACGGGGAGAACATGCAAACTCCATGCACACAGAGACCGGAATCGAGCCTGGCGGGGGATCGAACCCGGACCCTGGAGGTGCAAGGCGACAGTGCTAACCACTACACCACCGTGCCGCCTCTTATGAGTGTACAGTACATTAGATTAATAAAACAATAATTGCCTGCTATGTACAGTATGTATGGCGACCTACCATGCTTGACCAATTATAAGGAAACACTGATTGCACTTTTTTTTATTTTTTTTATGAATTTGTACATTTTAGATTATTTACCATTTTAACGTTTACCTAAATCACTGCAAACTGAATTAAAATGGGCCCAAATGATTTAATTAATTGAGTCTACAGCTCTTAGTGCCACGCCCTCACTGCCTCATTCTGACCATGAGTATCAGTTTGTTTGTTTGTTTTTATTAATATTATAATCTGACCACATAAACATGGTCAATAGTAATAATACGAACATTATGCATAACATTAAAAAGTTGTGCGGTGTGACCCAAATTGCAAACACGTCAAATATTATTTAACTTGACTTGCACGTTACAGTGGCAAAAAGGCAAAACGAGCAAATTCTAGGATCGTTGGCTAGCTATCCACTTCATTATCCGGGAGCCTGCAGTTCATTGAGTATTATCCCTCGGGGCACGGAGACAACTCGAGCAGGACATGCGCCAGGATTCCCCACTGTGTCCTACATTCACTACTGCTATTAGCGCCAGGACACGGCCTCTCATGATGCACCATAATTGAACACGTCCCCTTCAGTGTAAACCTGGAACACTATTAGACACTGGAGTCAGGATTTGGAACTAGAGCAAACCTGGCTCCGGGTCAAATAAATACCATTA
Organism: Clarias magur; assembly: GCA_013621035.1. Lineage (NCBI taxonomy): Eukaryota > Metazoa > Chordata > Actinopteri > Siluriformes > Clariidae > Clarias > Clarias magur. The sequence continues at coordinate 240,741 of QNUK01000395.1, read as the reverse complement.
GAGCACTCGCCGGGGCAATCTCTTCAGCCTTAGTCGTGCCCTTTAATAAATTAGTGTTGGTTGTCATGTAAAGCCTTTCTTATACTAATACAAACTAAAGATCTGTAGACTGATTTTCCCCAGTACAACAATAGATAAGATAAATGCTGTTTAAAAAAAAAAGAAAAAAAAAAGAAAGTGCTCATAGAGTCAGGCCATAAATGCACAGTCACCTGCGGCTGCCTGGAGAGTGATGGCGTGTGTGTTAAATATGTATGACAGGAGGATGCCGGAGAAACTCTTTCGAATTTTCTCAAGTTCTAGAAATATATCTTTGTTAGCTGCAGGCTGTGAGACAGGCAGATGAAACACACATCATATACAGGCCTGGCTCTTTGCAATTCTACATTATCGCTGCACGAGACACTAGTGTGGGCGGTAAGATAATGAACACATATGTCAGAGGTGAACTTTTTTTACCCTCAGTAAGGTAAGACTCTACAATCATTCCTACTTCAATGTTCTGCCTGTCAGTAAAACGGTTCTGTCTGACGATCAGGCATGAGACCACATTTTAATACTCTAATACCATGATCGAGAAAAAAAAAAAGAAAAAAAAAATACGGCTGAAATAAATTCTGCTCTTCTGTGTGTGTCGTGATGTTTCTGTTCAATTCTCTTTACGTGGAATGAACCTTGCTAGCAGAAGTTTGCAAGTGGGAACATAATGTATTCTAATGAAAAAGGTTGACTTGATAGTCCAAACAGGTTAAGCTGATCAGAGGGAAGCGTTACAGCACATGTCTCAAACACAAAGCCTGCACTTGGAAAACATAATACCTAAATAGCCTCTAGAATTCATCATCCTCCTCAGGGAATATTACAGACGAAGCATTTCGGGCCGTGGACTTTTTTGAAAGTGCTTTCATTTTATTTATACACGCAAAAGTATAACATGGTGTGGGTGTGTGTGTCTGTGTGTGTGTGTGTGTGTGTGTGTGTGTGTGTGTGTGTGTGTGTGTGTGTGTATGTGTGTGTGTGTGTGTGTGTTTGAGACAGTGAGCGAGAGAGGGAGAGAGAGACATGAATGTGCAAAACTGCAGCAAAGAATAAAACGCTATGAATTATTAGATAACGCAGCACCAGAGGAGGCACGAGAAGTCAAATGCACCGTGCTCTTGACATCAAGCAAGCTCGCACAACGTACGTCTCTATGGCACGCACCGTGATGACGTACATGCACACCTCAGGGCTATAGATAATGTGTGAAAGGAAGCGCAATGCTTTTTAGTGTTTGTTAGAAACGCATTTTCACCCATTTTGCACACATGTCGCAGGAACATACTGGAGGTTCAATATCAATGATATCAATCTGATTTTGTATCCAAAAAGAATTACTGCCCTATTTTATGATTCTCATTGCATGTAAATGGAGATATAGTAAGAATGTTCAATTATTTGTCACATTTACCTTAAAGCACAGGAATTTTATTTTTTTTCCCCACATATCCCAGTTAGGAAGCTGGGATCAGAGTGCAGTGTCAGCCAGGCTGCAGCGCCCCTGGAGCAGATAGGGTTCAGGGCCTTGCTCAAGGGCTCCACAGTGGCAACTTGGCAGTGCTACGGCTCCAACCCCCGACCTTCCAATCAGTAACCTAGCAACCGACAGCCCTTAAGCCACCCCTGCCCCATAATATGCAAATGTGATCGCCCCGCAGGTTTTAAAGCGTTCATGGATTCTTAAGGAATACTTCTCCAAGCTTTATTGCCTCTCATTTTCAGACCAAAAACCATCTAACTTGATCCAGTGAAGCTGAGCCTGTTGGGCCTGAACACCTCCCTCTGTAACTGGATCCTGGACTTTCTGAGCAGAAGACCTCAGTCAGTGCGGATCGGGAACTGCACCTCCAGCACCACCACACTGGGCACTGGGACCCCCCCAGGGCTGTGTGCTCAGTCCCCTGCTGTTCAATCTGCTGACTCATGACTGTGTAGCGACATAGTTTTAACCACATCATCAAGTTTGCTGATGACACGACTGTGGTGAGTCTCATCAGCAACAACGGCAAGTCAGCATACAGAGAGGAAGTGCAGAGGCTAAAGGCAACAACCTGTCTCTGAACGTTGCTAAAACAAAAGATATGGTTGTTGTTTTCAGGAGGACAAAGAGTGACCATGCTCCGCTGAACATCAACAGCTCCTCTGTGGAGATCGTCGACAGCACCAAATTCATGGGTGTCCAGCTGGAGGAGAATTTCACCTGGTCCCTCAACATCAGTTCCTCGCACCAGAAAGCCCAATAATGTCTTTTGTTCCTGAGAAGGCTGAGGAACGCCCAGCTTTCACCATCGATTCTCAACATCTTCTATAGAGGGACTAACGAGAGGATCCTAAGCAGCTGCATCACTGTCTGGTTTGGGAATCTCGAACCACAAGACCCTACAGCAGATAGTGAAAACAGCCAATCGGGGTCTCTCAAAGACACCTACACCACACGGTGCCGGACACACCCTCTCACGGACGCCCCTGATTGGCTGTAGAGCCGTGATTAATGTGGGAGCACCAAATACCTCTCATCCCTCCCCTCCGAGAGAGCTCGGCCAATCAGCTCTCTCTAGGTTACAACATCACCCGGGAATCAAACTCACGATCTCCGGATGTTAGGGCGAGCACTTAACCACTGTGCCCTTTACCACTGATCTGGCCGGTGATTAGTATACTGGTGATGCTAAAAGCTGAGTGGTTGGAACAGATGAGAGGGGAAATGAGGCCGCTGCTGAGGTTGTTACATAAAAAAATAAATAAAAAAAAAGACATATTATTGTGTGTAAAACCTTTAAGCATGTTTGCAGCCTTTCACAGTAAAACACTTGTTTCCATTTCCATTTTCCATTTCCATGAGGAGAGGCTTGGGATTTTTGCACAGTACTGTACATACGCTCTAATCGCCACGACAGCTGGCTTGAGAAATCTCATAAAATCTTCATCTTCATACAATGAAATTCTATGAAATTCAGCTCTTGATGTAAGTGACACTCGTGTGCCTGCGTGTTTATGCATTTCACATGGATGTCAGACAGCAGTAGAAACTGTGATGACACTTTTTTTTTTTAATTTAGTTGAATCATTTAATGCGCTCAAAGAACATTTCCATATTAATACCCAACATGAAATACATCTATGTTTATAATTGGGAGAAAATGCATCGTGTATTATATATCTTTATCTCCTGGCTTGCAGTGGTTCAATTTGTTATTTTATAAGAAACAAATTAAACTTTTATATTTTGTGTCAATATAGTCTTAGGAAAATATCATTACCCAGAAGCCTGTATTGAGACGTGTCTATAATCTGGTACCATGGCTTTAGCGTATCGTCTCATGCCTACTAATAATGTCAAAAACCCTGCAGCCAATCCTTTGGAATACGTGAAAACACACACATGGTCATGTGTCAAGGCCAAAATCAATTTGATGCTGTAGCCTTCCGCTAGCAATTAGCCCTGCACCTCGCATGCTTCGCCTCCCTTGTTTTCCTGGGCTGTTCAAATTGTCAGTCTTCTTATCCCTGTTAATGGCGGACAGTCCACAGGGGCCGACCAGTGAACGCCTCAATCCTGAATCCACTTATTTAACCTCCTCTCAAGAAAAGGTTACTTACAGGTTAATCATCCATATAAAGATGTGCCGACGTGTTCGCGTTTAGTTACAGGAGCTAGAAAGCAGGCCTGCATGCATACATACGAGCTGTTCTTTAGAGTTTATACTGCTGGTTTGAAACATCAACCCATCTGTTACAACTGAAATTTAAGCCACGATGTACACAACCCACTGAACCAGAGAATCAGAGACAGATGGAAAGTAATTATGAGAGGCAGAATGCTAACTAAGCTGCATGTAGCATACTTTCGCCCTTGTCATTTGAATGAATGATCTGCGCCAATCCTAACAGGTGCTGCATATCATATGGCTGAAATAGGAACCCAGAACCATGTATGGGTGCAGAATAAAGGTTTGCATAGTTTTATCAATGTGGCAAATCTTTCGTAAAATGACTATAGTCATATTCATTCAGGGTCACAGGGGCCTGAAGCCTATCCCAGAAGACTCTAAGCACACTCAGGGTGCCAATGCATCGCAGGGCGCACATGTACACATGCACTACGGGCGATTTGGGAATGCCAATTAACCTAATCTGCCTAGTCTTTGGACTGTGGGAGCAAACCAGAGTACTCAGAGAATATGCAAACTCCATGCATACAGACCAAATGTGGGAATCAAGCCCTCAACCCTGGAGGTCCAAGGCCACAGTGCTTACCACTAAGCCACCATGCCACCTATATACGTATTAGGGCTGACAACATAAAAGTATTAACGCAAGTTAAGACTAAGTATAACCCTAATGTCTTTCCATAATCACAGTGCGGTTATCTGTCTGTGTTTGATGGAACGTTTAACACTTTAATAAGATAACTGAAGAAATATCACCAGGTGAGCTACATGGTTTCATTATAATTATCCAAGATGGAAGTTTGGATAAAACCAGTTTGGTGCTCGAGTTTACTTCAAGGGGAACTATTTTTACACGAACATTAGATGTAAGATGTGGGAGTGGTGACTCAGTCTCTAGATTGTTGGTGTTCAGAACTGAGGATCTGGGTGCGAGCCCCACTGACCTACACCCCAAACTACCCAGCCACTGCATGCATTGCCATGCATTTAACATTTATTTGAGATATTAAAAAGCTGCATAATTTTTTTTTTATTCCAACATTTGTAAAATTGTGATTAATCATGATTCCTTACAACAAACACGACTGAGATTAATTAGATTAAAATCAATTGACAGAACTAAAATTAAGGATGCCTCCATATTTATTGGCAGCCTCATAAAAAGTTCAACAGAAAAACAATGTGCTTCTATTTATAAGTCTATTTTTATTCAGTCTCTGCATCAAGACACATCAGGTTAAAAATACAGTGCTGCAGAAACCTCTATAACTTTAAGACAAAAGGCACCAGAGCCCTTCGCTTAAGTGAAACATTATATATACGGTATATCTCACTGCTAAATCACTACCATAAAGTATTTTTATCCCAGAAACTTAGTAATCATGAAAATTCTGTAATTTGGGAGGAATAACAAAACCATGGAGTCATCAAAGTTCTCTGCTGCTGTTGTAGCTAACAATAATAAAAGGGTTTCACAAAGCGGTTGGCTTCAAAGCTCTACTATTAACTAGCCTGTATTGTTAAAGGTTCTGGGAGTTTGGGGAATGAAGGACTGGAGGAAGCCGTGGTGAGTATAATATATTTTATTCTAGTCCATGCTTAGAATCAAAATTTAGCTTTTCAGTGCACACACACACACACACACACACACAACCACACACACACACACACACACACACATGCGCCCCCACACACACACACACATACACACCCACACACACACACATACACACACACACACACACACACACACACACACACACACACACACACACACACACACACACACACACGTTCTCTGGTCGGCGTGCTGGTACATTCAGTCTCTCTCTCTCTCAGCCAACATAATAATAAGCCAGAGGTGGAAAGCATTGTGTGTTATAGGGCTGCAGGATTACTAAAAAAAAAAAAAACCCTCGCAATCCAGATTCATGCATACACGCGATGGTATTTCTGAATGGCGGTGTTTCGCTTGCATGTGCTTCCCTGCATTCTGATTACTGGACAACAAACCCAGATTGCTGTATGAGTCACACTCACACAGTGTAAAACAAAACACTATGAATTCACTAATCGACTCGATCGCTTCTCTCATCTCTCGTCCTCATTTACAGTGTTCCACTGTCACAAGAAGCCAGACCTCAACAGACTAGTCAGTTTACCTGGTGCAGTTGGTGTACCGTTATTTCCAAAACTCTGTTTTGCGTTCAGATTTCATTTACGCTCACTCAAGCTCTCAATCGTGGACCTAAACTCACTTGCGCACGTTCAAATTGTATTTCCGTCTTCTCTTGTGTGCTCAATATCACAACATTGTACTAGGTCAATTCCATTCAATCAGAGGCTAGATAATGGACAATATCAGCCAATCAAGAAGCTTGGCTTGGCTTTCTGATTGGCTATACTGCACGTGTCAAACCATTACATGTTCTTCTGTTTCTGCGTTCATCATCACATGCGTTATATTATGCATTACAGTAAAACCTTGGATTACGAGCATAATTCGTTCCGCAAGTGGGCTCATGTTCCAAAACACTCGTAAACCAAATCATAATTTCCCATAAGAAATAATGAAAACTCAAATTATTCGTTCCACAGCCCCAAAAAATAAATACATCAAAATAATTAATACAATCTATAAAATGGGTGACAACAATAAAAACAATACTGTAAACTATGTATTTAAATTCAAGCTAAAAAAACAAACTCTGTGATGTTTATCTTGTGATAATAAAATAATAACGATACAGTGTAAACTAATGCATGCAGTGATGTACTGTAGTTGACTGAGTGTCCGAAAAAACGAAATAAATGGTGCTGTTTATTATTTTTTATTTTTATTCATTATTGTTTGTTCATCAGCTCAATTTTAAGTAATTTTTTGTGCGTGCGATAAATGTTTTTCCCCCCATAAAAGATTAACTAAAAGAGTTTACTCCATGATGGTGGCATGGTTGCATAGTGCACCTGCAGGGTCTGGGTTCGATTTCCACCTCGGGGTCTGTGTGTATGGAGTTTACATGTTCTCCCAGTGCTTGGCTGGTTTCCTCCAGCGTTTCCAAACTGCCTGTAGTGTGTGAGTGTTTGCACGTCTGTGTATCCTGCAATGGACTGTCACCCTGGCCAGGGTGTGCCCCACCTCATGTCCTAAGTCTCTTGGGATAGTCGACAGGCCTCTCAAAACTCAGGATAAAGCAGCACAGACGATGAGTGAGTGAGTGAGTGAGTGAGTGAGTATACACCATGATGCTGCAAGCTAGCTTTTATTTAGATTGTGGTCCAAAACGATTTAGCTTAGTAGATCAGCAGTAGTACCTGGGCAGGAGGGCTGCATGACAAATCCTGCAATTGCATTTTAACTGCAATATATAACTATTAAACATACCATTTGCATTTGTATTGGCTAACAGCAAATAACTGGCCAAATGATCTCATTCAGAGGATGTGTGCCAATATTTATTTATCAGCTCAAGAGTATGTAACACCCATTGGGCACTTCTTCCAAGTGGGCACTACTGCCCACTTCGTTTAATGATGAACTTCATCAGACCAGAAACCACAATACAAATGACAATGTATAAATACTTGCATAAAAACTTAAATAAAATAATCTAAATAGCAATTACACAAACTGAGTGTCCATTGCACCCTGGTGAGAAGAGCCACATGCCAGCTTCTAAGTGCTTTTAGGGGGATTCTAAGTGCTTTTAGTGACATGCATACTGTATATACAGGGGATGTAGAAATAAACTGAAACATCAAGATGAAGGGAGTCTTCACCTCACTAAATCAAAACACGGAACAGTCAAAGTTAATGTAAATGGATGCAAATAGGATTGGGATGTGATTATACAACACCTGTGTGTAAATAGCATGGTTGGCTACAAACTTTTAAATGTTTACATTTCGGTTTAATTAATTAAAATTCATTCTTAATTGGATTTTTTTTAAATAACAATTATTTGTTGATTTATTACTGGTACACTTCATTCTCCATAGGCACACGCTTACAGGAGCAAATTTAATACTCAGTATACAGTACTATATATAAGTGTGTGCATACACACGCACAATAGCTGGGTTTAATGGGTTTTGCATGTAAATTTGCCTGCGTCTGTGGGCTGTGGCTCTAAAATGCAAATAACACTTTGACAATTTTGAATGGTAATTTTGCCTGGAAAGGCCGTCCCTGAATGCATGTAAATGAACAGCAGGAGAACATTTAGAAATCACAGGAGTGTTTCAGAGTTTCTGCTTCAACCTGACCTTGAGAGCAGGCCTTCACCTCGTGTGCCATGTTTTCCGTTGTAGGCAATCTTTCTGCATTTCTTGGATCTTACTCGTGCCTCACCCGGCTATTTGGTTCGACCGAGTGCCTGCTGCAAAAATCTAGGGCAAACAAATACACCTCATATTCCATAACATCTATAAAAAGGTTACATAAGTAAGTAAAATACACAGATCTATTCTAAGGCTCCACCATGCATGTTAGTGTGTGTGTATATATATATATACTTGTGGAGGACATTTAATTGCAGCGAATTGCAGTTTAATTGCTTTCACATTTACTGTACACCAAATTCTGACCCTACCATCTGAATGTCGCAGCAGAACTCAAAAGTTTTTCCCACCTCCAATTGTCCAGTTTTTGTGAGACTGTGCTACTTATAGCCTCATTTTCCTGTTCTTAGCCGACAGGATCAACCCCCGGTGCGGTCTGGACTGCTGTAGACCATCCGCTTAAAGTTTAATGTGTTGTCCATTCAGAGACAGGTTTCAGCATAATCCGGTTGTACTGTAATGAGATCTTATTTGAGTTCCTGTATAGTTGCCTTTCTATCATCTTGCACCAGTCTGGCTGTCATTCTCCTCTGACCTCTGGCATCAGCTTGGCACTGTCACCCAGAAAACTGCGCCTCACTGGACATTTTCTCTTTTTCAGACCATTCTCTATAAACCCTAGACATGGCTGTGAGTGAAAATCCCAGGCGATTTCAGACATTCTCACACCTTAACACATCGTCTTGTCCATGTTTACATAGTTAAATGCAATGAGCTGCTGCCCTGTGAATGGCTGCTCAGAAATACGTTGTTCAGGTGTACCTAATGACCTAATCGAGTGTCTGGTGAGTGCATGTGTATGTGTATGTGTGTATTCCTTAAAATAAACAGGTCTTTATTTATAACTGTCTAATCAAGTTATTCCCACGAAATTCCTCACAAATTTATTCCACCCACCACCATTATGATGTGCTGCTCTAATGCATCCTGGGCAGAGGCAGAGAGAATTTAAGTGCTCACAGTCCATTCAGACCACATAATTGACTAAGTCAATTAGAAAACCTCGTGGATTTTTATAGTTGACACGTCTCATCAACAACAAAAAACAAAAACAAGCTACAAGGTAGAAGTGCATAGTGCAGTTTTGGGCACAGAGTGAAACATGAGCCCACTATAGCCACTGGGGACACTGCTGGCGCTGCTTGGGTTGTTTCTTTTCATCATCTTTCGTGGTGTGGAGGTCGGTTTTTAGCTGATGAATGAGTAAGCCAAATTCGATGTACACATTGAAGATATGAACGGATTTCAGATTATGGATATACAATACAATCTTACACTACTGTACCATAATGTGCAGGAACATTCAATCTGATTATATTATCAGACATTTCAACCATTATGCAACATGAACACAAAGTGCGTTTTACAAAACGAGACAAAAGCCAACTGACATATGAACCTGGAATAATTTGCGCATGTGTTTCGAACTCTTTAATACTGTATTACCGGTAAGGGCCTGGATGCCCTGCCCCCTTCCCTGTCAAAGTGCTTGAAAAGTTACTTGAGTTCATTAATGTGGAAGCAGCTTGATTCACAAAGGCCTGGCTCGGTAAATCCAGTAAAAGGGATGACAACTGCTTATGATAATTTTTCATTTTAATCAGTTATTGTAACTGAAACGTGATGCTAATGTTTAATTTATTAAAATGTGCACAACTGGTCAAAAGATTATTGTCCGTTCTAGCATTTCGCTTAGTTTATCTAGAGATGTGCAAATTTTACTCTCCACTGCAAAGCAAAAAGACGGAAACACCACACACTATGCCATTAGTACAGCTCACATGAACTATGAATGACCCAAAGCTAATACAGACATTGTAAAACCGTCCATTAAGACCTCAGATGCCATCTCCGTTTCCAGCAGGGCCACAATGTACCATGCCGTCTCATTAGTTCGGCTTTCCAGGAGCAGCTCAGCACGTTAAAGGGAAAGAGAATGCATTTTATTCAAATGCCTAAAATAGAAAGCAGGTACAAATGCAGAAAGGTGCATCTCACTGCACAACATCAGAGGCAGCGCACACGACGAGCAAAAAAAAATATTCTTAAAATAGGGGATATATTTCAGGAGAGACTAATGAGCTTTTAAAAACTTTGATACGGAGGACAGTATGTTCCTGATTCGGCATTAAATCCTACCACTTCTATAGTATCTAGTCTGGGTATCACTCAAAAGTAATCAGTCGAACATGTCTCCCACTCAGCTCTTGAAACGTCTCATGCACCTGCTGCTACAAAGCGCTTCAACTCTGAAATAGTATGAAAAAAAATAATGAATTCTGTAATTTCAATACAGCAGAATGTGGTACAAAAGAATGAAAAATCGATTGATTAACTCCCTCAAAGGGGACAAGGGAACAGATCAGAAAAGGCAACAGATGACCATGCCATTACTCATTTTTTTTGGCTTGGATTTTCTGAGACATTTGGTCACCCTGTAACCCATCATGTGTAGTCCATTATGGTTTAAGCACTGAAAGACTTCCAGACGGCACAACCTCTGCCACTTCTGCCACTTTACTTCAAACAATAAATGGAGCAACCTCCTCCGCATCGTGACTAACAAATCTACTTGCAGACAAAGCTGACAAAGATTGAAGTACAGAAAGACTGCAGTAAGACTGCTGGTCAAATGTGAAATTCTCTTCCCTCTCGTAAACAATAATACAAAATTGCGCAATCCTATCTGCTAATTTACCATTTCAGTCCTACAAAAGACCTAAATGAATGCCGTTGTTTGTTGCCATTCTCTCCTTACCTGAATGTGACAGCAGCAATCAATCTCTGTTTTCTTCTCTATGCATAAGGAATTCTCGGCAGGTAATGGCTCATGAGGTGCCATACATTACTGCCAGCGGCTCTTAATGCAGCACGAGCCGTCTTCACAAAGCATTTGCACAAGTCGACTATATTCTCCCATGGAGGCACTCGGCAGACCCACGTGAATGTGCATACAGATTTTAACACGGGCTGTTCGCTTTTCTAATAAGGGTTATCCTTACATCCCTACAGTTTGAAAGGCATCTCTCTTCCCTGGAGAAAGGAAGGATGATCTTAAGGATGATCAGAAACATACGCCATGATGGCTTTTGGCATTTTCACCTAACGCATAAAATGATATGCTAATATACTGTCATATGCACAAAGTGCATGTCGATATATCAAACTTTCATTTGAATACTCTATATGCAACCAATGTAATTTAACCAAGCTAACCTCCACCATTACACATTTTTAATAGCAAAAGACTCTGTAGTCTCTGTAGGCTAAAGGATTCATGTTGTTACCACAGCGCATCACCAACTGACTTGCAAGAAGCGGAAAAGCTTATATGATGAGCCTGATAAACCTAATCATCTTTTAGAAATGTAATATGTAGTAGCAAACACCACTGGCTTTACAATAGTTTCAGAAACACAGCATTTCTTTGTGACCACTAGGGTTGGGTATCAACCGATGCCAAATCTATATTTTTAAAATGGTACCGGTGCATAAACGTTGTCTGAACCGCGATATTTAAAAAAAAAAAATGCTGGATAACATTAAATTTTATTTATTTTTTTTAAGTTGAAAAATAAACTATATATTAAAAGTTTAAGGCCCCAGAGTGTCGCAGTGGTAAAGTGCCCGGTAGTTCGATTCCCAGGTGATGTGGCTTCTCGAAGCCGGGGGCCTGGTGAGAGCTGATTGGCCGAGGTCTCTTAGCCGAGTGGGACAAGAGGTATTTAGTGCTTTCACTTTGATCACGGATCTACAGCCAGTCATCGGCATCTGTGAGCTAGTATGTTACTCCTAGTATGATACGCAGCCTCCAACGGTATATGAGCAAGCAGTTTTGAAAAGATGTGGTCGGCTCGTGTTACGTGGTTCAGAGGAAACACATGATGATCGTCGGCCCTCCCTGACTGGGTAGCAGGGTAGAGTAGTAGCCTTGATGTGGGAGACTCTAAGTGTCGGGGTTGAAATTGGATACAACTAAATTAGGAACCGTGGATTGCAAGAATAATTCGTTCTGGAAGCGTGCTTGTATATCAAAGCACTCGTATATTAAAGTAAATTTCCCTCATAAGAAATAACAAACTCAGACGATATTAATACAATTATAAAGTAGAAATAAAATTAATCAACCTGCACTTTAGCTTTGAAAAGTGTAGTAACGTAGAGCCGACAGTTCTGTAATGTGTGCCTTTATTGACAACAACAGAAAAGAATGAAATGGTTCTAAAAAAAACTAATCACACACATGCTCTCTGCTTCTTGCATTCAGCTGCTTTGCTCTCCGCTCTTTTTAAACATGCCAATCCTTACTATTACTCACTACTGCCATCTAGTGGCTAGGTTGTTCACCTATCCACTAGATGGCAGAAGTGATGGTAATGGTAAGGATTTGCATGTTCCAAAAGAACAGCGAACAAGCAGCTGAATTCAGGAAGCAGAGAACACGTGTGTCAATAGTTTTTGAAACAATCACTGCAAAAGTATCTTAGCTGTAGTATTTGAGACGAGAGACAGGAGAGGAGGAAGGGGGGGAGGTGGCTGCTATGCAAGACACACACCCGCGTGAGCACACACACCTCTGTGCGAGAGCAGACACATACCCACCCCGCGCAAGTTCACACACATGCAAACACAAAACTAAAGTTGCTTTAGAGAAAAACCATTGGCTCAGTTGTGATCACGTTACTCTCGGCGTCAAAACAAGAAGCGCATGTGTGCCCCATGATACTCGATGAGATTTGGTACTTGTAAATCAAGACTCGTTCGTTTATCAAGACAACATTTATTTTAAAAGTTTTGCTCATCTCGCGGGATACTCGCAATCCAAGGTTCCACTGAACTACCTCACCCATCTACAATAGTTTAACACCAATAACATCAAAGTAGTTGGTATTCTTGGTGTGCTACACACAAGCTTCAAATTTCAACAGTTCTTTTGCAGAAATCTGAGCATATTTGCCTTATCTATCAAAATACAACATCTCTACTGACTTTGCCAGGGTTGGTCTGACTGGAGCCGGGCACATCCACACTGCCAGCTGATGTCTGCAAGTTGTTAAATATGGTGTATGCCTCTGCTATTAACTTCATCCCATGTGTCCTTAAATGTTCATTGTTTGTTCCAATTCATGTATCGTCAAACCAGCTGCAAAATCATTTCTTAAAATAAATTTTAATGTTTGCATTTGATTTGACATGTTGCCCCCTTTTACACAAAATTGTTGAAATACATTGGTTGCACTTCTACATCCTTTGTTGTGAAATACAGCCATACTTTACGTAGAATATTTAGCTTTAGGCATTTGAATTTAAGCGTGTTTAGCTTAGCAAGCTCCAATGCTATCAGCTGTTGTCAGAGCAAGGAAATAACTGTGTCCACCTTCTGTTATGATGCTCTTATGTCCGTTTCAGAGAACCAGAGTGCACCGGGTTTTGGTATCCAATACTAATGATCATTTTTGACTGTGTGTTGATTTAGCATAAAGTGTAAAGCACGTTCTTGGCACATTTTATGTCAAGTTTATTTGCAGTTTATTTGAGACCACAAAACTTCACAAAAGTGCACGGAGTGCTAGAACCACAAAATGACTACTAAAAATGAGATGCATTGCAAACAGGACTTAATAACACCAGCTTTCACTATCTGTATACAAAAAAATATAATAACCCACATTGACCTTTAAACCACCATACCCATACAAGCTCAACAAGCTGAGGTATTTGTTCATGGCTTTGTGATTACGGGTCAACAGACCCATCAGCTCTCTGCTTATATAGTTGAGTTTTCTTTTTCTATAATCATTATAATTTTTATTCTTCGTCCCTGACCTAGTGAAATAGCATGAGTGTGTACTTTTCATAGCGAATTATACAAATGCGTCATATTGTTCATAGATAAGATGGTGTCTACTAGATGCTATGAACGACAGAGATAGGGGAAAAAATATACTTAGTTACGTATCTGGATTTTTGTGTGTTCCAATTCATGTATCGTCAAACCAGCATTTGAGGTAGTTAAACGTTGCCGTTTCTCAAAATTCTATAGGTGGTGTGCTTAAACTATTCACACAGTGACCAGTAGCGCAGCATCACGTATGGTAGGAGTAAATAATTTGTTCAGAATTATAACAAAATTAATATAGAATCGTAATTCAAATCAAGTCAGCACATACATTAGGTATAGTGAGACATTATATCGGGCGGTTCCGGGTGAGCCCTGTCCCTAATAGACAGGGGGTCAAGCTCAAACTGACTGTTTGGACAGGCACACACCAAGGTCTATAAGGGCCACCAATTTACGCCACATTGTCAGGACAAAAAAAACAAGGAAGCCCAAGGAACTGTGTAGGAATCTCTGTAACCAAGTCATAGATCAGGGAGAAAAAATAAAACACAACCTAGTGAACCTCCTCTTTTTCAGCAAAACTAAATAGGGAGCATGTTTTTCATGATATTATGATATTATGCCATGGCAACAGAAGTCAACTCATTTGTGGCGTTATATTAGAAAAATACGTCTGACTACAAAATGGTACGTTTAACAGTTACATATACAGATGAAGCCATTTCAAACAGCCAGCTGTTCCGTGAACGGACTTTGCACTATCCGTCACAATTCCTTGCATTGTCCGTGCATGGAACGTGATCCTCCGCGATGACGCAGTTAACGATGCCCCGCCCCAAAACGCCCCCATCTGCTTTCTAATAAGATGGTTTCAATGCTGTATAATCCCGCCAGGTGGCACATTGTCCGTTATATAATACCTCTTATTTTTCGTGTTCCTGAGTTGAATCCCAAATAGCATTAGATGAATAGAGAGCACAATCCCTTGTTCCACACACTAAGTAGTGCCCTTGGTAAAGGTTTGGAAAGCAATTTGGAATTCAGCCTTGTGTTACAGTTATATGGCAATTGCAAAAGTTGTCAAAATAATAGAAATGTGATTTTTTTTTTTTTTTTTTTTTATGAATTTCACTGCAATAATTAAAAGAAAACAAGCATTAGCTTTACATTAAAGAAATATACAGACATATACATGTGTTACATCTAAAACAGGAACCAAACAGTTTGCTCTATTCAGAAAGGAAATGTACATCACTCACACAAGTTAACTGCATAACAAATCTGGGTTATCCACTTCGTTTGTCGAAGGGGTCTGGGGTGGCTCAGTGTTTAAGGTATTTGACTACAGTTCAGAAGGTCAGAAGTTTAAAACCCCACAATCGCCAAGTTGCCAATGTTGGGCCCGTGAGCAAAGCCCTTAAACTGCTCAGAAGTATAATGAGATAACAAGTACACTGTAAGTCACTCTGGATATGGGTGTCTGCCAAATGCTGTAAAATACATAGTGGTCTGTACCAGAGGACCGTTTTTAAGACAATTTATTATTATTATTTTGACATTTTTAGGCAAGAGATGTGCCGTTGGCGGATATGTGAGTGTTATCTCGCAATAGTCGCCTCAACTTTTACCTGCATTGAGAAAGATTTAATAAATCGCCTAGTATGAGGCTACAGCTCTGTTTCTCTGTTTCTTACAGTAGCTAAAGATACTGTAAGTAGGTTAGCAGTTAACCTCCAACAGCTAGCCTTCTTCAGCTCATAGCTGTGTTTTACCTTCTATATCACTGAACACTGATGACGTGAGTAAAATAGTGAAGTGAATAAAAAGTGAATAAAAAGTTTGCAATCGATTCCTACTCATTTTCCATCAAGTTGGAAAAGCCTGAAATGTGTGTGAAATGCCCTATAATGAAACAAAAATTAAATGAAGCACACCAGAATGCAAGATGTGGGCTGTATTTCTGCTGGCAAATGAACAGAGACATTTACAGACCTCTAAGACTTATATTGACTCGTTTAAAAAGAAGTAGAATTTGTGAGCGTTATGTCACGTGCAGTGAGACGCGAGCTCGTGCATGCTGTGTGGCTCTGCGGTGAACTCTGGATTGTGTGAAAATGTTGATTAGTCGGTGCTGCAAGTTGAGGGGAAAGTTCAGAAGAATATATGAAAGGAACTATAGCTGCAGAGCAGATGGGACCCGTTTGCACATCAGCTGTAAACATAATAATAATTCAAGTTTGACTCCTGACAGTACATTCCATATCCGATAAGGCGGTAATCCATGGACGTTACATGATTTAAAGTGAATCAAGTTTCCATTAATTAATGTAGATACTGTATTTACACACACTCAGAGGCATGAGTAAAGGTTTTTCATGAACATTCAATCTCTTATGCAAATGTTCCTATGAACAATGTATGTTCCTATTCAGCTTAATAAATTAATCAATATATATTGTTTTATGTTTTACATATTGATCTTCTTGATATAGCATAGTGTGGTACAATCATATAGCTGCAGAATGAGTGAACACGCAGCAGTGAGTGAATCTTTGCATGAAAGTGGCAGATAATTGATATTCGTTATAAAATAGAGATACAAATCAGTTGCATACAAACCTTTTTTTTTTTTTAAATAGAGTCAGATAAAGTTTGCGGTTACCATGGGCAGTATACTTTGAAAAGTCTATGCAATAAAAGTTCCAAAGTACAATAAGGTATTTAATCAGAAGCCTGTGCAAACACGTTGCCTTAAAGCTAAACATAATGGGCCTCATTACACTATTAAGCTAGTGTTATCAAGCTGCTTCCATTATGGAATAATAATGTTGATCGTGGCAGTCTATTTCCCTTACTGAGATTTAATGTTACACAACACATACACAAGAACTACAAGCATCACAAAGCCGTATCGACATAGCAAACGCAAAAAAAGCGACTGTAGCAAACGCAAAAAAATTGCAAAAAAAAAAAAAACTAAACAAAAAATGCATCCGTAGGCATAATCCCAGCCCCTGGAAGCTCGTTCCACATCAGGGTTTATGCGGCTACGTTTCATTAGCAAAAGGCAGAATACATTTGGTGACTAGCCTATGAGGGCATTCACACGGGATTTGCGAGAAAAATAACATTTTCAATCTTTTATCAAACGGCGATGTTGGCGGGGGAATTTAAGGCACCCGCAATAAGAATATGTAAAGCGCACGAGTCAGCAGGGACACGCGGCTGCTGTGAAGCCCACCACTGCAGCCAGCATTGCATCTGCATCTGATTTTCTACACATATTGCACTTCTCCTGAGACGGAATGCATAACGTCATTTCTCTTCTAGGCCTCATCTAAGCACCGGCTCCTGTTGCTATGGTAACCGCTGACTGCCACACAGCCTCTCTTTGTGATTCTTTCACTACTCCAACGCTGCAGTCCCGTAAACCTAACCTAGTGATCCTGAACGCCAAGAAAGAGAAAAAGGGAGAAGAACGATAGATCCACTCCATTAAGCACATGGTTTAACAACTTGTTTTGTGACAAAAATTAAACAGCTGTAAAAAAAAATAAATAAAATAAATAGACAACAACTGTTTGCATGCATAAAATATACAGGAAGGCGTGTTTCATGCGTAATGCATAATGTTCCTTAGTACCCATGTTGGGAAAGTGGGAAAGTCTGAGGTTGTGTAAAACTGATTTGATGAGGTAATGAACTACAATGAAGCCTCTACCCTGGGTTTGAACATGTTTGATATTTAATGACTGCATGTGTGTGTGTGTGTGTGTGTGTGTGTGTGTGTGTGTGTGTGTGTGTGTGTGTGTGTGTGTGTGTGTGTGTGCGAGAGAGAAATAGAGAGAGAGAGAGAGAGAGAGAGAGAGAGAGAATTGCTCTGAACCAATTACACTAATGTACCTAATTAAAAAGAGCTTGTTCACGTTCTTGTGGCTGCTCTGTAAAATGCATTAACAGCAGAACATGGCTACACAAAGCAGAAGAGGAAGTGCAAACACCTGGAGCAATAAAACAACCAAAACAAGCATGGCTGTATGAGCTAGCATTTGATCTTTCTTTGCCATTAAAATTCCATTGCACACTACTGTATATAAATAAAAAAAAGAGATTCCAAATTAGGGCATCTTTCCACGTAGCCATTACTGCTGCTGTGAGTAACACAACATTACACAGGAATTCTACAATGAACATCAAACTGCTTTCCACATTCATGCCCCAGAGTAATGTCTGCATCTACAGTCTTTCTGCACCAGCGATAGAGTAAATAATGATAGAGTAAATGTCTGGCACTGGGACGATAGCAGTGAATCCTTTGGGTACTGTGGGTTGTTGGGGTGGGGCCTCCATGGATCGGACTTGTTTGTGCGGTGCATCCCGTGAATCCTTGATCAGATTGAGATCGGGGAATTTGGAGGCCGGATCAACAACCTTGAACTCTTTGCCTGCTAAGCTCCATATGCAGCAGGCTGTGATGCACTGAGTACATTTGCTTTTCCTTCAGAAAATCTGAAAAGACAGGCTAGCCAGATGAACCTTGAATGCTCGGTTTACTTAAGCAACATGAAACGAGAGGAAGCGCTATTTTGCAGAAAATCAGCACAGCTGTGATGCAGACATATAGTAGGCACGACGGTGATGACTATAGCCTACCAAATGCTGAGGAGAGTAAACCATGTACAGTAGGTGGTAGACATTTCTGTACATTTCGTAAGTCTTCTCTTGATATTTCCACTTTAGAATATCAGCTATCATGTTACATTAACTTCCAAGTACTGGGGATAATTCGCAAATAACATTAAATAGAAAGCTAGTGCGCCAGGATGTGCATCCCTTGTTCCACACGCCGAGTAGTGTCCTTGATCAAGGGTTAGAGAGGGATTCAGGATTCAGTCTTTTTCTAGAAGCTGTTTAGCTTTGCAGCTCACCTTAGCCGTAATTAAAACAACAAGGACGATTCAGTGACACAGTGCTTCTGTGACTTTGCATAAGCTTGTAGAAACAATGCCATGGCAAATGTGTACCGTAATCAAAGCAAAAGGCAGTCTAACAAAATATTAGATTGTGTGTCCTGTTCCAGAACTGCTGACCGTCATGTGTTAAAATAACTGCCGATTGTTGTTGGTGGTGAAACGTTTAGTTTAATACAGTAGTACCTTGGCTTACATGCACCCTGCCTTAAAAATGTTCGCCTATGAACTGAAATTTGCCTCAACATACGAAGCATTTTCAGGCATATGAGCGAACGGACCGAGCCGAACTGAATGCGTAATGCTAAGGTACACATACAGTACAGTACGTCTGGGAGCCGTTCAAAACTCGTTTGCGTCAGTGATAAGCCAAGTGAAATGAGTTTACATATTTTTTTTTTTTTTTTTTTTTTTTTGCAATACATTATCCTGAATTAACTGTGAAGATCACCCCATACTACAGTGACTACTAAAATATTTCCCAGCCAGGAACTACTATCCTGAGAAACCAAAAAGCAAAACATTCTCTTAAATAGACCATAACTTTGAAAGATACAGACTGAGATTTCCTTAGTGGGGCAGCTTATGCTTCATTTGAGCATCAGACAAACTTCGCCCTGCAATGTTGTACAGAAGGATAGACATCTATTTTGTCCTTCAATATTCTGAAACGTTCAGGGTCAATGTAAAGATGAGGAAGTTTTGAAATCTATTCTCACACACACATGAACACATCAATAGTGTTATAAGGCCAACTGAAAAAAAAAACAACAACCCCAAAGCAATCCTCTAACTCTCGGTAAGCTTCAACTGACTATGAAGTTATACAACTTAATATAACAGTTAGCCTGATGTTAGCTGATTTTTCAGGAAACATGGCTACTGGTTTATACGATACACAGTGGTAATTTTGCATACAAATTTAATCCAATCCAGAGACGAGTTCTTAAGGGTGAGAATTCGTATTGCAAAACACATTTTTCCATAGAAAATAATATAAACACAGGCAGAAATATTACCCAGAAATATAACCAATATTGCCAACAATGTATTCATATTTTTGAATATAAAAACAATCAAAACAATTAGAAAAAACATTAACCGTACTGTAACTTATGATTCCTCTTAGCACCGGCTGCTTTAAAAACAAAATTGAAAGCGGCTCCCTGTTCGTCTTGCTATCGTCCTTACTAAACAATCTTGGGCCCCATGGTGGTACTGTATGTCTTCACTAAATCCTGAGAAAAATGCATTAATGACCCACAAAAAACATGTAAACTCACTTCACTTGGCTTTCCACTGACACAAACAAAAAAGATTCGAGCGGCTCCCGGACGCATGCGTGACTTGGCATTCGGTTCGGTTTGTGCGCTCGTATGCCAAAAATGGCTCATAAGCCGAGGCAAATTGCTTGGAAAATTTCAGTTCTTAAGTCGAAAATTCATCGGGCAGGGCGTTTGTATGCCGAACGCAAACTTTGCCATGTATCATTAGCTAGCGTAATAGAGGCTAATGTTAGCTAGGTTAATAGAACTGCTGTGAGCCTAGAAGCCTATTTATGTCATGACTCTTTTTTTTTTATCAGTCAATCATTTTCATGTTTAGAAAAGTAGCCCACCTTACACTGAGACTCACTTCAACAGGTTCTTGTGTTTCGTGGTGTTGTAAAAGCGTTTCTTAAGAACAATACGAACGTCTCAGTAACCAGGGCAACAATGACATTGACATGCGATCTCACACAATGCCTATCAATCTCTTCCTCATTCCAAAGAGTCTAAGCTTTTTCAGCTATTTTCTGTAAAACAATGATTCACTTGTGCAGACTTGGTATATGTATAAAACGCATACAAAAATACAAGACAAATCTCATTGTTTCTCAATACAAAACCAAAGCCGTAATATAAAGGACAGCAACCCTAATTGCAGCTGTTGATATGTACTTGGGTCGTTTAATTTCTTTTTTACGCAGGGAAATGGCAGCAAAGGCTAACTTAACTGACTATTAAATCTTCACGGCTTGATGGTTAATAATAATTTCATGGTGAACTCTAAATCATAGAACAAACTGCTAGTAATTTAGAGACTTTGTACATATAGTAAAATAGGACAGCACCACGTGTGTTGTACCTACAGTAGGTCAGGGAAGATGCAAAGATCACTTTAGAGACCAGGGGTGTTGAGGCCAATAGACTTTATTCTTTTCAGAATGTAGCCGAGCAGTTTCTCTTCAGAGGAAAAAGTGCCCAACTCTTTGAAGAAGCACGCTTACAGTATATATGTTTACATGACAATTCTTCAACATCCTGCTCCCACCAACACAATACTACCATACATGTGTGTTCTGCTTCTAACAAGATACAGTACAATGCTCCAATACATACGCATGTTTACTGTTTCCCACAAGACACAATGCTCATCCAATACAGGTTCATCCTACAGTATGACTAAAGGAAACATAACTCACTTAATTGGACAGCTTGTCCATGTGCTCCCATCCTACAGCAGGTTGCATCTACTCGGTAGTGGCTCAGTAGCACACAGTATTAAGTCAGCAGACAGAAATTGCTCCCTACATGTATAATATTGAAAATTCAACCTTAGCGTTTGGGTACCACAATTCGTGATTAATATTGTGTGGTTAAATTACTTTTCTCTGCAACAACATCAAGAGAAGATGACCCACCTTTGTCTTCACTTTTGCTTTCAGCCTTCTCTCTAAATCACCGTCCCTCCACAGCTTGTTTTCTGCAGCTTTGATGTAATTCCTTCAAGTGGGTCTGCAATTCAGTGTCTATTGAAATTGACTGTTGTGCTGAATGCTCAGGCTTCATCCACTGGCTACATGGGCAAGTTTGATATATATATATATATATATATATATATATATATATATATATATATATATATATATATATCAACTTGCCCATATACACGTGGACAAAATTGTTGGTACCCTTCGGTCAATCAAAGAAAAACTCACAATGGTCACATCAATAACTTTAATCTGACAAAAATAATTATTTAAAAAATTCTATGAATGTTAACCAATGAAAGTCAGACATTGCTTTTCAACCATGCGTCAACAGAATTATTTTAAAAAATAAACTCATGGAACAGGCCTGGACAAAAATGATGGTACCCCTAGAAAATCCTGAAAATAATGTGACCAAAGGGACATGTTAATTCAAGGTGTGTCCACTAATTAGCATCACAGGTGTCTACAATCTTGTAATCAGTCAGTGAGCCTATATATAGGGCTCCAGGTAGTCACTGTGTTGTTTGGTGACATGGTATGTACCACACTCAACATGGACCAGAGGAAGCGAAGGAAAGAGTTGTCTCAGGAGATTCGAAAAAAATTATAGACAAGCATGTTAAAGGTAAAGGCTATAAGACCATTTCCAAGCAGCTAGATGTTCCTGTGACTACAGTTGCACATATTATTCAGAAATTTAAGATCCATGGGACTGTAGACAACCTCCCTGGACGTGGCCGCACGAGGAAAATTCATGACAAATCAAAGAGACGGATAATCCCAATGGTAACAAAAGAGCCCAGAAAGACTTCTAAAGAGAAGGTGAACTTCATGCTCAAGGAACATCAGTGTCGGATCGCACCATACGTCGTTGTTTCAGCCAAAGTGGACTACATGGGAGAAAACCAAGGAGGACACCATTGTTGAAAACAAATCAGAAAAAAGCCAGACTGGAATATGCCAAACTACATGTTGACAAGCCACAAAGCTTCTGGGAAAATGTCCTATGGACAGATGAGACAAAAATGGATCTTTTTGCCAAGGCACATCAGCTCTATGTTCACAGACGGAAAAATTAAGCATATCAAGAAAAGAACACTGTCCCTACTGTGAAACATGGACGAGGCTCTGTTATGTTCTGGGGCTGCTTTGCTGCATCTGGCACATGGTGTCTTGAGTCTGTGCAGGGTACAATGAAATCTCAAGACTATCAAGGGATTCTAAAGAGAAATGTGTTGGCCAGTGTCAGAAAGTTGGGTCTCAGTCGCAGGTCATGGGTCTTGCAACAGGACAATGACCCAAAACACACAGCTAAAAACACCCAAGAATGGCTAAGGGGAAAACATTGGACTATTCTAAAGTGGCCTTCTATGAGCCCTGACTGCAATCCTATTGAGCATCTTTGGAAGGAGCTGAAACATGCTGTTTCCGGTTTGAAGGGTGCCTTTTCCAGACAACTGGAGCAGCTTGCTCATGAGGAGTGGGCCAAAATACCTGCAGAGAGGTGCAGAAGTCTCATTGACAGTTACAGGAATCCTTTGATTGCAGTGATTGCCTCAAAAGGTTGTGCAACAAACTATTAAGTTAGGGGTACCATCATTTTTGTCCAGGCCTGTTCCATGAGTTTATTATTTTTTTTATAATTGCGTTGAAGCATGGTTGAAAAGCAATGTCTGACTTTCATTGGTTAACATTCATAGAATTCTTATTTATTATTACTTTTTTTATTACTTTTTTTATTATTACAGCTTGCATTAGGAAAATACGGCTACGTTCACATTACCAGACTCAATTCTGATTTTTTTTTTTTTTTTCAGATCGGAACAAATCAAAAGCCAAATTTTATTTGTCACATACATGGTCATATACAGTATGATATGAAGTGAAATGCTTAAACGGCCGCTGTTATCCTAAACATAAAAAATGAATGAAACAGGCACATCAGAACGCATGTGAGTTTTTGCATGGGGCTCTCAATGATGCCAGCGAACACATTGAACACACATTGAACACACATTGAACACACAGTGAACACACAGTGAACACACAGTGAACACACAGTGAACACACAGTGAACACACAGTGAACACACAGTGAACACACAGTGAACACACAGTGAACACACAGTGAACACACAGTGAACACACAGTGAACACACAGTGAACACACAGTGCTAGAAATAGCTGCTTAACCAGCTAAAGTGAGGTGCCTAGCTTTCTTCCATCTTCTGGACCTCAACAAATACAAATATCTATCTAACTGCTTGCCATCCTTTAAAGCAAAATCCAAGCATATTTGTGCTAAAATGACATCCATTGTTTAAAAGGAATGAGTGCTTCAGGTGTGTGAGTGCATGAGGTGTTTAAAACCAGATGGCATGAGCATGTGGTCATGCTTACCATTACCGAGGACAGACACGTCCACAGCAGAGTCAGATAAAATGCACTAGTAATTATGAATGTGAAACTTCATTAAATGCAAATCTGATCTGACTTTGCTGCTTGTTTTCCTGCGAAGTCCGTGTTCTAGTTCACAATGCATTTATCATTCTAGCTTTCCTATTAACACTTAACGAGAGCACAAGTAACGTGACGAGACCAAAAGAGCAACACATTAAACATATCCTCACAAGCGCACAGTGATCCACGGAAGTCACCATTTCCATTTTATTAGATTTTTGTTATTAACATGAAGACCATTTGATGCTATTCAAGTGTTTAAACAATACATACAGAGTGATACTGAAAAACGCAGTCCCATCCCAACAATACTATAAATGCACTGATGATCCTTTTGAGATGCTGGGTATCTAATTATAAACATGCATTTTTCATACATTCCAATATCGGTGAATGTGCTTGTATCAGACTGGATATGGGTCCCTTGTGTAGATTTTCATTAAAAACCTGATGGTATAGCGCCTCCTCAATTTCCAGTCAATCTTCGGTGTATTCTATGTAACATCAGACTCGGTTTTCAATTGTAACAACAAATCAGGTCTATCAGCTCAGTGTATGTGGGTGGTTCTATGACTTTTATGTGATTTTCACAGTATCTGCTTCAAAATTAACATCATATCAGAAAGCTGCAGCACAACAGAAATTCAATTTGGTGGTGTGTTCGCCATCTCGGAGCACCAGAGCTAGATTCTTCAGCTTCCACCCACCACATAATGACATGGCAGTGGGGGGATAAGCTGCCCTAAATGGCCCCTAGGTTTGAAGGAGTGTGCATGGTGCCCTTTGGTGGACTGGAGTACCTCACACCCAGCGCTCCTTGAGTTCACCCCAACCAAGACAGAAAGTGTTACTAAAGTCTAGAGATTCAGTTGCATATCGTGATTTATTTTTACTTTGTGTGGTAAAAAACTCATTAAAATGTTGCAGTGCCTCTATCAGCCTACAGGTGGTGCACTCTCAACTATTCAAATAGTGACAGGCAGCACAGCATCTTTTGTAGGGGGAGCAAATTATTCGCAAAGTTTGTTCAGAATTGTAAGTAAACCTGAAAAAAATTCATGTTGAATCTGTAAAATTGTATAATCTTGATACAGATTTATGATAATATCTAAGGACAAACTAACTTTATAAATGTTTGATAAGCTGCTATGATGTATAAAAAGAAACTGAGGAAGTTTCTACAAACAACACCCCTTAACCCCTATCACCATTTAACCTAGCTGAGATAAAATATCACGTAAAACCTGGAATATGTAGTCGTTGTGAACAAGTCTCTCAACTACAAATAGTACAATTTTCCTATTTGTCATCCATTCCACACCAGCCACAAACACTGCAAAAAAGAAATGATGGATAAAGCTGTAACACACTGCCTGTGAATTTCTCCAAGACAAGCTCACCACAGCAACTTCGCAACATCATCCCACAGCAGCGACAACACAACAAACACACACACTGCTGTCCCCAGACTCCTGGGTGTATTTGTCTGTTTCTCCCCTTTTCAGCAAGAGTGAGTAGAAGCTACTACCGTTCTATATTTCCTGTTTGGGACCTGTTCAGACAGCCCTTCCTTGCTGCATCTCAAAATGACAAACTTGTCACAGCCAAGTGAAACCAACCGCCAGACCCAACACAGCTGTCACCACCTTTGTCACCAGGAGAGCAGTGCTAGCAAGCACATTCCAAACTTCTACAAACCTTTGGCTACACGTATATGACAGTATACACTCCACGGATAATTCTTATTTGTGGCACTGTACGCATGGACTAGCTGTGCAGGGTAAAATCTCAGTACCATCTGTAGTTAACAATCCCATACTGTATATGAGAGCAGACAGTATTATCAGGCCGCTCTTACACCCTGTGCATGTTCTTCCTATCTCTATGAGGTACTAGATAGTTAAAAATCGACGTGAGGCTGATACTGAGCACTGCTTATTAAGAGTGATACTGGCCTGATCTGCTGTAACATTATCAGATCGGATGTGACATATTTCAAAGTAATCTCCGGACATATTTTTTTAACGCTGTAAACATGTGATGTTGAAGACACAACTTGTCTGAACTTCGTCATTTTTGTTATGTTTGGTAAAGCTGAGCAAATTATAAGGAGACTGTATCCAGCTTCTATACAGCAACTGGCTAAAAAAAAAAAAAGTAGAATGGGATCAGAGCATACATACTATAGAGTCAGACAGAAATTCTGACATGATTATATTGTGTCAACCAGTTTTGGTTTCGGCTATAATCATGTTCATGTTATTCAGTCCAATTTCTTTTTTTTTTGGGGGGGGGGGGTATTCCCTAGATTTTCTCCCTAATTTAGTGTCCAATTCCTCCCCGTCACAAGGGGGCTCCCACATTAAGGCTACTACTACTACTCAGCCGACCGCATCATTTCGAACTGCTCGCTCACACACTCGGAGGACAGCGCTATCCGCTCCTTCCGCTTGCGTGAGCACACAGACGCCCCGATTGGCTGTAGAGCCGTGATTAATGTGGGAGCACTAAGTACCTCTTATCCCTCCCCTCTGAGAGAGCTCGGCCAATCAGCTCTCTCTAGACCACCCGGCTGCGAGAGGTTACAGCATCACCCGGGAATCGAACTCGCGATCTCCGGATGATAGGGCGAGCGCTTTACCACTGCACCACTCGGAGGCCGCATTCAGTCTAATTTCTAGTGATGGGAATCACCAGGGACCACCCAATACGATATCAGGTGCAGATTCGATTTGTACTGCAATTCAATAATTTAAATACAGCTCCAGAGCAAGGTCTTAAGCTGAGAATTTGTATTGCAAAACATTTTCCCACAATGGAATAATATGACTGCAGATAATCCGTTTCAGCCACCCAAAAATATTGCCAATATTACAAATTTCCAACAGTATATATATTCAAAACATTTAGAAAAAACATGTAAATTAAGTAAAATATAAAATAAATTGACATTAAACCTCACTCAACCTAAATTTAGGATACCTCTTGTCACCGGCTGCTTTAAAAACAAAACTGATAATGGCTCCCTTTTCTACTCGCTACCGGTCATGATAACATTCTCGGATCCCATGGTGTCTTCACTAAATCTTGCATAAAATGCAAAACACACACACACACACACACACAAAAGGATATATAAACTCCCTTCACTTGGGTTACATTCATGTGCAAAACTGACACAAACATGCCGCACAGACACAAACAAGTTTTGAAAGGTTCCTGGATGTGCACGAAACTTATAGCATGCGCAATGTAAGCGCAAATCAGACAGACGCGCAATGTAGGCATAAGCTAACGCTCGGCTCGGCCCAGTCACTCATATGCATATGTTTTTAAGGTCAGAATTCACGAGGTGGGGCGTTTGTATGCCAAGGTACCACCCGATCTTATATAAAATTCCAAAAAAAAAACGTGTAGGATGTTGTGCTGTGTGAGTGCTCCAGCTATAGGACTACAGAGGAACAGTAACATTTTACCACTTCAAATGCAAACCAATATAAAGTAAAAATTTGCTTAAAATTTTTTTTTTGGGAGTCAGATTGGTGATATTAGAATACTAGGAAAAAAATTGCGACATGTAACTGAATGGATTTTTTTCTCACAGTTCTGCTATTTATTGTAAGGAAGTCTGCGTTTCGGCCTGGTCGCCCGAACCTGGTGGTTGCAGTTTGACAGGTGTTTGTGCATGACCTCACTGTGGAAAAATTAATTACTTCACACTTAATGGCCTCAAGCCGGGCTCGTCCCCAGACAGCCCGTAGCTGCTGCTATCTCACTGTGTCTCCATCCAGTTATGTCTGCTATAAGGGTAGAGTGAGGAGGTGTCTAGAGGACTGTATGCCTTGGCTGATGCAACCCAGTGTAGGATCAACCGGCCCACAGCGTTTATGTGAGTCTGCCTCTGTAACTTGAATTTTGTACATACACAAAGAATAAATCACTCGTTGTTGACCGTTTGCATCGTTATTCCTAGTGTCATACATTTTTTTATTTTAAACACTGTTTGAAAAGTTGCAAGTTTCAGTTACAGAAGAAACTGTTGCACACAATTACGTAGGGCTGCAACTAACGATTATTTTGATTATCGGTTAGTTGGGCGATTATTTTTTCGATTAATCGATTAATCGGATAAAAACTAAATGCTTCTTTAAGTTAATGTTTTGCTTATAACTGTATAGAACTATAATCAGGGTATTAGTTATGTATAAAACTAAACTTTAAAAATCCACATATAGAGTTTAATGACCTTTAATTTTGACATTTTAAACCTTAAATTAAAGACAAAGTTTGTTTTTGAACAGTAAAACTCCTCTAAATATCCAAAAAATAAATAAATAAATAAAAAAGCAAAACAATTGATGTACTCTTATTATATTGGATGGCATCTGTTATAGTGGCTGCTTGTTGTGGAGTGCATGGGGGATTTCTTTTTTGAATGAACTCACTTGTGCTGACTTGGCTCTGTCTAAAAAAATAAATAAAAATAAATAACAGCATTTGAGTATGCCAAATACAGTTTTTTTTTTTTTTTTTCAATAATTGCAGATATTGCCAGCTGATAGAGAAGGAACAGCCAATCAGAAGTAGTGTGTGGAAGTCTGTGACTGGCTGGTTTTGTGTCAGTTTTGTAACACCAGACAAAGTTGAGCGAGCATACAGGTAGAGTCGAGCGCGCACAGAAAATAAATGTTGCTTGCACGTGAAGGTAAAGTCAAGAATCGAGAAGTCTAGAATCAAGAAGTCGCGCCTGCGCTGAGAACATGTTGAGCGAGCAGGGGAGACATTGCACACGCAGTATCTAGCTGTTGAGTGCGCAGACCCTGCACGTGCATAAAGTGCGTTGTCTACTCTCAAAATGTCGAACCGCGCGCTGAGATTGGTGGCAGGAATATAACGCCATAGGCGCGCACTTTTTCCTGCAGATGCTTCTGTAACCTCCATTGCGCAAGCGGCTGTGTATCTGTGTGTATTGTGGTCGCGCTCCTCAGTAACGTGAGCAGTCCAACTAATCTATAACGGCATTCGTTGACAACGAATTTGATTATCAATAATTATCTATTTTATCGATTAGTTGTTGCAGCCCTACAATTACAGTTGAGCTTTTTTTCTTGAGAGTGCATGTGACTGCTAGACTATAAGCAAAAGAGCTTTTCAAAGACATGGCAAACAGCAGGGAGACAGGAGCTACTGTAGCCATGTGTGCTAATCATATCTCGTTCTTGTCTTTGAAGCAGAACTCCTTGTAGCAGTAGCTTTCCACTCAGTATGTCTGTATATTTATTACTAATGGGAAGTTGAGTTTTATGTTCTTTATGCAATTAAATGTGTAAGTTTGATGCTATAAGAACTCTTGAAACCTGAGCCATAGTCAGACATGCTCTTGGGAAATATGTTCTAACTAAGGGTAGATTTCCGAGCCTGTGATATTAAGCTAAATAATAAATTAATGTAAAGAAACTCTCACTTAAGCAATAATGTATGGTAGAGGAAGACTCCACTGACTGATCAGTCTGGAAGAGGACAAAAAGGTCAGAAATACATGACTTGACCCATCAGCTCCAGCCACTCATGTTAGGAGCATCATAGCAGCACGATCAAGTCAGACAGAAATACCAAAGTGAAATATCAGCACCATGGACAGTGGCCAACTCAATCCTCAATCCATCCACTTCTGAACTTCAATTACAGTCAACAGCAACTTTCTCCACGATGTGCTCTTAAATGCCTTCCAAGTGAATTAGGACAAGGCCTTGCCTGATGTTTTATGGGCGCTAGATGTAGTAAGTGGTATGATTTCTAAATCAAGGAAAATTTGGTCACTTATAAGTGATGATTAACAAGTGTAAATTTATCATTTTTTAACACCACGTTTTATCCTGGTATCACTGTAGCAAATAAAATAAAACAACAACAACGAAAGCCAGATGATTTGAAAGCACAGATATATACAGTACAGATCAGCATTTTGGTGAGAGGTATGTAATATCCTTGATTACATACACCATGATTTGTACAAATCTTCTATGTATGTGTTTGTATACATATATACACACACACACAGGAGGAATGGCCAAGTCAAACTGATAAAACGTCTGGTGGATGAAGGCATAAAATCGATCAACATTTACAGAAGACTTCAAGCGCAGTATGGTGAGACTCTTGGCCACAGTAACACATTTAAATGGCGTAAACATTTAAAACAAGGCCGTACACCTGTGAATGATGATCCCGGTCAAGGTGGCTCGGAAACCAGTGAACATTTAGTGAGTAGAACGTCTGAACCTTAAAGATCGATGAAAAAGAGGAAGAGACTCATCTGTCTGTGGGAGCTGTACAATCATTTACGAACACTATTTGCACATTACAGGAATTTGGCTGTTCTTGTGGTATAGCCAGATCCCCTGTACAGTCCTAACCTCCCTAAGCCATTTCCACATGTTTGGGCCATTAAAGAAGAAAACGTTCTACTTTTAATGGCGTCCAAGTACTAGTGAAACACTGGGATAAGGTCATTAGTGTAGCAAGGGATTATATAGAGAAATAAAGGAGTTTGTACTATGACTTTCACAACTCACAGTCTGATGTGAACGCTCCTTGTGTATACAGTATATAAAACAACATCACTAAGTGTATGTTTATACACCAGAATATTGCTGTTGTTAGCCTTTCGGCTACTCATGTCTCTGGGTCGCCTCAGCGGACTATCCGGTCCGAACACAACTTGGCACAGGTTTTATGCCGGATGCCCTTCCTGATGTAACACTCCCATTTTATCTGGGCTTGAAACCAGCACTGCAAATTGTTTGATTATTTGCTCGTTTGTTTGCACTTTTTTCTTTACTTTTCTGTAATAAGGAAAAACCCTGACCGGCAGAGTGCTAAATTGTAATAAGTA
Source organism: Clarias magur (assembly GCA_013621035.1). Lineage (NCBI taxonomy): Eukaryota > Metazoa > Chordata > Actinopteri > Siluriformes > Clariidae > Clarias > Clarias magur. The sequence goes on along the minus strand of QNUK01000395.1, from coordinate 209,769 downwards.
GAAAACACACTGTTATGAATAAGTGTGTCTAAGCACCACAGAATTTTATTCAAAGTTATGTGCATGTCTGTTTGTATGTTTGTTTGCTTGTTGTTTGCTTGCGTTTAGCCAAAACATGGTATTGGTGCTAAAAAAAAAAAAGTACATTTTCAGATAGGAGCATATAACACCATTTTATCCTAATACTTAATGCCTCTTATCGCCTGACCCGTGCTTCATTTTTTTGTAAATTTGCATACACATTTATATTTTTATCAGATAAAAAGAATTAGCTAAATAGTGTACAATTTGCCCTTTTATGTAGTGTCCAACCTTTTTTTTTAAAACTTAATTCGTTTAATGATCTTGAATGTAATTCAGATGAAAATTGGTCAATTTAGATTTCAAATAAAAACACATAAACCTGAAAGTTCAAAAATGTTAAGATATTGCAAAATGAATTTGACATGGTTACAAAGACGACAGATTTTTTTTGTAAAAAAAAAAAAAAATCCTTAATTTTGCACAGAATCCTTTTATTTATCCTTTAACAGTTTTTACATGTCATATGCTTCTAGAAGCTAGCACCAATTTTAGTACCAATACTAAATGAATGATTTGCATTTTAATTATTATGGTTTGAAGCGAGATAGTATTATGCTGAAAAATGGCTATTTTTGGGGCACATATAAAATAATCTTTCCAAAACGGCTGAAGTTAGCAACTTGAAATTTTTAGGGAAGCAGGATTGATCACTTCCATGTTGCATAAACTTCAGAAGTAGCTTTCTGGATCGCAGATTTTCTGTATTCTAAGTATAACATACAAAAATTCAATCATCACCAATACTTTGTTTTTGTCCGACTGTTATGAATAAGTGTGCATTAGCACTGTGTTTTAAAAAAGCGCCTGTTTGTTAGTTTGTTTGCAATGTTTTCTTTTACTATGCTGTAATAATGAAACCCCTTCACCTGCAGCGTTGTTATAAATAAGTGTGTACAGTATGAGCACTGCAGTCTGTGCTCAAACACACATTGTTTGTTTGTTTTTGCAAAATAAATAACAGCACAGGGCAAAGTCAGAGCTGAGTCTCTGCAACAACACTGAGAACCTGAGCACACTGACAAGTCTGTATTAGATTAACGCACTTTACATATTAACACACACGCAGTGTTGACCGTAGTAGTAGTAGTGAGTGTGTGTGTGTGTGTGTGTGTATATGAGCCAGGCCTGAGGGTGAGATGCTACTGTTATTTAGCTACAACCTGGCTCCATCTAGAAAACAAAACACATCAAAGGCCTGATTGTAATTCTGTATCCAGGGAGGAAAAGATCAATCAGTTGAAAAACAACAACAACAACAAAGTTACCGAGAACAAAGAAGGGCAGCTCGGTGTTTTCCAGGTCGTCCACTACGGCGACGTCTCCGGGGAAGTCGTTGCGCACGGAGAACAGCAGCTTGGGCTCGGAGGCCGACGGGCTGTGCATGATGCTCAGGTCGTTCTCGCGGAGGAACGGCAGCGCCGACACCGTCACGCTTTTCGTCTTGCACTCGGCGTCCTGCGACGGGTCGTCGTCGGCGTTCAGCGCGCGCGAAACCGAGCAGAGAACCGAGAGGAAGAGGACGGCGGCGAGAGCACGCGAGCGCGGAGCCATTTCTACCATCACGGGAGGAGAAGAGAGCGCGCGCGCGAGAGAGAGAGAGCGCGAGAGCGAGAGAACGCGCTGGGCTTCCGCACTCCACTCCGAACCGAGATTAAATTAAACACGGATCTGAACGAGGTCTTTAGTCGCCGTCGAGATTAAACTCGGAGACACAGAGAGAGATGAGAGAGATGCTGAAATACCGGAGCAGCATCAGCCTCCTCACACACACACAAACAGACACACACACACACACACACACCCGGTTAGTCAGTCAGTCTCTCCACGCGCAGCCATTTGAACGCGCTTGTGTCGGTGCAGTGAGGACGCAGAGGATGTGCCTGAGCAAAATAGGCCTGATTGCACCACTATTTCATCGTAATCATCATGCATTAATTACAGCCTGCAGCCGTGTACAAAGTGCATTTATTTCAAATGAATTTAATAACGGTTTAATAGATGGATTGTCGCATCTAAATGTCAGCTGTTTGTGTGCCTTAGGGTATGATGGACTGCTGGACAACAGACTTATGTGTACTGTAGCACTGTCGCCTCACACCTCCAGGAGCAAGGTTCGATTCCCGCCTCTGGGTCTGTGTGCTCGGAGATGGTTGGTTTCCTTCGGGTACTCCGGTTTCCTCCCACAGTTCAAAGACATGCTGATTAGGCTAATTGGCGTTCCCAAAGTGTGTGAATGTTAACAAGACGTTTTCAAGATAACAAGACGTGTGTAAATGTTAACAACATGTTTTCCACTGTCGGAAAAAATGGGAATAAATGCACGGTTACCTCGGCATACGAATTTAATCCGTCCCGGAGGCGAGTTCTCAAGGCGAAATTTCATATTGCGAACACATTTTCCCACTAAAAAACAATTTTAATACAGAAAACCTGTTCCAGCCACCCAAAAATATTACCAATATTACCAATTTGCAGCACTATAATCATATTTTCGCATATAAAAACTATCAAACCATTTAGAAAAGACATGTAAGTGACGTAAAATATGAAATAAATAGACATTAAACCTCACTTTCACTCAATTTATGATTCCTCTTGACATGAGCTGCTTTAAATACGAAACTGAAAGTGGCTCACTTTTCTTCTTGCTACCGTCCTTTAGATAGGTGATAACATTCTTGGGACCCATGGTGCTATATCTTTACTAAATCTTGCATAAAATGCAAAAACAAACACAAAAAATATGTAAATTCACTTTGCTTGGCTTTCCAGTGACACAAACAAGTTTTGAACAGCTTCCAGGCGTTCATGCAACTTAGCCGGCGTTCTGTTTCAGCTCGGTTTGTTTGCTCATGTGGCAATTTTTTTTTCTTTTGCAAAATTTCGATTCATGAGGCAGGGCGGTTTTATGCTGACGTACTACTGTACAATGGTAATGATACTACAGAGGCTCCTAAGTGGATGGATGGATGTTGTCCCATACACGTGCTGCTCTCACTCTGCTTACTAAAAATGAATGCATGAATATAAAAACTGTATGATGGCACATGCAGGTTTCAGCCACATGTCTTATGTCCAATATCTTGTCAGCAATTTGTATTCCATTTTCATGCACCGTGCACTGGTTCCATCACTGTCAGTTGAACAGCACACTCAAGCAGGCTGGAGCAATTTCTAAACATTATGCATATTTCACATATATTACTATGTAAAAGCAAAGAAGAGGCATCTGTGTGGGGAAAAACATGACAGATCCGAGCTGAAAAGTCACAGCTCGAGGTGGTTATCTCTCCTCTTGGAGAAGAAGGAGAAGAAGGAGGAGGAGGAGAAAGTAGCTTTTTTCAAGGCAAACAGCAGGTGCAAGGCTCGAAGAGCAGGTGCAAGACAATGATCTCGTTGTGAAACCTTGATCCGCTTCCAACTCTGCAGCAAGCCTTTAACAAACTGTGAAACACTTTTTGAGATGAAAGGGCACGCTACTCATTCCAGATTTGACCTGCACTGTAATTGAACTGTGAGGGCAGTCAGGGATGGAGAAAGGCGCATCTATCTCCCCACTTTTAAACTACAGCTGCCTTCTTAACAGCACTTTTAAAGTTATTACTGGTCATAGTGAGCAGAGGCTCTGTCTTCCCCCTAAGGCACCATGGCAGTAATTTTAGATAGGTGATAAAATTGCGTTAGTTTCCTGTGTTTTTCATAGTAGAAAATTAAATGTTCAGAAGAATGCAGCATTAATTCAAGTGAACATTAAATTTTAAAACTTAAATGAAATAGAGATAACAAAACTCATACTAATGGCATCATAATTAAATTGTACCAAGGATAGATTTTTATATATATATATTTTTTTCTTTTAATTATTTTAATGGCAAAATAGATAACTGCGCTTGTTTTCTGTTTTATTTTTGTTGTTGTTGTTTCTCACTGTGTATGAACTTGTAACATGGTGATAGATTTAATATTGTTTATGATGTTCTGTTGCATGGCCTCACTCTTACAAATTTATAACTATCTCCATTTCGACTCGGGTTGTATGAAGGTTAAGGTTACGGCTGTGGATAAAATTGGTATTTTTTTCACGACTTCACTGTAAGAAATGGCATCCAACCACATCACCTTCTCTTGTTCGAATTCATATGAATTTTTCATAAGTTCATTTTGATTCATAGTTATTGTGTGTGTGTGTGTGTGTGTGTGTGTGTGTGTGTGTGTGTGTGTGTGTGTGTGTGTGTGTGTGTGTGTGTATGTGTGTGTGTGTTTGTGTGTGTGTGTGTGTGTTTCTACCTTACATGTGTTATCTGACTAACATTTTTCATTCCTCAACCAACTGCTCTATTCCACACGAATAAATGTATCTATTCAGAAATAACCCTTGACTTTTTTAATATATATTTATTTTTATAGCCAAGGCATGCCAGTCTGTCATCCTTTATGAAACCTGATTTAATGAATTGACTGCTCTGACATTCCCGATTGGTTAATTACAGCATGTAGTGCAACAGGAAAACAACTAAACTAAAGGTCAACAACACAACCACTGGTAACCAAACAAGGGTTGAACATAGTTTTCAATTCATATTGCTGCTATGCAGCCTAAAGATGAGGAGAATACGCTGTGGAGGTGGTGAAAAGTCTTATAATTGTTTCTTTATGTCTCTTTGTGTCCCACTTTAGAATAGCCTCAGATAGCTAACTCTTCTGGGGTTGAATCCTAAATATCATTAAATGGAAAGCTAGTGGGTTCTGTAGGATGTACAATCCCTTGTTCTACACACCAAAGTAGTACGCTTGATCTGCCTTTTGTTCAAAACTATAGTTTGTTTGTACTGTAGCTCACGTTACCCGTGAACAAAGCAGTGAGGTGAATCATGAGCATGTTGGTGCATTGGCAGAAGAGCTCTCGCTCACATTAACTAGCAGTAATGAAAGATTAAAACACAACATGGATGGTTCAAAGGCAATTTGGAACGACTTTAAGCTATCACTAAGGAGACAAAGTGTTATTTAACATGACTACGTTATCAGATGTGTTGTTTGCTGTAAATGCTTCTGTGCCTGGGTATAAAATGGGTTTTGGCAGTCAGATGCTCTTCTCTCTTTCCAGGACTACAGACTGGATCTTTTAAAGCTACACAGTACCGGACCATGCCAGCCTGCAACCACGGGTAAAGCCAAAAACATTAAAAGGCTACAAAAGCTTATTGGAGACTTTAAAAGTATGCGTATACAGTACATGAGACTGGAGAAGTTACTGTAAGTGACTATAAAGCATTATCAAACAACCCCGATGAAGATGAAACCAATGCTACAAAACACCAACTGGGTAGTTTACCAAAATAGGACACATCCCATGAAATTAACAATTTAAAATGCAGCCAAATGAGTGCTATGGGGAACCTTGAGCAAATGGCACAGCTGCTATTTGAACATGAATGAGCATGAATACACATGATGGAAGTCACCTCTGCTCGATTGTGCTTCTGCCAGGTGCTTTGCTAAACATGTTATTAGGGAAATCAAATGTCTATAGATGTCCCACTCGCTCTGGTATATTATCAAAATAAAATATGCAGCCAAACTCCGGATCTGAATTTCACTGCATGTAGATCTCATCTGTGCCTCTGCGGTTTATAGTCTCTGCACATAAACAGTGGTAAAGCCTGAGCCTAGCCCGGTTTTTACTCAGGAACACGAATGTCTTCTCAGAATGCCCAGAAGAATTTAAATGGACATGGCAAACAGTCTTGTACTTTTTTCAGGATATAACAGCAAGGCAAATAGGTACACGACTGACTGCCATGTCTCAGAAAAGGCCACTGAATAAATTATGAGTTTTATTCTAAGGTGAAGTAAGCATATTTTAGGAATGAAGAGGAGTTGTTGTTGTTTTTTTTTTTTTAATATATGCTTTCCTAGTGTTTCATATATTATATTCAATCCCAAATGTGCAGTACATGCATCACAAATAGCATCACATGAAGGTAAAGGATCTATTGAATTAATTGCACGTTTACATTATATACAGAATAATACATTGTATCAGTGTAACCTAAATTCTTAGGTTTTTATTTGTTTGTATGCTCCCAAGCTGTTCCCTCTCTGCGACTTTACATGTTTTCAACATGTTAGCCAAATAAATCAAAAGTAGACGTGGCAGATCATGGAAACTCATATTGGTTGTAATAATGAATATATTTAATATACTGCACACACACACACACACACACACACACACACACACAAACACACACATATTGTTATTGTTATGGCTATAGCCAAACCTTTGGTCACTCGTGCCGATGCCAATCATCGGTTTCATTGATGCCAGCAGTGAAAATCTTCTCCCACATCCGAGAGAGTTAAGGTGTAGAGAAGCCCCAAAGAAACATACCACCCAGAGTGAAACATGGCGGTGGATCAGTGATGGTTTGAGCTGCAATATCATGGCATTCCCCAGGCCCAATACTTGTGCTAGATGGGCGTCACTGCCAAGGACAACCAAACCATTCTGGAGGACCATGTGCACCCAATGGTTCGAACAGTATAAACTGAAGGCGGTGCAGTGTATCAGGATGATAATGCACCAATACACTCAGAAAGACTGGTGACAGAGTGGTTTGATGAACATGAAAGTGAAGTTACCTGCACAGTCACCAGATCTAAATATTATTGAGCCACTTTGGGGTGTTTTGGAGGAACGAGTCAGGAAACGTTTTCCTCCACCAGCATCACGTAGTGACCTGGACACTATATACACACGTCGACAATATTGTTGGTACCCTTCGGTCAATGAAAGAAAAACTCACAATGATCACATAAATAACTTTAATCTGACAAAAGTAATAATAAATAAGAATTCTATGAATGTTAACCAATGAAAGTCAGACATTGCTTTTCAACCATGCTTCAACGCAATTATAAAAAAAAAAAAGAACTCATGGAACAGGCCTGGACAAAAAAGATGGTACTCCAAACTTAATAGTTTGTTGCACAACCTTTTGAGGCAATCACTGCAATCAAACGATTCCTGTAACTGTCAATGAGACTTCTGCACCTCTCTGCAGGTATTTTGGCCCACTCCTCATGAGCAAGCTGCTCCAGTTGTTTCCGGTTTGAAGGGTGCCTTTTCCAGACAGCATGTTTCAGCTCCTTCCAAAGATGCTCAATAGGATTGAGGTCAGGGCTCATAGAAGGCCACTTTAGAATAGTCCAATGTTTTCCTCTTAGCCATTCTTGGGTGTTTTTAGCTGTGTTTTGGGTCATTGTCCTGTTGCAAGACCCATGACCTGCGACTGAGACCCAGCTTTCTGACACTGGCCAGCACATTTCTCTCTAGAATCCCTTGATAGTCTTGAGATTTCATTGTACCCTGCACAGATTCAGGACACCCTGTGCCAGATGCAGCAAAGCAGCCTCAGAACATAACAGAGCCTCCTCCATGTTTCACAGTAGGGACAGTGTTCTTTTGTTCATATGCTTCATTTTTCCGTCTGTGAACAAAGAGCTGATGTGCCTTGGCAAAAAGTTCAATTTTTGTCTCATCTGTCCATAGGACATTCTCCCAGAAGCTTTGTGGCTTGTCAACATGTAGTTTGGCATATTCCAGTCTGGCTTTTTTCTGATTTGTTTTCAACAATGGTGTCCTCCTTGGTCGTCTCACATGTAGTCTACTTTGGCTCAAACAATGACGGATGGTGCGATCTGACACTGATGTTCCTTGAGCATGAAGTTCACCTTGGATCTCTTTAGAAGTCTTTCTGGGCTCTTTTGTTACCATTGGGATTATCCGTCTCTTTGATTTGTCATGAATTTTCCTCGTGCGGCCACGTCCAGGGAGTTTGGCTACAGTCCCATGGATCTTAAATTTCTGAATAATATGTGCAACTGTAGTCACAGGAACATCTAGCTGCTTGGAAATGGTCTTATAGCCTTTACCTTTAACATGCTTGTCTATAATTTTTTTCGAATCTCCTGAGACAACTCTTTCCTTCGCTTCCTCTGGTCCATGTTGAGTGTGGTACATACCATGTCACCAAACAACACAGTGACTACCTGGAGCCCTATGTATAGACCCACTGACTGATTACAAGATTGTAGACACCTGTGATGCTAATTAGTGGACACACCTTGAATTATGTCCCTTTGGTCACATTATTCTCAGTATTTTCTAGGGGTACCATCATTTTTGTTCAGGCCTGTTCCATGAGTTAATTTTTTTTTATAATTCTGTTGAAGCATGGTTGAAAAGCAATGTCTGACTTTCATTGGTTAACATTCATAGAATTTTTTTTTATTATTACTTTTGTCAGATTAAAGTTATTTATATGACCATTGTGAGTTTTTCTTTCATTGACCAAAGGGTACCAACAATTTTGTCCAAAACAAAATTGTTGGTACCCTTTGGTCAATGAAAGAAAAACTCACAATGGTCATATAAATAACTTTAACCTATATATAGGGCTCCAGGTAGTCACTGTGTTGTTTGGTGACATGGTGTGTATCACACTCAACATGGACCAGAGGAAGCGAAGGAAAGAGTTGTCTCAGGAGATTCGAAAGAAAATTATAGACAAGCATGTTAAAGGTAAAGGCTATAAGACCATTTCCAAGCAGCTAGATGTTCCTGTGACTACAGTTGCACATATTATTCAGAAATCTAAGATCCATGGGACTGTAGCCAACCTCCCTGGACGTGGCCGCACGAGGAAAATTCATGACAAATCAAAGAGACAGATAATCTGAATGGTAACAAAAGAGCCCAGAAAGACTTCTAAAGAGATCCAAGGTGAACTTCATGCTCAAGGAACATCAGTGTCAGATCGCACCATCCGTCATTGTTTGAGCCAAAGTAGACTACATGTGAGACGACCAAGGAGGACACCATTGTTGAAAACAAATCAGAAAAAAGCCAGACTGGAATATGCCAAACTACATGTTGACAAGCCACAAAGCTTCTGGGAGAATGTCCTATGGACAGATGAGACAAAAATTGAACTTTTTGCCAAGGCACATCAGCTCTTTGTTCACAGACGGAAAAATGAAGCATATGAACAAAAGAACACTGTCCCTACTGTGAAACATGGAGGAGGCTCTGTTATGTTCTGAGGCTGCTTTGCTGCATCTGGCACAGGGTGTCCTGAATCTGTGCAGGGTACAATGAAATCTCAAGACTATCAAGGGATTCTAGAGAGAAATGTGCTGGCCAGTGTCAGAAAGCTGGGTCTCAGTCGCAGGTCATGGGCCTTGCAACAGGACAATGACCCAAAACACACAGCTAAAAACACCCAAGAATGGCTAAGAGGAAAACATTGGACTATTCTAAAGTGGCCTTCTATGAGCCCTGACCTCAATCCTATTGAGCATCTTTGGAAGAAGCTGAAACATGCTGTCTGGGAAAAGGCACCCTTCAAACCGGAAACAGCTGGAGCAGCTTGCTCATGAGGAGTGGGCCAAAATACCTGCAGAAAGGTGCAGAAGTCTCATTGACCGTTACAGGAATCGTTTGATTGCAGTGATTGCCTCAAAAGGTTGTGCAACAAACTATTAAGTTAGAGGTACCATCATTTTTGTCCAGGCCTGTTCCATGAGTTCATTTTTTTTTTAATAATTCCGTTGAAGCATGGTTGAAAAGCAATGTCTGACTTTCATTGGTTAACATTCATAGAATTCTTATTTATTATTACTTTTGTCAGATTAAAGTTATTTCTGTAACCATTGTGAGTTTTTCTTTCATTGACCGAAGGGTACCAACAATTTTGTCCACGTGTGTATATATCATTCACACAGTTTTCATTTACGTCCACTATAATGGTGCAAGGATATTTTTTTTTAATTATTATTAAGATTGTTGGAAAAAGGTCATGCATTTTTTATTGATATGGCTGATGCTTCAATCATGGCACACTTGAGTTTGTGGATCTTACACCATTTGTTTCTGAAGAACCTTTGAATGCAGAGTGTTTACTGCTACTTTATCTTCTCTCTCTCTCTCTCTGTTTCTCTCTCTCTCTCTCTCTCTCTCTTTCTCTCTCTTTCTCTCTCGCTCTCTGTCTTTACAAATTGGTCTCAAAGCCGCTCCTGTATTGATTTGTAGTTTTGGGTCATTGTTGTGTTGAGAAAGTGTGGGAAAGTAAAGCTTTGCCCCTTTTCTTTTGGAATGTAAACATCTAAAGTCTTCAAGTGTTCAATCAGTTTTCCCTCAAGGTTCTCTCTGTACTTTGATCTGGTCATCCTTCCTTGCATCCTGACAAGCTTCACAGTATCTGGGGCTGAAACATACAGTATCCTCACCATGCTTTACAGTATGGATACAGTTAGCCAACCGCCTGTACTCCTCCACATGAAACGACTGGCATTCAAGTCAGTTCATTCTGTTCATCTGATCATAGAATATGGTTTTTACAGTCTGAGGATCATTTGCTATTTGGCAAGCTTTAAGCAAGCAGCTATGAACGTTTTACTGCATAGTGGCTTCCATCTGGCCATTTCTCCATAGAGTGTGACTGGTGGAGATTTGCTAAATATTTGTTTGAGGGCAGGTTCTCTATACACACCTCTACTGTATAAATATGATGGCTCAAGTTCTTCAAACTTCATGACTAAACTTCTGCTTCTTCACCATTTGATCGGTTTTCATGGACAGCCTGTTCTAAAAAAAAAAAAAAAAAAAATCCCAGTGGATTTGAAGTTTAAGATGAGGTTTCCAGTTTTCTTGGCCAAATCTGAGTCCTGACACAAACTCTTCTCTGAGGTTTACAAACAGTTCCTCTGGAATGCATTACGTTTTTAACTTTTTATGTGTTGTATTTATAAATCATGTGATGTAGACACATGTTGAAGATGACGAGTGGAAGCAGGATGTACAGGACCTGACATCAATTTAACGTTACTACTGTTACTAAAAATCCTTTTGTATTTTAATGAAATGAACAATTCAAATGTTAGAAATAAATACATGTAATCCTAATATAATACACTACCATGAAAAAAGTGTCATAAAAGTGTAGACATTAACTGTACATGATGATTATAGTAGTGACTGCTCCTCCTGGCCATTGTCACAATGGCTCCATCTGTAACTTGGAAATACTTAGCATGACTATGGAGTGCATCCTTGATAGAGCTGCAGTTCATCACAAGGCTTATTCACACCTAGGGGAAATTTATCATAACCAATCCACCTACCAGCAGGGGTTTGAGGAAGTGGGAGGAAATCTAAGAACCCAAAGGACCCCCGCATTGATACGGGGAAAATGACTTCCTACAGTGAGTAAAATGAGCTGACGATCAAACTGGGGAGCACAACGCTGTATGGTGGCAACACAATCAGCATTCTGACCTTTTTCTGTACATGTTGTCTTATTACCTGTCCGTCAAATAAGCCAAAAAAAAAAAAAGTTTGTGTTAAGCAAAATATTTTAATAGATTCCATTTTAATCTATTATAAGGTTTTTGGTTTACGCGAAAGATGAAATTTGGCAGCTTGGTGGATTAGTGCTTAGAACAGTTGTCTCACACCTCCAGGGGTGGGGGTTCGAATCTCTTTCCCAGTCGGTGTTTGTGCATGAAGTTTGCCTGCCCTCACTGTGCTTGTTGTGCTTCCTCGGGGAACACTAGTTTCCTCCCACAGCCCAAAGAAAATGCATTAAATTGGTGTGATGGGTGTTTCCAAATTACCCTCAGTGTATGATTAAATGTCAGTGTGCGCATGTGCGTGTGTGTGTGTGTGCTTGTGCCTTGCAATGAGTTAGCACCCCATCCAGGATGTCCCCCACCTTCTCCTTTTAGTTTCCTGAGCCCAATGAATCCTGGCATTTTCATCTTAGAATATGTCTGTGCCATCAGCCTACCTGATAAGTGGTTTTCGTAAGGTCACACAGCTGTTTGGTTCCACTCCCTTGAGTTCTCTTCACATTGTGTGTGTAGAAATGCTCTTACTTTCACTATAAAACAAAGGCGTAAGTTCTACTGTCTACTTTTCTTTCTTTTTTTTTTTTTAACGATTGGATTTTATTAGCATTTAAGTGATCTCCCATAGCACTAACTCAGATGCTTTCCTGACTACTTTTCTTTCTCGAAGATGTCGGTTCACCACTACAGTATCCTTCCAGGTTTTAATAACGCAGTTCGTAACCCGATTTAAATAGTTTCAACAATCTCCTTCGTTGTTTTCTTTCCTTGATGCAGGGCAAATAATTTGACCCTTCTAAACCAGAGCAACGTCTATCCATGACCACAGGCTGTATCTTCTGACATGGCTGATTAAGAAATGAGAAGATCTTCCCTGCATCAGTTTGGGTTAAATAACTTGTTGCCAGCTGAACCATATTAATCACTGCAGTAATTATCCAGTAAAAGGCTTTTAACTATTTGCTTAAGTCAATCCATCCCATTTTTTCCAGGATACAGTAACGTGAAAAAGTATTTGCCCCTTCCTGAATTAAGATTCTTGGCATAATTCTCACACTTAAGTGATTGAGATCTTCAAACAAATTCTAAAGCTAACCAGAGTAAGCATAGCATGCAAATTATGATTTCATTTATTAGGGAAAAAAGTTGCCCATACCTACCTGACCCAATGTGAAAAAGTAATGGAACCCTTGCTAAATCAGAAATTAATTGAATTATTAGACCCTCAAAGAAGAATTCACTTAATTAGAGCCTGTTCGACAAAGTGACGCATGCTAAAAGATAGGAAAAAACAATATGATCCAAAGAAGTTCATGAACAGATGAGAAACAAAGTAACTGACATGTGTCAGTTTGGAAAGAGTTACAAAGCCTTTTCTCAGGTGATTCCAGCGAACCACGGTGCGAGCCATTATACACGAATGGAAAAAAATGGAACAGTGGTGAACCTGGCGAGGCGTGGCTGGCCTACTAAAATCACTCCAAGAGCACGATGACGATTCATCCAAGAATCCAATAAAAAGAACAAAGAACAACATCTGAAGAACTGCAGGCCTCACTTGCCTTAGTTAAGGTCAATGTTATCGATTCAACTATAAGAAAGACATAAAAATGGCATCCATGATAGAGACTGAAAGCAAAAAACATCTCGAGTATCCCCAAGACTTTTGCGCAAATATTCTGTGAACTGCTAAGACAATTCAAATGAAGTGAAAAAATTTTTTTTTAACTAAATTTACAGAAATATTTATTAGATCAGAGAAATACGCATGTTTTTTTTTCTAAATTATTACAAAAACTCTTCATTAAAATAACTAAACTAGACATTTAGCTAAGAAATACTGTTGTTTTGTAGATATTTCCTAAGTATATATATTATTAAACACCTTTAATAAAATGATGACAACACAAGTTCAGCCGATTAACGCTGTAATTCAAATAATTTAAGTGTTCAAATAAATGTATACTCCCTATTGGGTGAGAGTTCAGAATCCTAATTATACAGTGCAAGAAAGAACAATCCTCTTCCAAACTGGCAGTAAACAACTGGATTATTGGTGCATTGGGGAGGGTTGTGAGACAGAAGAAAAGAATGCATTAAGATCTACGATTCAGAAGAAAACTCTATGCCTTTCTCTGTTGACAGTGAGGACAGTGTCCCACTACTGTGCTTTGAATAGATTATCAAAGGAGTCAAGAAATCATATTTAATACTACATATGTTAAAGGGAAATTCAAGGATTTTTCATCTGGTGCCCTGTTTTATGTCCAACTTTTCACTAGGGGATAACAAAATAAGTCCAGCATCAAATGTAAACTCTAGAAGTGACATTTACAAATCTATGTAATCCAACAGGACAAGCATGTACAGTACATCAGTGTAAACAGCTTATATTCGCCACTGACAGGTTTATAAATGTTAGAAGTATCTGACAATGTGGAAAGGATCACCATGTAGATAGCCTGGTGTCTGTTGAACTCAATATCTATAAAGAAAATGGTGTTGTTTCTTTAAAGTTATCGAGACAAACAGATGCAGATATCCTTTACATGTTGTCTAATAACATAGCAATAGCTAAAATAATTAATTTACATTGACATACAGTACATTGTATAGCCATTTTGCAGCTTCTGGTTTTAGTGTTACATTTAAAGTTTCATTTAAATAAAATTATTTTTATTTTGTTTTTAGACCTTAGTAAAAAAGCTGGACTCAAAAAGTTCCACGTTGAAAAAGTTCACTTTAAATCACCATGAAGGGATTAGAAGTAGATGTCTTACAGTATACTGCCAGTTCATACTTATGGACTAGATGCTTCTTCTCCATTGTACCAAAGTTTGATCTAAAAATGTTTGTAAGATTCTTATCATTAGCAGAAATCACAGCTGGAAAAAGGAAACGGAAAAAAAAAAAAAAAACAGAAACAGACAGCTGCACCTGTTTCTGAATAAGTCTGGTCAATATGGCTGGAAAATTTAGATTTTTATTATAACAATACATTTTTATTTCAGTTATTATTTTAATATTAATAATTATTACAGTTACAATTACCTTTGTTGAATAAAGACCCGGAGAGAAAGTATAACCCCTTCATATTTAATAAAAGTCGGATGTTTAGGCACATATCATTTTGGATATTTATTACATCACTCCATATATCATAAAATATTTTCAATAATCATAAAAAATTTCCACTTCAGCTGCAGTTACATGCATCAAACTTTCATGTGTTATACCTATGTAAATTTTGAAGATAATTACAGTACATAGGGTTTGTTCATATATCATTTTTATCCCAAGAAATTGTGAAAATTGTTTTTATTATTATTAATTTTTTTATGGCTGTTGACAGTATTTTTTTATTTATATAGTGATATCCAAAATTCCGTCAGTAAACATATCTGACTCTAATATGTGAATAAAATATTCAGGAATTTTGAACCAGACTTTATCTAGTGTTTAGATTTCTGTTCTTTAAACGTATGCAATCAGTGGATATTTAATTTCATAATGCATCACTTGCATATTTTAACATAAATTCCAATGAATAAATGAATAAATCAATAAATAAATCAATAGATAGATAAATAAATAAATAGATAATATACATGATGTATAATAATTTGCTGCTGATGCTGTATTAGCCACAAAGGGAGGCCCATACAAACTTAAATCATTCTTTTGATTGTGTAAAGTGCTTTGCAACAATGACAAACTGTTAAAAGTGCTATACAGATCAAATTGAATTGAATTGAATATTCTTTCTGTGTACTGAAATTAAACATTTGTAAAATAGAACAGCCTAGAAGTTATAGGCATTGATAGGTATGACAATTATTTATCCAGACCATATTTTACTCAGACAACCACCAACGTGTTCGTTTTATTATCCATTACTGCCGCGTTACCTGAATCCATTTTCAAGCCTATTTACTTCAGCTGTCAAATGTGCAGATTCTCCATTTTTAAACATTTGCATAGCAAGGTGAGAAAAATTATATTTGAATTGAATTTAACCTGGTTTCTTGAAATCAGTGATTAATAACAAATTAAATACAGTATCCAGTTTTGAAATGTCTTGCCTGTATTTACATACTTGTCCATACTTGGGTTTAATTTTATATCCCACCATATTGTGGTATCCTGGCACTTCTGGTTCTTCAGAGTTTTCATGGTGTCACAGTTGGGCACAGTAAAGAACATGAAGTCGCCACAGTGGGTTGGGGGTTTGATTCCCGCCTTGAGGTCTGTGTGAGTGGAGTTTGCATGTTCTCCCCATGCTTGGTGGGTTTTTCCTCAAGGTTACTCCGGTTTCCCTCCCACAGTCCAAAGACTTTCATATTGGCCTTTCCAAATTGCCTGTCGTATGTGCGTGCCCTGCGATGTACCTTTTGCCCAACATCTCTTGGCAGAGGCTCCAGGAACCCCGTCCCCGCCTCCCACAATCCTCTACATGATATTCAGAAAAAGAAGGATGAATGAATAAATGAATATCCTCTGAGAAGCAACCTGCGGTGTTTGTTTTCACCTACTTTTCTTGCTGACAATCCTCACCCAGCCTTGATAAATACATCTCTGGATTGAAATTAGAATAAGAAGTGTCAGTGAATGTATTTATCATATCTGTGAGTACATTTACTTGAATATTAATTTATTCTAACTGAGATTTATTTACTAAACAGATTGAGCTGCTTAAAGGCACACACTATATTTGTGGATAGCAAAACCAGCTGTTAATGTGAAATAAGTCATGTATGATCATATCAGGCTAACGAGGACACAAATAGTAAGATTTCAGTTTTTAGAGCGTCAGTTCTCTCTCTCTCTCTCTCTCTCTCTCTCTCTCTCTCTCTTCCTGAATTGTACTTGTCTTACACATTGAACTGTCTAAATACAGATGCTCTTAATGAGCTAGCTAACCCCGCATGTTCATTAGTTACCTTTAACGTTAAAGGTTTAAGCAAATCCCACTGCAGCTGCTCATCTGTGAAATGACTGAGAATCACTAACTTACCTGATAACCCGCACTTGAGAAAGACGAATGCAGGGGGAAAAAAATGCAGAGACTCTGTTTACAGCAACAACAATTATAGCAACAATACGAATAAAATATCAATATACAGTACTGTCACTACCTCTTTCTCAACCTGAAAAAAAAAAAAAATACCTGACTCAATACACTGTCTTCATAACCTGTAGCCAACTCAGCAGCATATCTTCATTCTTGTGAATTTTTTCGAAGTAACTGTTTACTCGCAGCAGACAATTTCTGAGGGTCGAAGCACACCTCTTTCGTATCTGCAGGTTTATATGGCGTTATTTGTGTGCCAAAAACCTCTTGCAAAAAAACTTAAATCAAACTCTCACTCGTATTTATTCAAAAGACGGTCGGAAGAAGGTCTTAGGAATGTAACATCCGCCAGCTTGTGATTGGATGTGAAAGTAAAAGATGAGTGTGGCTTTTGGCACAAAAATAACACCAAAGACCCTACAGTACATACCATGCATGTAAATTCTACAATATAAAAAACTAAAAATTGCAATAACCAAAATGAAGACATGAACAATCAACAGAAATATCCTACGACCACCACTGCTCAGAAACACCTACACAGCAAACAAATGGATCCATACAGATGTGTCTATGCAGGCCTATAAAAATAAATAAATAAATAAATAAATAAATAAATAAATAACTGATGGTTGGATTGCCAGGGTGACTCACAGGTAACATCAACCCACAGAATGACCTTCTTGCATTTTAAAGCAGCACTGTTCAGGTTTGGTCTAAAACTAGCAAGCTAACTA
This sequence comes from Clarias magur, assembly GCA_013621035.1. Taxonomy (NCBI): domain Eukaryota; kingdom Metazoa; phylum Chordata; class Actinopteri; order Siluriformes; family Clariidae; genus Clarias; species Clarias magur. Next base: position 192,465 of record QNUK01000395.1, on the reverse strand, counting down.
CTTAAACAACTTTTAAATACCTTGCAAACACCAACAACAGTCCAGCTGGCACTGATGAAAGCATGCCAACACAATAAGCGACATCCTTTGGCTTAATAGTTTGCAATCTGGTGCTCTGACAGCTTTTCTTACATTCTCATGAGATGCTCTGTCCCAGGGAACGCAGAACTACATTACTATACACTGTACAGTAGCTTACACACAAGACAAGTGTGTTTATCTGGTTTGGAGTCCTTTCCATAAACAAGGATTGGTGGAATGTTTTTTTCCTGTTCTTCCCACCTGGTGTAGCATAGATCGTGCTATGGGGTGCGTGACACTGTTAACACTTATGTTTAGATTAGAAAATCATCAGGTGTTCATCAGGTAAAAAGTATTTAAAATGTAGTGAGTAGACGTAAAACAAAATCACATACAGAAAATATTTTGTACAGTCCTAAGTAAAGCACAAATACATGAAAAACATACCAAAGTACAACAACAATATATTTGCACTTTGTTACTTTGCTACTATGCCACCTCTGCATTTATATTTAATTTCTACTGAAAGATCCAATGCTGAAATGAGGCTAGACAAATAACAACAACAACAACAGTATTTATAATATTATTATTATTATTATTAATATTATAATATATTATTATTAATAAATAATAATAATAATAATAATAATAATAATAATAATAATAATAATCTCCATCTCTGAACCTCTGTAGTCCAACTAGGGAGCATGGAGGCCAATGGTGACCATTGTATTTATTCCCTTTTGCACAACCGTGGTAGGATGACCAGTCATCACTTACACACTACAGGCAATTCGGAAACACCAATAGAAATTTGAATGCCTATGGACTGTGGAAGGAAACCGGAGAACCCGGAGGAAGCCCCTCGACGCAGGAATCAAACCCGAGATCTGCAGACAATGCTAACCACTAAGACACCGTGCTGCCAATAATAATAATAATAATAATAATAACAATAATAATAATAATAATAATAACAATAATAATAATAACATAACGGTAATAATAATAATAATAATAATCACTTACTTTTTCATGTTCAGTTGTTACATATGTAGTATTTTTTTATAACATACTGTATAGAAAATCATTGAAAACAAAATCATTAGTTCATGCTTCTACATAGTATACAACTGTTTATACTTAGTTGTTATAGCAAAATAAAGAATTTTTCAGAGATCCTTTGTAGATTAAATGGTGCACAAAATAATCCTACCTCATTATACTTTGCCTTTATAGTCAAAATAGGTTCCAGCATGTGCAAATTTATAATTGCAAAGGAGCCTGTAAAGACCTGTCAGGAATAATAACACAGGCTCCTTTACCAATGATGCAAAGCTTGCAAGGCCAGCAGCTGATATATGTGTACTTCAAGATTCTGACACAACCTAATAAAAGACATTTTGCCATTTGTAATGTAATAATAATGGGAAAACAGCTTCCACAAAATTTGGCACAAACATAATGTGCACACTATGATGCATGCGAGAACGCAAATTATGTTTGTATTATTAACATAGCTTTATCTTTAAAAGCTATATCTTTATGGGCTTACTTCTTAATACCCTATTAATATATTCACATTACATCCATTTTGTATGAGATAATCTTGTTGCATAATGCCTTTTTTTATTTTTATTCCTGCACTATTATGGATTATGATTTGTGTAAGAACAAGATTTAGCTTTCAGTCATTGAAATGAAACTCTGCTCAACATACCTAAATATACTTTATGTGAAAGGGAAATAAAAGAAGAAGTAGAGGACTGGGGGACAGCTGCCAGCTCGGTCTGCAGAGATTGCACCTTCCATGGCAGCTTTAGAAGATAAATAGCCATGGGGTGCATTTGCCACCTGTACCTACCTCCCCAAGATGAATCACCTGGACCATCTCACTAGCCGCAGTCCTAAAACACACGGGGTGCCATGATCTCACTCGCAAACATCACCACACCTTGACCTTCTACTTTAGTCCACAATGAGTCCCTGGTGCCTCGTGCAGCTGGTGAGGTGATGTATCTCTGGCATGTAATGGTGAGAAAGGGAGCAGCAGAAGGAGACCCAGAGAGCGGCGGCATCCGGACTTTGACCATCTGTAGCTTATTGGTTGTCATTAAGGTTTCTAATTTTGGGGCCGACTTGGGAATTTGCCAAATGAGGGCCGGGAAAATGTCATTACCTGGCTTCTGCTGAGATGTCCTGCACGTATTTACATATTTATACACCTTAATTGCCTTTGATTCACAGCCATGACTTTGGGGCTGGAAACATGAAGGAGAGGGGAACTCAGCAGGCTGGCGTGTTTCAGTTATTTTATCCGAAGCCAAACTAGCTCGACTACATTTCCGCTGAAGGAGGAATAAAAGGGATTTAATGTTAATGCAGGTGCTCCTTATTACCCACACTGTCCACTTTATTAGAAACACCTTTACACCCACACATTTATGCATTTATCTTTGGAGCCAGTCATGCGGAAACAGCCATGCATTCAATTAGCAAAGCCTTCAAAGGAGAAGGCCAGATACAATTCTCTGAATGTTTTAGAAACTGATAATCTCACCGGATTTTCACACAAGACTCTATACAAAAGGATGTGAAAAACCAAGAATATATCAAGTGTGCAGTTGCCCAGCAGGCAGAAATGACTTCATGTGAGAGGTCAGAGGAGATTGACCTGACCAGTTTGAGCTGAAAGCAATGCAGTCTTATCTCAAATAACCACTCTTTACACCTAAACGGAACTTTATAAAGGGGAATACAGTATGTGACCTTTAAATGTTGATTAACAGTGAAGTGGTCAATGCGTATCTGAATATACTGCATAGTATACTACTGTAGCAAAAAAAATAAAATAAAAAAATACAGTACATTTACTCCTATGAATAATACAAGAGTTTCTGGGAATGTTCACAAACTGGGCATGAAAAAGATTTTTCCCCAATTTTCAGCTATTCAGTTTCAGTAAATCTGTGCCCACTGTAGCCTCAGATTCCTGTTCATGGCTGACAGGAGTGGAGCTCGATGTGTCGACTACAGTTGTAGTCTATCCGACTCAGAATTCTGTGTGTGTGTGTGTGTATTTGTCTGAATGAGCTACATGTTTCATTTTACAAAAAATGTATAAAACATGACATGGTCATGGTTTGAACCACTTTTAAACATTTTCACTGGGTATATTTGTTCTATATATTTAATAAAGTGTGGTTTAATTGCAAGACTGGAGCCAAGTAGTTAATCACATTAATCACAAGTTGCATTTGGTAGAAGCCAATAAGTTAGCATGTAACTTGTAGTGTATACAATGATCAGATACTATGTTAATCCTTTTTTAACAACTTGTGCTATGTTGCCTTTTCTGTGGAATTGGACTGGATGGACTGGCCGTTGGTACCCACAGGCATAGACGAGGTTTGGATGCTCATGAACCTGTCACCAGTTTACTGGGGTATAATTGAAAAAAGTGAAGGAGCATTTTTATCTTCTCATACCTGTATTTGTGGTAATCTATACGTAATGTATCTATACTTGCCATTGTGAATGTCTAAAAATGACCAAAAAGTGAATTTAGCAAAATAGGTGATCTTTAGAAGTGTACAATTACAGGATTTTAAGTTCATTAAGAAAAATTTGGTGAAGGATTTCTGTTCATCTGCTTAATGTACAGTAAATTAATTAAAGGAATATCTTCCACTCATTCACTTTGCTTTCTGTTAAAAACCTTTACACAGCTTATGGTCATGGTGGATCTGGAGCCTATCCCGGGATGAGATGGAAGTTTATTGCAGGACTCATGCAAATGCAACACTGCATCTGTTGGTTTACTTAAGTAGAATGTAAGTAGAACATGGGAAGCACAGAACCCTACAGATGTGATGTGCCAACCTGGACACCTGGCCTTAAATCTTGCCTTATTTTACTTACTAGTAAAATGGTATGATAAATGTAGAGCCTAGAGACACTTTCTTTGTTAAAGACTTTCATCTTTAGAACTAAACATGAATAACTGAATATTTAATATATCAGTAAGATTTTTTTATTGAAAAAATTCAATATTGTACGACCGTCTTCTCTAGTAAAAATTACTCTCACCACTAAATCCAAGACACTATAATGATTGGCGTTTAAAGCTGTACAGTATATAATTTAGTTGAATACATTCTAGCATTTATATCACACTGTTTGGGCCAAGTGGTGCCAATGGCACTTACACTGTGTATACAGGAACAAAAAAATGCATGAGACCAGTCTACAGAATTACAATGCCTATGGCATAGACAGAATATGATCTGATATATATGAATATGAATTGTAGCATTTGCAGTGCATCTCTTTTCCCTGGACATAATATTTAATATTATGTCCAGGGAAAAGAGATGCACTGTAAATGCTACAATTAAGAGAAAAAGGAAAGCTCATTCAGCTGTGTTTCACACATATTATTACAGTTAATATGAAGAGGCTGTTTCCCAACACAAATAGCCATTTAATAAAATTAGAATGAAGAAATTGTCTAATTTAGTTCTTCCGTTGTTACTCAGGTGTGGCTCTGGCTTGCATGGATCAGAAGTGAGCAGCCACACTGGTTCTTTGATGATAAGAATGGACAAATTATAATGTCTATAAAAAAATTAACCATTCAGAATTTATAACAATAATATCAGTTACAGGAAACAAATAAACAGTTTGACAGCAAAATGCGACAACTCCAGTTTTGAGAAAAACAAGGTTCTTTTTAATAGCTAAATAATATTTTGTCAAAGAATGTTTTCTTTGTCACAAGCATGTTAAAAACACAAATGGCAAAATAGTATGTCAAAATAAAAATGTATTATACCAGTGTAAATTTTTGTGGAATTTTTGTGAAAAAAAGAAAAAAGTAAAAAAGCTATAACTCCCTCTCCCACAGTTGTGTCACAATGGCTATATCATCCTGCAGCTGGTTATCCACAAGTACTGTACGTATTCAATTTAGCATTACAAAATGCTGGTTGAGTTTTAATTTAAAAAAGAAATAGCTAACATGCTTTGTGATTTTGTAATAAATCATTAACAGCAAATTAGATGAAAAATAATTAAGTTCACATAAAGCTATTTAGATGTACAAAGATTGTTGAAGATCAAGAGAAACCTTTATAGATATTCGTTAGGAGAATGTATGTGTGTAAAGCTCAAAACCTCCATCGGTTATTAAAGATAGCGTCTATTTAAAAAAATGCTCCAATGGTTTGGGAGATTTGAGCTCTGTGCTCGACACATAGCCTCGCCTCGACAGAAACGTCTGAAACCTACCGCTGGCTGTGATGTCACTGCTGTGGTTAAAACAGCGGATTTATTTCATTTTTGGGTATTTCTAACAGACATTGTCAGTCTTTGGTATAATACGGTTATGGTTTAATATATCGCGGCTGTGTGATTCATCCTGTACGCTGCATTCCATTTGCAATGTACCTGCTGACCTCAAACCCTCGAGTGTGCACTTCCAAGTCAAGTCTTGTTCTTTGCGTTCTTGGAATTGAGACACGGCGTGACGAACTTTCTAGATTCTTCACTTCTGAAGCGAGGGGCACGGGACGACTTAAAGCTGCCAGTATTTTATGGTAAGTCAATATGCTTTTTTATCTACATTTTAAATGTTGTTGTTGTGGTAGGAGCAAGCTCATTTCCATGCTCATTCATTTCTCCCCCGTCACACTTGGATATGGGGGTGTGGGGAGTTCATGTTTTTAATATTCTGTACCAATTGTCGGCTATATTGTATAAGAAAAGTGTGTTTCGTTAGCACACATAAGTAAACTTCTAAATTTAATAAATGTCATCTTAAATGTAATTTTAGGTAAATTGCTAAGTAATCTTTACTAACGTTGTGTGTGGAAAGTCTGTTGGCATATTTTATAATATTTTATAGCTGTCAGAAGAAGCAATAGGGATATGTTTAATATGTCTTCTGTTTCTGTCTGATCCAAGATCATTCTGGGGAAAAAACAAACAAACCCCTGGTTGTGTTATTCTGACCCAGCAGTTGGTTTGTTCTTTGGAGAACTTTCTGGATTCTTCACTTCTGACTGTATCATGCTCAGAGCACTCAGTATTTTATGGTAAGTTCATTTGAATTTCTTCTTTTTGAAAAGTAATTTCTGTTAGGAGCAAGCACATTTTATTGTTCCAATTAAATGCTTTGATATAGGGTTGTGGTGTTAATGTGTTTTCTCATTCTGTTTTTTTTATTTTTATTTTATTTATTATTATTGTTAAAAAAAAGAAAGAAAAATACATCATAGTTGAAAATTAGCTATATCTTCATCCTTTTGAAATATTCTGTATAAGTTGTAAATTCATCACTTAAATATCCTATTCATCTAGTGTTTGGAGCAGCATATCCTGTTATCCCTCACACGTTACATCTTGAGGTAAATTAATCAGAAATATACAGTACACTAAATTCATATTCACATCACATTATTTTGTGTACAGTGGAACCTTGGATTACGAGCATAATTCATTTTGGAAGCGGGCTCGTATTCCAAAATACTCGTAAACCAAATTTAATTTTGCCAAAGAAATAATGAAAACTCAAATTATTCGTTCTACAGCCCAAAAAAATAAATACATAAAAATAATTAATACAACATATACAGTAGAAATAAAACAAATTAACCTGCACTTAACATAAAAAAAGTCAAAATAAATCCAGACAGTTAAGTGTTTCCTTTTGTGCGCGCAGGCGCTGTTTATTTGTATCTGTGTGTGTGTGTGTGTGTGTGTGTGTGGAATTAGCCCCTCGCCTCGTCTTAAACAGTAAAACTCCTTCTCCCTCCTGCACCTCGCTTTTAAAGTTTCACAACTAACATACACAATGCAAACACTGTTAACAGGGAAAAAAAAGAAATCTCTTGAATGATACTTGCGTGAGCGCATACTAATGGAATCACTGCTGTGAAGAAAAAAAAACAAAAAAAACAAATGAACCAGCACCTTACCTTAGAAACGAATCGCGACAGAGCTGAGTTTTCTGTGTAAATAAAGCTCGTGTGTAAAGCGCCAGGGAGATCTGTGTGTGTGTGTCTGTGTCAAATTACGCGGGCGCGTACACGCACACACAAAGTAAGTGTGTGTGTGTAAAAAGTGTGTGTGTGTTGGTGTGTGTGGGGCACAGTGTCAAATTACGCGTGCGCAAACAGAAGAGAGAGGGAGATGTTGATTATAAGAGACAAGCACTAAGACGCAGCAGCGGACTCTTATTTTGACACAGGGACGCAGCAGGGGAGACGATTACCCATAATTCCCGCAGCGTAAGAGAGGAAAATCATTGGCTCAGTTGTGATCACTTGCCGCTCGGTGTCAAAATAAGAGTCGCATGCATGATACATGATACTCGGCATTCGTAAACTAATACTTGCTTGGTTTCCAATTAAGAATTTATTAAAAATCTTTGCTTGGTTTGCGGAACACTCGTAAACCACATTACTCGCAATCCAAGGTTCCACTGTATTTACAAATTCATATATAGCTGTACGTCATTCACAAAAATGTTGCCATAAATGTCCGTTATATTGCAACACTAAGTGATGGTGTGTAACCCATAGGTGGACCAACATGGTGGAATATTTGCAAAATATGGAGATGACTTGAGCATTGTTCCATGTTTTGTGCCTTGCAGATGAGACAAGAGGGACCTGAAAGACCTTATTGTTGGAGGCAAAGCGATTGGGACAGACTCTTTGGTGGAGGCTGTTGATGTTTGTTGTTGATTTTTATTTTTTTTTGTCATTGATGTGAACTACATAGAGCAGTGTCTTCCCACCAGGGATCTTCTCCAGCATACTGTAGATCAGATTGATGGATATGAGTCCTCATCTGTTAAATTTTTTGAGGACAACAGTTTTTTCAGCCCACATTTAATCAGTAATATTTCTTAAAAGTTAAACGTTTTATTGTTCTTGTTCTTAATGTCATTTTAAAAGTAAATTAAATACTAGTAGGTAAATTAATAGTTAAATAACTAATAATTTAAATATTTAGATGGGGATTGTTTGATGTAATGTTGGCATTATAAGATTTGTATTAAAAATATTTATATAAAAAGTGTGTAAACATTGTATTAAATGCAAAACAATAAATGTAATTCAAATCAGACTTACAAGGGCCTCTTGGTTTTATTGTTTTTCAGAGAGTGTTCATGTTACATTTATGTTATATTTAACAAATTGTCACTTTGGGATTATATGGTTCTGTCTAACTTATATCTAACCTATACCTAAAATATACCTAAACATTATTACAGAGTTATTCACATTTTCTTATTCTGTGACAGTCTAAGTTGGGTACATTTTGGGACTTTTTTTGAAAACAAAATGGTTTTATCTACTAAATCAAATGGAATGTGTCAGCCCAGAAAGAGTTAATTTTACCCACTGGTTGGGTCAAATAAAATAATCTAGCCCTTTAACATTTAACTAGAGTGTTTAACCTGCTAGTTGGGTCAGATGAACAACTCAGAATTCTGGGTTAAATGGTACAACGCAGCACTTGGGTCAAAACAACCCAGCGCGTGTTCTGTCCAATCGTGACCCAGCAGCTGGGTTATGGTTGGGTTGTTTTTTTTTAACCCAGCAGTTTTTGGAGTGAATCATTTCAGGTTACAATGCATTGTCAGCCACATGTGACAAAAAGAAGAAATGTGATTGGCTTGTCATGATGCGCCAACTTTTTCTCTAAAATGTGGCTGCTTCTGTATGTGGGGTAACTTATCTAAAACATGTACTGTAAGTTTAAAACTTCGAAAATAATGTTTTCAAATTAAACATTTTGTTATAGACAACCTTGTGTTAGAGAATAATGAATAATAAAATTTTTAATTAGTGTTTATTGTGTTTTGCTGCTCTGTTCAAATTGTATTTAGACCCTGATAATAATAATAATAATAATAATAGTAATGTTACCCTTTCATCTGCTCCCATAGAAGGGTCGCCACAAGCCACAGGTCAGGTGAGAAACCTACCAATGAGCCACCAATGCCCCAATATTAATAATAATATTAATCCTATTTCAAAAACATAACACAAACACTTTCTGTGGCTTCAAGTGGCTTACTTGTTTTTTTAACAAGCTGAGCTTGTCTGAGCAGATCAAAACAAATCCTTGTTTTGATCTGTGTGTAGGTTGTCGAGATGTATGCTATTGTTATCCCAGTGTGTGTGTACACTGTAGATTTCTTCTTTTGTTTGGAATGTAGTCTTTACAAATCCCTTCATGCTTCTTCCTGCACTTTTACTATAGGTACTGTTTATATTAACTGTTTATACCAAGTTGCTGATCATGCTCTTTTGCAGGATTGGAAAAACCTATTTTGCAATAAAACATATCGAATCGTTACATAGTTGCATTTATTTCTATAGTGACATTATAGTGAATTGCAACTGTATATATTTATGAACACATTTATTTTCAAATGACATTGCAGATGCTGCAATATTATAAGACATTAGACTACTTATATCCCTTTAGACTACATTAAATATCCCAGAGTTGCATGACCATGTGTTATCAATATTATTTTATTGCTATTAGTTTGTTGATGTCCAACAATTGACTTTTTAACCTGGTCCATGTATTAGAATAAATTTCACCACTGCTGAGGTGGCCAAAATACAATAATTTTAAAAGACCGTATGATTTCTAAATAAATTTGTCAACAAAAATGTTTTTTTTAAATACTATATTTATATTTACAAGTAATAATTCCAGTTGAACTTACAAGTATTTGCACAGACACACAAATTTCATAATTTTGTCTGTGTGCCAGCACAACTGATTAGAAATGAAGCAAGCAAAACGTGATTAAAGTGTGGACTTTATCTTCAATTCCGTGGGTTTAACAAAAACATTACATTTAGGAATTACAGACATTTTTCTCATAGTCTTTCTAAACGTAAACTCAAAAGTAATTGAACAACTGAATGATAAGCTTTTCCATGGCCTGGTTCCTTGTTATTTCATAACAAATTAATGACATAAAGGGACCGGAGTGGATTTGTTGGATTAGCACTTTGTTGGATTTGGTTTCCAGTTATTTATGGAAATTCTCAATATGCAGTCCAAAGTGTTGTAAGCCGTCCAATGTTGGAGGAGTGAGGAGTAGAGGAGGCCACTGTTAGGCTGAAATAAAAAAGACCAGACCTATCAGAGAGATAGCAGAACTTTTAGGGGTTATCAAATCAACAATTTTTGTACATTCCAAAAAAAAAAAAGAAGGAGTACAACAACACTAAAAGGCTTGGAAGACTGCAGAAGCCAGCTGAAGTGGATGAGAGCTTTAATTGGTTAAGAATACCCATTCACAATCTAGCCAAGTTAACAACGCGCTGGTGTTGATTTGTGTATCATTGTCAAAGTCTACAATCAAGAGACACCTTTATGAATGTAAATACAGAGGAGTCTCAAGATGAAAATCACTGGTAACACTCAAAAACAGAAAGGCCAGATTAGACTTTGCTAAAAAATGTCTAAAAAAAAAAAAGCCTGCCCAGCTCTGGAAACGCTTTAGGCAGATTCAACCAAAATAACATTCTGATACAATTCAAAATACATATTAGAATAATTGGAAAAAAACCTGGATGGAGAAGGACTGAAAGGGATTCCAATACAAAATGTACCATTTATGAGCATGTGTGGCTGCCAGAGGTGGAAAGAGTAATAAACTTTTGTACTCAAGTACAAGTACTGTTACTAAGGTTAGCATTATACAAATCTACTCAAGTAAAATTAAAAAGTAGCTCATTAAAAATTTACTAAGAGTAAAAGTTACAGTGTTACTTTTTTTTAACAGCGGGGGTAGGATGGAGGGATTCTAGTGTAGTTAAAAAAAGACAAGCGGATATAAATCTCGAACTAGTTCTTTTTAATTAAAAGAACACCTTTGCATGATAAAGCTGTTGTTTTTCTTCTGCTTGAAATCAGTGTGGACGCTTAAAAATGGCCAGCGGTTTGCTTCATAAGAATTTGATGTGATGGCATTTCGCTTTCAGCTGGGTCTGCATCAGTGGCATCTGTTTGGTCCGTCTCCATCGTTCTTGTAAATTTAGCGATTAGTGCAGTGGTTTCCGGTGAAAAATTTTTTTTTTCTTCAGTTTTTTATTTTCATTCATTAATTTTTTTACTCAGTAGCGAATATGATTTCAATATTTCATATGATGTAGCGAAGGACAATACTTCAAACAAAACATACCTAAGTAAAATTACAGATTTCACAAACTACTTTAAAAACTAAAAGTAGACAAAAAACTACTCAATTACAGCAACGCGAGTAAATGTCATTCGTTACTTTCCATCTCTGGTGGCTGCCAATAGAACTAGGTCACTGATGTTTATTGATAAAGTGACTGCTGATAGAAGAAGCAGAATGAATGTAGAATAAATTATATAGAGCTCTGCTTTCTCATTCACAATAATGCTGCAAAACTGATAAGAAGACTCTTCGCAGGACAGATGCAAGGCAAAGAAATTGAATGTTTTTGAAGGGCTAAGTCAGTCACCTGACATAAACCTAACTTATGCTTGCCGCTCATTTATTAGAGACAAAACTGAAGTTAAAAAGAAGCAGCAACTGAAGGCACCTGCACTAAATGACGGGCAAAGCAGCTCAAGAGAGGACACAAGGGTTCAAGGGTTTAGACAGTATTGACTGCAAAAAAATAATTCTGTTGGTTTGTCAAATAATTATTATTATTGTATTTGAACCTGTGAATATGAAGGAAATAAAAAAAATTACAAAAATCATCTCACTGTCCAAACACCTATGGACCTAAATATATATCTAGTGCTTACAAATTCATGACATTTGATGCTGTTTAAAAGTCTGTTAAAAAAAAAAAAATTATGTATGCAGTAAAGTTTTTTTTATTTTTAGGATTTTTTTTGTGTGATTTTTGTAAATAAAAGTCATGTATTAATGTCATAACACCGAACATGGAATATACTCAGCTTCCCTCCCGTAATTTGCGTGGCCTGAACCGGCCTTTTCATAACCTAAAAGGCTCTCAAATTTTATGATGTAATAAAACTTGTCTTTTAATCCTAATTTAGAAGTTTTTTTCCCAGCAAATTTCAGCTTGGTGCAGCGTCCCTAAAAAATCATCGAGAACGTGAACCATATTTGAACTGAAAATGTATGCTATCAGCGTACATCATAAACTTCATATATTAGCACATTATAAACTTCCTTTGGATTTCTGTCTCTGCCTCTGATTACTTTAGTGTGAACCATTAAGCCTCAGCTGCTGAAAGTGCAATAACGCTCATGCAATAACAGATTAGTGAAATAATGTGCCATTTTTCCATTTCAATCGACTTCGAATACTATGAGCAGCTGATGGAAAATCTTCATTTGAAATACAAAAAAACGCCTTTCAAAAAGACGTCAGAATAGGTTAAAGTTAAAAAAAAATGTCCATGGGAAGACTTGTGGGTTAAATTTAAACTAAGAGAAGACAAAAAAATATTGATTAAATATAATACAATGGAAAATTACTCACTCTTAAACATTATGTATTCACAGAACATTCACGCTACTTTAACAACTCTTAAAATGTATCACTGAAGTCAAATATAAAACTGAAGACTTCAGAGACTGAAGTGGTAAAGATGTAAATAAAATATTAAGTTGTTTATGTTAAGATACAAAAAAACAATTGCAGCCCGTATATTCTGTCCAGACGCTCAAATCTATTCACAAAAAGCCTTTGAATAAAGCACAGATTTTTTAATGGGATACTGCAAAGACTTTGAACCTGAATTTCTAGCCAGCAAGTCTGGAGCATTTGTGTGATTACAAGGGACAACACATTCCCTGTACTGAAGGGAAAAAAAAGAAAACCCAAGCACTTGCAACGTACTTTTTAATGAAAGCCTAAGGGCAGTTGTTGAATTCCGAAAGTTGAAACAGCAGATAAGTTGATGATGCAAGATGAAAACTTCAACACATTACATTTCAACAGTGAATATTTTAGAAGCAGAGATTTTTTTTTATCAGCTTTTGGACACTGGAATAATAAAATCAATTGATGTTACTTACACTTTGCAAACATCCTTGCACGATCAAGCATAAAATTTGATACTTGTATGTTTACAGTATATAGAGAGGTAACTTTAACTTGTTCCCCCTTCTAAAAATCAAGATAATCAAGAGAAATTGTACAGGTTCATGAAGCTGTTCCTGGAAAAACCTTTACTCATTCTTCTACGGCAAAATGTTACCGGAAAAAAAAAGGTGGTTTGTTGTTTTCTCAGTAGAGGGAAATGTGTCAACATTCTTGCCCTTGGGAATTGCCCCTAGACTACAGATGCATTTGATAGTGATGCTCCTAATTAGAAGAAAAGAAAGGAAAAGAGCTTGAGTTAAGTCAGGCATATTTATCATTTGCACAGTATGCCAGAACATTCCTGTGGTGAGGCTCATTTTAATTGCTTACATGCAATAAACACACACAACACGCAACAATTATCAACCTCATTTAGACAACTATGATTAAAATAATAACCGAATAAAATCTTATAACATAGAGTTTAGTTGAGGGGGAAACATTAGGCTTGTCTAACAAATGTTTCACTTGAAGATTTGTTGACTTTTAGACTCATTTAGTTTTAAATCTAGTAACTAATTTGTGCCTGCACAAACCCATGTTTCCAACTACTAATTACTGATCATTTGGGATGCAACATTATGCACATTCAAATTTCTACCATTCAGTACAGGGTGTTTGGTTTGGTGCGTGTTGTTAATTGAGTTTATATAGCCAAGCTTTACTAGTACTGTGTTCTAACCAGTGGCGGCTGGTGCAAAAATGTAAACAAACTTTAAATTAAACTTTTAATGCTCGTCTGTAAATAGCCATTTATCAGGTGATTAAGCTTCATTACTACTACCATAAAATAAAGGCATTACGTCAGCAGCTCCGCTTGCCGTAAGAAGTGCTGGAAAAGACTCGTTGAGAATGGTCCAATCACATGAGCCCAAATATTTAAAAATAATATTGATTCGCTAAAAACAAAAATGCGAGGGTTCAGGGCGCACAGAGCTGCGCCCGAAGGATGATTTGACAAAATCCAATCAGAGCTCAGCCTGAAGTCACATGCTTTCCAAAAACGTACGTGCCTACATAGACACTCGTCTGTCCGGCGCCCCGCGTACACGAACACAAATTAATGGAATACAGTTTAGATTTTTTAAATTGCAAATAAATTATATTAAGAAATACAGCCTAATATTGTGACTAAATGACTTTATTTCATTATTAAAATAAATAATTATTATGTTAAATAATTACATGTTAAAGGAGCATTCTTCTCTGCTTAACTTTAAGGTATTAAGTATTGACCGACCGCCACTGGTTCTTACTGTACTTTGATTAAAACAGATAACTTGAATTAATGTTTTAACGTGATATTCAAAATGTTCTAATCAAGATTACATATGATTCAAATATTAATGAATAATATTTTACAATTTAAACCAATACAAAGGCGAAACACATCGTTAACCTGATAAATGCCTCCTACAATGTGTGCCGCTCACAAACACTGTGCTCTTAGGTTTCTAATGAAAAAACTACAAGGGTGAGAACAGATATCTGAGCTAAAGTTTTAAATATCGCTTCTGAGATATGGAATTTGCACAGGTTAGTATTTATTTAAGTTTAAGATAAGTGTATTTTTAAAAAAATCATTTCATCAAGGCCCATTTGTCTGACAAAGTGTCGTATACACTATATAAACAAAAGTATTTGGCCCAACCTGCAATGACATTGTATCCAAATACATCTACTTTAATATGGAGTTGGTCCTCCTTTTGCATCTATAACAGCTTCCACTCTTCTTGGAAAGATGTCCACAAGAATTGGAGTGTTTCTGTGGGAATTTGTGCCCATTCATTCTGTAGAGCATCTATGCGGGCGGGAACTGATGTTGGACGAGAAGTTCTAGATCGCAATCTCTGTTCCAGTTCATCCCAACCCAAGGTGCTCGATGGGGTTGAGGTCAGGGCTCTGTGTGGGCCAGTCAAGTTCTCCCACACCAAACTCATCGGCCACAGTCATGTTGAAATAGAAAACGGCCTTCCCCAAACTGTTGCTAGAAAGTTGGAAGCATAGCATTGGCTGAAGCATTACGACTGCCCTTCACTGGGGATATAAGGGGCCACACTGAAAAATCTCAATTCAATAATTAAATGGCTTGGCCAAAAACATATACAGCATATATACACATACACACACTACAGGCAATTTGGGAACACCTAATTAGTCTTTGGACTGTGGGAGGAATCTGGGGAGAACATGCAAACTCCATGCACACAGACCCTGAGGAGGGAATCGAACCCAGACCCTGGAGGTGCAAAAGGCTACAGCGCTAACCATGACCTTTGGCTAGTTAAAAATAAAATATTATTATTAGAAGATTTTCATTATGCACTCAGATTTGCCAGGAGTCACAAAGAAATGTGCAGCTCACAAATTTTTTTTTGGACTAAGACGTCTGGGAGAAAACGATTTCTCACTATCATTAGGCAGCTTCCCCCCCCTTCAGGGCTAAAAACTCTCTCTCTTTCTCTAATTCTCTCTGTCTCTGTAGTACCCCGCCCATTACGCTTGTTCGACCAATGACCGTGCAGTGGGCGGGGCGTTATCTCCATCTCGGATGGAGCGCTTTGAAAAGACAGAGTTGCTTTCGCCCTCTCGGGTCTGTGCGCGCGCGCGTGTGGAGCTCGAGCGCAGACGGACAGTGTGATCGGGGTTTCGCTGTAGATTCTGCCGGATCGACGGATCCTCTCTTCTCCTTCTTCGCTCCGCTGTGACACTGAGGACTGAGGAAGAGGAGGAGGAGGTCACACGGCTTTTCCTCGGCAGGAGGCGGCACTCTGAAAGGTGGATAATGCGCGGAGAGTCATGCTCCCTGTGGATTTGTTGTCCGCCTGCGCTCGTGCGGATCTTTCCTCCTTGTGCCACAAACACGCGCGTCTGACTTTATCCATTTAAAACACTAACCAAGTAACAACGCAACGCATTGCAATGGAAATCTGCGCCAAAACTTATCGCTAAATATTGAAAGTAAGCCGCGCATCGTTAAAGCGCGCGATATCGTTTCTTTCTAATTGTTGCGCAATCTCCAGGAAGCAGAGCATGCCACGATCATGATCTTGATCATGCCCGGATTACCTTTTCTTCAGCTCACACTTTTTCTGCTGAAGAAGACAGCGTTTATCCCGTGCAACTAGCCTACTTAATCCAGGAGTGGGACAAGATCTATCTCGTTCTCTCTCTCTCCTTCTCCACCTGCCATCATTGCAAGCTGAAGGGAAACGCGCAGACCAGAGACAGGAGTGCAGTTTGGGTATGCACGCTTCTTCTAAACATGCTCCAGATAATCAGTCTCCATGATTAGCTGGATCAGATAAAATGCATTTGATATATATGAGCTATCTAGGAACCTGCTTGATGTTTGCTCGCAGCCTATATATATAGATATATTAGTCTAATTAATTGTACATCTACCATTTGTTTCATAAAATAATCGGCAAATCAACTCTACACAGTGATACATCTCCTATAACGGGGTTAACCACCTCTCCACACACCCCTGAATTCAAATCCTAAGCAGTATTTATTGGTTAAAAATATCTTGTTGTGAAGTCAAGGTTGGAGATCTTACCTATCTCAGGCCATCTGTCCATTTCACACCAGAAGGGATGGTCTCCTGAAGTGCAGTTCTTGACCGCTGACCTAGATCTTAGGTCTCAACCCCTGATGAAACTAATCAGGGCATCCCAATCAGATCACTTGTTTAGATTTCAATTTGAATGCTACGTGTAAAGGGTTTAGTGTTCTAGTTTTTATACACATGTAATGCATGTAAATAATGTGTGTGTGTGTGTTGTTAGTTTTGTCTTTCGGAGCTAATTTTTAAGTTTTGGCATGTTTGCTGCTAGTCCTTGTTGCTGTGTTGTCCTGATCAAGTTGCTAAGAAATATATGTTATAATTGTTCAAAATCAGATTATTAGTATTTTTATCTGTTGAGATCTTAATGATGGTTATCTACAGTATATGGGCATTTCCATCTCGCTACTATCGCAAGATGGCAAAAGTATGCTCCTTGTACCCCCTAGGAGCAGTCAAGGGTCAGCCAGGACATTTCATACAGAGTTTAATTAGACATGATCTGCTAATTGTAATTTGGACCGTGATGTGACAGGATGCGTTTATGTTGCTAACACCAAAGCTTGACTAATCAGTTTTCATGACTGGCGTGTCAGTGGTCTAGGGGCATTGTCTTTTTGGTCAGCATCTTATTAAGACGGATTTGGTTTCAACCACTAAGGCATCCTCAGCCTGCATCGAGAACTCTCCTCTGAGGAGTAATTCTCCTTGCTTTGAGGGTTGCTCTCAACATAAGGAGAGCCTCTGGCTTGGCTTTCAGATTTTCTTTTCCTCCTCTATTTATTGTCGAGCGTATATAGACGAGGGCCTTTTTGTATGCCTTTTTCTCAGGGTGAAACGTCTATGTGGTAAGACATGGCCGAAAGCCCAGGCATTGCCAGGAAGGAGAGAAGGAGCAGTGTGTGGATGTGTCTCTTCTTTTTTTCTTTTCTTTTTTTTTCCTATCAAGGGCCACAGGCATTGCAGCACCATAGTAGGGGTTAAACCAAACACTCTGTAGGATCAAACATATATTAATCTTCTTTACTCAGTTCTGGCTGAGACAGACAAGGAACAGCTTGACATTTCAATCGAAAGAGAAGGGAGTGTTTACAGTTCTTTTATCTTTTCTGCAAAAATGAAGCGGCTTGCTTATTATTTAATCCGGTGTGGGATTGCATAAGCTGCTCACTGTTTTCTCGTTTGCTCTTTCTCACTGTGATTAAGCAGTAGGTTTCAATGCGATTCATTTTAGAAAGCAAGTTGTTGGTGAAACGGTGTTCGCCATGGCTTTGCGTCCTGCCACATCAGGTTTTCTCCCTATAATCAAGTTCAATAAATTCTCTGCAAGCAGTTAGTTCACGAAACAGGTTGTATGATGCATTTAACTGAGGTTCATTTAACGTCTTATCTCGTCTCATAGAATTAAGATCATGTTTGAAATTCTCATGGATAAACTGTTTCGAAATATCTCAAACAAACACCTACTGTATCCCACATAGATGCTGATCCCTGCCAGTTTTATTGCACTTCCTTCTTTAACCTACAGAGGGAGCATGGGACAAATGATGGTACATGCATTACCATGCAGGAGCAGCAACAGCATCTTATTATTATTCCCAGCCTTTTTACCGAGCCCCTACACCACAGCAAGCCCACATGAAAAACGATAAGCACAGCTTCCCGGATAAGATGGCTAAACATGGCCAAATGATTATCTGTTTCATGTATTGATCTGGATACCGGAGAGCACTACGGCGAGGTCTACTTGCCATCCAAATGTGCAATTGATTTCCAACACTCCTGCCAGAGGAGATTCAGTCCACGTAGGATGATAAGCTGCATATTCTCACATTTGTGCCTGGAACTCCTGACACAGTTTAATGAGATTCAGCACTGGGATTAAAAAAACTGTATGCAAGTGAATCTAGAAATGAATGGAAGAACACAGCATGGTGTTTCCTGCGCCTGAGGGAACATTGGTGGTGGTGGTATGTGTACAGTATATGTGTGTGTGTCCTGGTGTTGCTCGGTGAAGGTGTAAATGAAATATTGATCATATCCAGTAGATCCCAGCAGAGATGGAAGCACGATTCCTGGAAGGGCCAATTGCGAATAAAAGAATTGTATAGATGGATAATTTGTGAATTATGTATGAAATATGCAGTAAGGAACGCTTCCAGGGCCAGGGGTATTCATTAACAAAAAATTCTGGCATTTTCTGTTTTCAGTGAAGCTATGCAAAACTGTGCCAGGTAGATAACATCATTCCTTTGGGCCAGAGAATTCAGGTCATTCAATTGACTTGCTCTCTCTAATAATAGAAAACAGGAGTTTATTGAACCTAGAATGTGGCCGGAGGTCTTGCACCAGACTGCATGCACAGAAATAAGTAACAACCTGGTTATATACTGTAAGTAGTGTCAAGTAGTGCTTTGTATTAAACTGCTATATGGAATGCTTATATCTCACATTGCGCTGTCTGGAAGATTAATTAGAAAGAAAGGCTCACAACGGCACCGTTACTGCTCTGTCTGCAAGTCCTGACGATGCAAACTGCAATTCCCATGATCCTCAGTTGGCTATGTCAAATGATCTCTAGTCACTAGATCAAGCAATCTGCAACACCTCCAGATCAGTGATTGAACTGACCTGTTCACAAGCACCCACACACCCGAAATAACCTGGATAGACGTACGCGGTGTTTTTCAGTCTACCTGCAGTCGGAGGATGTGATGAAAAGGCAGCAGTTGAGTGCTGCCACTAGCTGCAAGCATGAGCCAAATATTGCATACGTATTAGTTCTTACCAGAAGGTCTGCACTGGCTCATGAAAATGGATGAGTTATGAAATAATAAATCAGGATGCAGGTTAATTTAGGAATAAGTGAAATAGAAAAACAAATCTACATAAAAACTCTGTTTATAATATTGTTACCAGAGATGCATACGCTTCGTGCATGTGCCTGGTGCGTTATTATAATGAAACCCTTTTTTATTTGGATAAACAAAACATGCAATATGATATAAGCAGGTAAGCTCTTGCAGTCATGAAGAGAAACTGCAGTGCCTAGTTCTGGCTTGCTCACTTGACTTATCATGGCGTATGTCATTATGATCTGATGCTGTGCCTACGTAAAAAATATTTTTTATATGCAAATCTTGGACTGCGAACATTATTTGTTGCGGACGCGTGCTTATAATTCAAAGCACTCGTATATCAAAGTGAATTTCCCCATAAGAAATAATATAAACTAAAAAACACAAAATAAAAAAAAAAATGTTTTAAGTGCACACACATACACATACACACACACACACACACACACACACACACACACACACAGTCACACCTTGCGCATGAATGTTGACTATACGAGTGACACATGAGCACTGAGACTACGCGTGAGAAAGGATTACCCACAATTCCCCAGTGCCCCGAATTCCCCATATATATATATGGGGAATTTATATATATATATATATATATATATATATATATATATATATATATATATATATATATATATATATATATATATATATATATATATATATATAAAATGGGCATTCATTTTATGAAGCCATCACTGTGTGAAATCGAACATTCCTGCTGGCTTTCTGATTGACCTTGTGACTGACAAGGCCAAGGGCTGAGGGTATGGGAATTGTAGCCTATATTACATAAAGAATACATACTTACAAAGTACACAAAGTACTGGTTACCACTATCAACTATGCACCTCCAGGGTCGAGAGTTCGATTCCCGCCTCAGGTCTGTGGAGTTTGCATACAGTATTCTCCCTGAACTCTGTGGGTTTCCTCCTGGTACTCCTGATTCCTCCCACAGTCCAAAGACATGCAGGTTAAGCTAGACATGATGGATAGATCTCCAGGGTGGGGAGTATCCGTCGCCCGATGTGCTGGCATGTGGACAGACCAAAAAAAAAAAAAAAAACTATATGTGTACACTCATTCCTTGGGTTAAGTTTGCAGATTTAATTGTATAGACTATTCAAATCCTTTTAATACAAAATGTAATTCCTTCTTTGAGGGGTGTGCTCATCGCAATTTCTTCGTAGCTGAAAGAAAGGATTTATTTTGGCCATTTGCATGCTTAATTAGATAAAAGATTCATAGAGAAATATCTCACTAACCTCTCAGCCTTGGGCAGCTTGTCAATGTGAACTGCTCTGAACTTGTTAGAGTGAGCCAGGGGCATTGTGTGTGCATGTGTGTATGTGCGTGTGTGTGTGTGTGTGTGTGTGTGTGTGTGTGTGCAAGTGTGCAAGTGTGTGTGGAGCGAATCCGAAAGTAGGACATAATAATAGCATTTAAATAATGTTTCTGTTCATTTCAAACTTTGTATTTTTTGTCCGTGGAAGTAAACCACACTTATCTCATAATGGAAGACCATTTAATAAATGCCCAGTTGGTGTGCAAGCAGTCATTAACGGCTTCACATGTCTATTACAATTTTTATTATTGTAATTTATTTTTTTCTGAATGGTCACATGCACTTACAGTAGAAAAAAAGGAAATAAATTACGATCAATCAGGACGAGCTGTTTGTCTACCAGGCAAGAGCCAAATTACTGCACAGGAAGATTAAATTAAAGGCTTCGTCTTGGTTATCGTATAGTGTATTAAGCCATTCATTAGTTGAGCTTGAGTAGCCTACAATCTAATTTCAAAAGGGGATTCCTATTCACTTAATAGAGGGGATTGTTAATTTAAATGGATTGAGTAATTCTCTGTCTAAACCTGAATAAATGCACTACATTAAAAATACACATCAGTTAAGTACTCTCTTCAGTTGATATACTTGACAAGACGCAATTCCAGCCCAACTCGGCTGATCTCGCTTGAAACCCCTGCAAATCCCTCTTTGTTATTTATGAAAGAAATGACAAAGTGCAGTTCATATACAGTAGATGTCATGATTCATAAACCGTCTATTCAGTCACCGGAGATTTAGTCATAAACCAGGGCTGTTTTTATTTGTAAATCTCCTTTTACCAAATTAACAAAGAAATACTCTTACAGTACCTCAGTCACTCAGCCTGGAGCCTATCGGAAGGGATTTGATGGGGTGCCAATCCGTCTCACACACACACACACACACACACACACACACACACACACACACACACACACACACACACACACACACACACACTCACACACACACACACCCTACGAACAATTTGGGAACGCCAATTAGCCCAATCTACAGGTCCTTCGACTGTGGGAGGAAACCGGTGTACCTGGAGGAAACCCACCGAGTACTGGGAGAAAATGCAAACTCCTTGCACACAGATCCCAGGTGGGAATTGGACTCCAACCATCTAGAGGCCACAGTGCTAAAATATACTGAAATCTTATATGGAATTACAAAGGATCACATTAAGGGCATTATATAAAATGATATATATATATATATATATATATATATATATATATATATATATATATAAATGAACACTTAAATTATTGACATACTCTGCCTTTTGAGATTAAATAATTGCACAGGTGCATATTGCGATTTCGATTTTTATGTGATTAATTGTACAGCGCTAATATTAACCCTATATTATAATATATACAGTATAAGAAGTACTACAATAGGCTGAATACTGCTATGCATAGGAGACACAAGTCATTATTGCATGTGATGGTTGTATGAACTGCGGTTTAATATTAATTTAATATCATATGCATACATATTGTCCACCGTACAAGTCCACATCAAATTGCAATTGATTCAATCTGACGTAAAAGTCAGCCTGTGGATACTGTTTATGTAACACTTTTTCTTTATGTGTGACCTTCCTGACATGAAGTGTAGTATAATTTTCACTGACACAGGTTACCTCCCTGTAAATCATACAATAGATTTAACACTGCCTCGTACTAAATAAGTGCTGCACCGCTCTACACATCCCAAGGGTGCAATATTTTGAGTTATCACAAAGGATTTGACCTTGGGGTTAGAGCTAGCGTTTTAGACAAGTTAATAATAAAAGGCTACAGGAGGAACACTGTGTAAAAGGCGGTGTGACATGCCGACGGAACTGAGGACAGTGCATTCATTTTTAAACACTTTATAAAATTACAAAATCTTCGGAGAATACCACAACATCATCTACTCCTCGGTCATATAGAGACGCTCGCACAGGGAGGTGATTCAGCTATTCATCAGCTATGCAGTACACAGGCATGGTAATATACAGTAGCAGTCTCTTGTGTGTGTGTATATATACATATATACACACACACACACATATATATATATATATATATATATATATATATTATATATATATATATTTTTTATTTTATTTTATTTTTTTTTTTTTTTTAATTTTTTATTTATTTATTTGGACTTTTACTGTGAACAATATGTATGCATATTATATTAAATTATATATATATATATATATATATATATATATATATATATATATATATATATATATATATAATACAAGTTTGTGTAAGAGCCAGACCTTGTATTTTTAATGCAGTTTTAAGGATAGTTCTCTATGGAAGTATAATAGTGCCAAAATTCCTCAAAGCAAAATAGCAGGTTGAATTACATGAACTGAAAAAAATTTTTTTGCATTGCAATTTGATCTGAATTGAAAAAAATCCTTAGAGCATTTACAATGTTTGAAATTTTTGCCACTACAATTTATTGTGGTTGTATATCTCAAATGAAAATGTAATTCAAGCATTTAAAATTCAAAGCAAAAATATTCAAGTTACTAAATTGCAGTTAATTTTTTTTTTCAAGTCTTACAAATTCAGGTCGACCAAATTCAGGTCGCTAAAATTCAGGTAGTAAAATTCAGGTAGTAAAATTCAGGTCTTCAAATCCGGGATATCACAGAAAGAGCAGTGGCGTGCCGATTGCCGATTGCTGTGTCCATGCCGCAGTGTATATATATATATATATATTTGGACTTTACTGTCGGCAATATGTATGCATATGATATTAAATTATTAAACAGCAGTATATATATATATATATATATATATATATATATATATATAATAATACAAGTTTGTGTAAGAGCCAGACCTTCTTGTATTTTTAATGCACTTTTAAGGATAGTTCTCCAGGCTTCCTGAAGGACGCTTTTGCCTCTCATTTAAGTCCTTGTAGCTGATTTTCTTTTTGTTTGTTTGATTGTTTGTTAAGCCACACAGTGACCTATGAATCATTTAAGCATAAAAGCTTATATTACTTAAGGCATGAACCAGTGAGAAACAGGTGCAGATGCGGACAGATGATCAGGCCGGTGATTCGTCCTGTATACTGATGATGCTGAATGCTGAGTGGTTGAAACAGATGAGAGGGGAAATGAGGTAGCTCAACTTTTCTTTGCCACACCAACACGTGTCAGAAACAAACCCCTCATACCCGGTATGGCTCTTCCTGTAAAGAACAGAATGATTCATGGGATAACTTCACATATGTTGCCATGGAAAAACAAACGTGAAGAGGCATTTAAATACCAACTGTAGTCATATAATATTAGATTATATTTAGCTTCTTTGCTCTAGGGCTGTAGCTATCGAATATTTTAGTAATCGAGTATTCTAGCAAAAGTTTTAATAAAAAGTACAATAAAATATACTTTTGCTTAATTAAACAGAAATGTAAAATATATAAGAGAAACAAAGATTAATTGGTTTTCTTTTTAGAAAAAATGCATACAGCATTTGATCCAAAATAAACGTTGTCATTATTCACAATATAAGGAATAGCGTAACGTTGACTGAGATGAATTCAGTGCATTACAGTGACATACATTCTTATTGCAAAAAAATAAAAATAAAAAATGGTATTTCAAATGACTTTAAGTATCAAATAAAGTAAGCCACACTTTTAAATAAATTGATGATATATTTTTATTGCTCCCTTCCATTTCGCAGCCCGCACCAGACGCTCCCTCACATCAATACACAGCTAACTGTTTGCGTCTCCTTCCGCTTTGTTGGTGACGTAAGCGCTTCTTCTTCGTCTGTCTCTACTGGCGGCTTGCATCCGGAAGCGCGCTGCGTCACACCAAACTGATAATTGCGAAAAAAAAAAAAACATAACGGAAACTTTTAAAATTAATAAAAGAGAAGGAAATTTTGCCTCGATCATTTTTTGTAATCTCGAGGAATCGTTTCAGCCCTACTTTCCTAATGAACATTTTAGACACTCTTGTATTGGTGACATTAGTTCAGTGTTATGCTGCGTTCTCTTTCACCTCGCTAGTGCTAAACCCCGAGTGAGGTCACAGTTTGAATTAACTACAAGTGAATGTATTCCCTTTAACCTTTATAGTATCGGAAATACTACTGCTTTGCGGACTACAGCTACTAATTGAACAAAGCTAACAGCGCAAATTAATGTCAGCTGTGTGAAGCCTCTTTAACTCAAGCAGGAACCGTTCAAGTATTAGCCTCGTGCATCCAGCATTTATCTGTGATTCACAGCCGAATAAAAAGGAGAGGGTCTGTTATCTGGAACATGTAAATCACCTGGTTGACAATGAAGCGACAGCACTGTAGCCTCTTCCTCACCAGTCTTATTGTCCTTGTGACACTTTTTACAATTGCACCAGTCATAAACATATATTATATACAGTAAGTCCCCTACAGTCACAGTGAAAGCTCATTGTTTGAGGTCTACTCACTGCACTGTAACTGTTTATTAGACAAATGCCAAGCCAGTTGAATGAAATCGTCACTTGAAATTGAAACGTTTGAATGAAACATGTGGCTTGTTATTGTTATTGTTTTGTTAAATGCAAAATCATTCAATTTTACATTATTCTTTATGAAAATTTGTAAAAAATAAAAATACCCCCCCCCCCCGAAATTAAACTAAAATTATTTGAACTTTTCATCAACCAAAATGGACTAAAACTAATGATTGTTACAGGACTGAAATGTGACTAAAGTACATTTTAGCCACTAAGAATAAATCGAAGTAAACTGCACCAGTGTTTGAGGCAAATTGAAGAAATTCAAAAATGTAATAATAATAATAAATAAATAATTTATTTATTATTTATAATTCATTTACTCATTCATTAAAAAATATGAATTACACACATAAATGATATTAAGTACTTCGCATGGCACAGATGAGTGATGTTTTTTTTTTTTTTTCTGGCATAATGAATCACCTGACATAGAATTCTCTTAATTATGCTCTTCACCAGTGAAATATTGCACTTCTGCTACATTTAATGCCATCTTATTAAACAGCGTGACGTCGTAAGCAGGTATGATCATAACACCAAAATCTGTGATATACAGTAGTTAAATGGTCATCACAGGTGCTGTTTATGCTGTTTCGTAATATTGTTTTGGTGTTTTCGGTCTGTCCATGTGCTCCACATTGGTCAACAGACACTCGCCGCCCTGTAGATATATGGGTTGTTTACGTGGCAGTTAATTAAGCTGGCTCGACTTATTGAGTTTATTAATATATCACAAAATATTTTCCTCGCTTTTTCTAAATTCAGAAAAAGTCCATGTCGAATCCATGTACTGTGCTAAGCTCTCCTCCTGTGCAGGAGTGACAATGTGATGTCAGGTGTGTGCTGCCATTTTCACTTGCTGATGGTGTGTTACACATCGTTGCATGAAGCCTTCTTGCCAGCAGTGGTCAAGGGGGCAAGGGGAAATGATTCATTTTACTGGAGCTAAGGATCAAAGGCGCGGAGCTAGCGTAACACGATGAGAAGTCAATATAAAAGGGGTCTACTCCAATCAAGTCAAGCAGCGGGGCCTTTCCCCGGATTTTAATTGGCTCCTGGGTGCCGGGTGGCCTTTACACACTTCACACAACTTGAAATGGAAGCCATTACACATGGTGGCAGGGTTACCACCTCCACTGCTGATGATTTGCTCACTATAGAGTGTTATATGGGCAAACACAGAAAGAATGTCCTTTCTTTCCCAGAATCCATGCGGTATAAATCCTGGATGTACATTATTTTGTACATTATTGTGCTAGTAATGTTAGTTACTGAGTCACTCTCCGTTTTGTGTTTCATTTGATTAAATCACCCTTACAAAACGTATTTATTTATTTATTTGCTTGGTGTCTTACAGTTATTGGCACCCTGTATTCTTATTCTCAAATATGACTTATATACAAAATGTAACAAAAGCATCATAATATGCATAAAGATATTGGATACAAGTGCATACCAGTGAATGCTGGCAAAATCTAAAGCAATGCTCGAAATCCAAGCAGGCATTGTAGACAAGGGATAATCTATCGTGAGACAGGACATTGGACAAGCAGGCGTCGAAATACACAATAACTGAACCAGACATAAAGACACACACATCAGGGAATAAATAAGAAGACTAATCAGGATGGCCACAAATGGCGAAACAAAGAGGGAACGAGACCGGGAGCAGGAAATGAAAACAATGAAAGTCAGAATAACAGTCCAAGCTGTGCACATTGTGTTGGTGCAAATCTCCTCAGAGACGTGTGAAAAGCTTGCTCCTCTTTACATTTTTATTTTATATGTAAAGTTAAAGAAGCAATCGTCTGTTGAAGAACTCTTAATCAGGACTTCCTGATACACGAATATGAGGCCCTTAATCATTCCCTAAAAGAATACAATCAGGGAAAGTATGTTGACCTTCATAATGACCCGAGGATGCCCAGATCCAACATTATAATGTCCTTTATCCTGACCTGAGAATGCCCCGATCAGAATGTTTAACACTACTGCAGCTGTACTGAAACTGCTTGGAAGTGGATGCAAGTGCATTTTCCCTCCACAGTGAAGAAGATGGTTAGACAGGCAAATATGTGTCCAGGGATCACAGGATATGTGGCAGAGTGTAGACTTTGAGATCAGCAAGTTTCCAAGTACAAGCTGTTGTAGTGAATATCAGCACGGCCTCAGTACCGAAGATATCAGTGCAATCGGCACAGCAAAGTTCTACAAATTCAATTTATTATGTACAGGTTATGACTCGTCTGGTTATTTAACCAGTTATTTTGCTCCACCAACACATTCCCTTCCAGGACTCGTAGGGCTGGTGACCGAGATTTGCAATCGAAAGTTAGTGCAATTAACAAGGATGAAAGTAAGTTGAAACTTTGGCTGGAACAAGACAAAATGGGAGGATACAGTAATAAAGCATTTCTTTAGTTTCTCTTTATGCCTCCACTTTTCCTGCTGGAAAGTAAGTGCACACTATGTATGGTGTAGAATCCCTTCTTCCACACAACAAGTAGTGCCCTTGGTTATGGATTAATAATTGTTAGAAGACCTGTGAAAAGGATTAATGCACATACAGTAGTTCAACATCCCAGTGCTGTAATACTCTATATCAGCACTCATGAAATGCTTCTTTTTTTTTTTTTCACTAAAATTACATGGTCAGAATGAACTGTTGAATAATCAGGGCTACATGAAGACGTATGTTCATATGGCATGAAGAATGACTATACATCCAAATCGATACAAAAATAATTCAGTCACCTTGGACTCTAACATGGCTGGTGTCTGTCATCTGACCTACACCGTAGTTTTTTTGTATGAGAATGGTTAAAGGTTAGGTTTAATCTGAGCTACAGTGTAAGAAACCCGGCTTTATGATGACCACAACGTAATCCGTTTACCTACAGTACATTTTCCAAAGTTCCCAATAATTAAAGTACTAACAAAAGATAATAACAGAAGCCTTTTCTTTCCTGAAAGTGTATACCACATGCAGTACAAATGTATTCATTATTGTTCTGCATAATTGGTGAACCTGTAAGTGATCAATTACATGGAAATAGACATTCTTCAGTTGCAGACAGCCTTTTCAAGCATATGAAGTATGACACTTTCTGTACATTGCACATTCATGCCTACTTGTGTATATGGAATATAAATATATCTTCCTCAGAGGCCCATTTCATTTTTTGTTGTTGTTGTTGTTTAAATCTGCCTCTTTTTATTCTTCGGTTCATTGGTAACAGCATAATCAGCACAAGTGCCCAGTAGCCATACTTTACAGTACAAGCAGACGATAACTGCATATTACTCTACCGTTTTTTTGCCCCATTCCTTCTCATGATAGTAAGAGAAGATGAAGGAATGTGATTAGTCAATTCCCATCAGTTTGAGTTATGCCTTTTTGCTTTTGGCACCAGGAAACTTATAACCATCTTTCTGGAGATGATTGTTACGCGGTTATACATTTGCAGTTCTTGTGACTAGACCAAAAGTTTGAGTTTTTTATGAGAAGGGAACTATTCATTTTTGTATGCAGTCATGTACAGTATATGCATGTGCATATAAATCCATAATCATGCAAATATTTATGTTAGGAGTATTAACAGTCATTTCTGAAATAATGGATGGTAAAAGACTTGTCGTTTTGGAAATATAACCAGTGACTACATACAGTATGTACTGTACATGGTTAGAAGAACTTTAAAGTAGTCTCTGCACACGCAAGTACAGAAAGTGAAAAGGCATCAATTCTCAGAGGAGTCTTTTGGAAATAAGAAAAGGTATTTCTGGAATGAAACCGAAGTCAACTACTCAAATAAATTCCAAATGCACCTTGCCCTGTACCAAGGAAAATGGGAATAAATGAAATAAAAAACAAAGTGGAAGGCAGACACAGGGATTTATTGGTACAGAAATACATTTCCATTACATATTTTCACTTGTCAGATGCTTTTATCTTAAGAGGTGTGTGAGGGAGAATATAACCCAGCATTGTACAGAAGCTATTGAGGGTTAAAAACCAAGGGATCGGTGAATGCCCTGACAAAGCAGACACATTGTTTATACTTGGATATACAGTAGAAATTAATTTTAGTAATTATAGTACTGCAGATTCTTTTGCAGAATTGATGTTCACTTTAGTCATGTTAAGACCTTCAGTTGTACAGTAAGTGTGCACACTGGAAAAAAAATCACTACTTTTTTGTCCTTTTTTTTGTTTTGTTTTTTTGCATTTTTGTTTTGGGCTCAATCAAGCCAATTAGATTTTCCCTTATTGTGACCTCGTATATGAAAGCCCCTCAGCTTGTTGCTTTTCCCAGAGGGATGTGGCTCAGTAGTAGCTGAACTTTTTCAATACCAAAAGGTCTATTCATTTGAACTAATTGTACTTATTTAAGTTAACAGTACTCAATATGGGCGGCACGGTGTAGTGGTTAGCACTGTTGCCTTGCACCTCCAGGGTCCGGGTTCGATCCCCGGCCAGGCTCGATTCCCGTCTCTGTGTGCATGGAGTTTGCATGTTCTCCCCGTGCTTGGTGGGTTTCCTCCGGGTACTCCGGTTTCCTCCCAAAGTCCAAAGACATGTAGGTTAGGTTAATTGGTGTTCCCAAATTGCCCGTAGTGTGTGAATGAGTGAGTGTATGTGTGTGTGTCTGTGCCCTGCAATGGATTGGCCCCCTGTCCAGGGTGTACCCTGCCATGTGCCCCAAGTCTCCTGGGATAGGCTCCAGGCCCCCCGTGACCCTGAATACAGGATTAAGCGGTATAGATGATGAGTGAGTGAGTGAGTACTCAATATGTTGAATTACTTTTGAGCATTAGGGTTTACAGTGCAGTAGATGGAGTTTGAGGAATAAAACAGCATCATCCGAGGGATATTTCAGCTAAAGCATTATCAGGCACATACAGTACTGGGGGAGCTCCGAGACCTGTGTGACCTTGTTGAAGAAAGAATAAAATATGGGATCTTTAAATAAAGAATAAAACTTGACACGTTACAACTTTTCCTCAAAGTGCTGACAATGGCTGAATTCCTTTTTCTTATATGTATTAAATGGATCATTTATTACTAGGATTAACTTGTGTGAGCATTAGGCGTGGCCCGGTTTCCGGGTTCAAGGTATACCATGGTTTGAAAAAGCCATGGATTCAAAACCAATAAAAATTTTCCATCATACCGTTATGCGGTATGAGCTGTTTTTTAATGACTTGTCAAGGACAAAAAGTGCAGGACGTGTCCAGTAACACTGGAGTACTAGTACCCTTCCTCTCTCTGGTCGGTGCGAACGGTCGTCGGGAGGTTGAACCCCTGAAATTTTCCCCTTGAAGAAAAAAGTTGGCGTACTGTATATGGGATTTTTTTTGAATATCGAAAAAACACAGATTACCACATATCACTGTTTGCCAAACTCAAGGCAAAATTAGTAGTTTTATTTTAGTTCTATAATTAAATTTAGCTGGTATCATGCCTGGCAGCACAGTGGCTTAGTGGTTAGCACTGTCGCCTCGCACCTCCAGGGTCCGGGCTTTGTCCATAGTTGAACTACAGAGGTTGCTAGATGGGTGGATAGATGTTATCATGTCGATGTGTATGTTTAGGCCTTGCCTAAACCATTGTGTACATCTGTTATAAATGGCCTGCTGGCTTTTTGGTGTTTGTCCACTTTATGGCGCAAGAATAATGCCAAGATCAAAGGAGAGATACGCCGGCGAGGATTTCGAATAGGGGCATACGAGTTCCTGCGTATGAGCCGTAACTGTAGACACAGCAATGTGTTAGTATGTATAATAAAAATGTTATTTGCCCCTGCATTCGCCACAAACTCACATTTAAGTAGTATTACGTATATAGATACTGTAGCTTTTATTGCATAACAGCTAATCATACAATACACTAGTTATCCTAATTAGCAGTTGCCCCTGCCCTTTCTGTCTGAGGTCTGGATTTTAAAAAGGGCAAACATGACAGGCACATTATGGTTTGTTGTATCAGATTTCTTTAAAATGACGCCAATGAGATCCTTAAATGTCAGACATGCATTATTTTGACTACATCTTTTTACGACATTCGTTTCCACTTCATTTCTGCTCTTATGACTGGGTTGTCCTTATGCAAATAAAGGTCAATAAATGTATCTTAGAATTTGGCATTTGATTAAAGTTTCGAAAAACCAAGTTAATTAATCCCCCCAAGATAGGTTGACATATTGCTTTATTTTAGTATATTGTTTTCCAGTGTTTCTCACAAATTTGCAAGATTACAAGGGTGATTTACATACCATTTGGTAGGGCTGCACAATTCTTTTCCTTGGGAGCTGAGATCAGTATTCTGTCACGTTATTTTCAGATTTGCCCCCCAAATGTATAGTAATAATATAGTTATTATAGTTACTATTATATATTTTTATCATTAATCATTTTAATTAATTAATTAATTAATCATTCAATCAGTCAATCAATCAATCAATTAATTAATGTATTTCTTCATGTATTTTTTTTATATTAGGTAAATGTCACAGAGTTTGTTAGAGTTTGAAATTAAGTACATAGTTTACAGTATTGAATTTATTCTTGTCTAAGGTTTTATTGCTCAATCTCAACATAATTCTAGCATCATTCTCTGTAGCTTTCGATCTGTTCTCTGTGTGACAGCTAGAATCAATGCGTCAGGTTTAATTTACCAATACAGTAATTTATATCCCAATTAGAACTGTACGTGCCTGTCTCTGTTCGGACAGTAGCATATATTGTGTGTGTTCACATGCGCGTGTGAGACATTTAACCTCTACTCTACGCTATAAACTAAAGCATTCGTTAGTGGGGAAACGCCACATCAGACGAATTGGTTGGACACATGCGCATTGACGGGACACAGAGACCACGCAAAGGACGCAATCAGAAACAGGAGCGCGTCTGGAAATACAATCTAAGTGACTGAGAGTTTAAGTGAGCAAAAATATCATAAAATATAATGTATTAAATGGTTTTGGACATGAAAATGGCAGCGTACTACTCCAACTCCACTACGTAACCTTACAAGTCTGTTTAGGCCACGTGAGTTAACAGAACGTGAGTTAACAGAAGAAACGCCGTAAATGAGAAAGAGTGATGAGAGAAGCGATCGAGTTGTTTTGTTTTACACTGTGTGTGTGTGTGTGTGTGTGTGACTGATACAGCAGCCTGATACAGCAAGTAAATAAGTGAGCACGTGAATGCAGCGTGATCTGGATGCAGGGAAATAGGTGCGATCGAAACGTTGTCATTTAGAAATGAGATTACATGCATGTACTGTATGAATCTGGATCATGATTTTATTTTTTTCTCTCGATTAATCGTGCAGCCCTGCCTTTGGAATATGATGGATATTGTATAACCAATAGATTTGACAGATATTGCACATATTTACAGTTATGCTGTGTGTCTTATCACCTGCGTCAGCTCTATGTACTGTAGTCTCTCGTCTCTCTCTCCTTCTCTTTCAGCTCTCTCACAAACACACCTGTCTTTTGGAATGCTTCACTTTATTTCCAAATTGTTTTGCGTTAATGGCTGCGGTTGTAATTTCATATCTGTTTAATACCAACAATATGTTAGTATTTGTGCATTTATCAGCACAGTTATTTGGGGCATGGCTGTGCAGTGGGTAGTATTTTTGACTCACCATCTCCAGGGTCCCTGATTTAATACTGAGTGCTGGAATCTTATTCACACACTACTAGCACTTTTGGGAACGCCAGTTAGCCTAATCTGCATGCCTTTGGACCGCGGGAGGAACCCGAAACGCCTTGAGGAAACCCACCAAGCAAGGGGAGAACATGCAAACTCCATGTACACATACAGACCCCGAGGCAGGAATCGAACCCGGAACCTGGAGGTGCAAGGAGACAGTGCTAACCAATACGCCTTGGGTTTCCTCTCTCTGTTCAAACATGACAGTGGACACACCAAATTAGCCTCTGTATATGATGTGAGTCCTGAGATCTTACGCTTGTTGTTCCCAGGAAAGTCTCTGGATTTACCAGATCTATCAAATTGTTAATGAATAAATGAACGAATAACTGAAAAACAGTTTATCCTGGTCAGAGTTGCATTGAATTCGGATACTAGCTGAGGAACAAATGGTGCTGGAATACACCCTGGAGAGGATGCTAGTCTATTATAATGCACCATCCACACATTCCTTTACATCTAGGGCAGCCTGCTCCTCATAGAAAGTAATGCAAATTACCAAGAAAAAAACAAAATGTAGATGGGTTTTATGCATTTCTGAACCATGGGCTTTAAAATGAGCTGATTTCCTCGCTTGTTACATGTCTTGTTTATATTCCTAGGGACATCTGTAGTCCATTGGAAGGCAATGATGTTAGGACCTCCACTCAACATTCACATTTACATGTTTTGGAATGCCGTTAGCCTAATCTACATGTCTTTGGACTGTGGGAAAAAAAAAAAAAACAGATTACACGGAGGAAACCCACCAAGCACAGAGTGAACCT
This sequence comes from Clarias magur, assembly GCA_013621035.1. NCBI lineage: Eukaryota > Metazoa > Chordata > Actinopteri > Siluriformes > Clariidae > Clarias > Clarias magur. The sequence continues at coordinate 158,502 of QNUK01000395.1, read as the reverse complement.
GCAAACTCCGAGGTGGGTATCGAACCCGGAACCTGGAGGTGCAAGGCGACAATGCTAACCACTAAGCTACCATGATGTCCATGTTTATATAATCATAGGCTAGATTAATTTGATCAAGTAGACTATGTACTACTGTGACATTTTTAACAAAAAATCTTAACAGATTTAGAGTTTGGTTTATCCATATTGAACAGACGGAGGCAACAGTAGCAAATTAAAAACCAGACTTAAAAGGAACCAGAACTTAAAAGGGAACTCATATACTCATTTGGGGGGGGGGGGCATACTGTACTGTAGGATCAAGGAGTGCTAAATGTGGGAAAGGATAATCAGTACCAGCATCTGGGTGATTTTGTAATTAGCAATATTTTAGCTTTGAGTTAAGTAAAGTCAAAAAGAAGTAAAGTAAAATCCAAATAAAGTTATTTACTGTGTAATTCATAAGACTGTTTTTAGCATGTGTAGTCTTTAGGCTACAGTCATTTTTAGGCTATCCATGTGGGACCATCTACCGCAAGTCAAATGGTGCCATCCTCAGAAACAGTGATTGTCAGGTGAAGAGTAGAGAAGTAGAGCATCAGGACGAACCAGACAGGCAGGGCGGTCAGAAATCTCATCAGGCACCAGGAGGGACATGTAGCTTGACAGAAAGAGTGAAAGAGAGAGAGAGAGAGAGAGAGAACTCAGATTATTAGTTATGCTCTTGTCCTGTAGTTTAAAGATGAGTCTAGGTACATTGTGTGCAGAGTACAAGAAGAGAGTCCTGTGGTGCTACAGTAGCTGTAAGAGCAAAAGGGAAAGAAGGTGACGAGAATACATCCACTCCACCATCAACATTTCTGTGAAATGTGAAAGAGGTGGGAGAATTCAAACATCATACTGTAGCGTACTATACACTTATTTGCCCACAAACCTCCAGAACAGTAAAGCTATATGAAAAAAAGACTTTTATTGGACAAATCAGTTTTTAGCCTAGACTTAAATATTCTGAGTGTCCTACTGTTCTGCTTGAACAATAATTGCCCTTTGTTACAAAAAAAAAAAAAATCATATAAACCCCATATGTTAGACATCATTATTCTAGGTACCAACAAAGAGCCTGCACTATTTGAACAAAACAAGGTACAGTGGTATGGAGTCATTAGAATGGACTAATAATATAAGCAATAATCACAACAAGATATTTCGCTGCCACATATGATATCTGAATGGACGCCCATAATTACTACGTGGGGCGATCAAGTCAAACAGGGACTTTTAAAACCGATTGATATTTACAGACGATTTTCAAGCAGAGTGCGATGTTAAGACGTTACATCTGTGAATGAAGATCCTGGCCGATCCTTGGAAATCGACGGACAGCTGGTCACCAACTTGCAGAAGAGATGCACCTGTATGTGGGAACTGTACACACAAACTTATACAAACACCGCTTGCACATTATAGGGACTGTACTGAACTTGATGACATCCAAGCAATAGTGAAGTGTTGCAGGGGATTGTACAGAGAAATAGAGGGAGCTTTTACTCTCATAAGTATATTCTGTTATTCTGCAAAACCAAAAGTCACGGTTTGACTTGAACAACGTATTTGTAGAAGTATATTATGATTAGTGGAATTCATGAGTGAAGCAATACTAGCAAGAAGATAAGACAAAGGAGAAAACAAACCTGATGGGGAGCCAGTAGTACAGAACTGTAGGTCTTTTACCATCTCACTGAACAATTTTCTAAATGTTATGTGTGTGTGTGTGTGTGTGTGTGTTTGTGTGTGTGTGTGTGTGTGTGTATAGAGCCATAAGAGCTCTATAAATGCTGAGTTGTAACCTTCTCAAAAATAAAATGCAGTCAAATGAGTGACATCCATGACATTACGAGTTGGCTGGAATAGAAACTCTCCGCTGATAACATGCCCGTCAGCGCAAATTTGTTCCTCTGATTATTTGAATAATTCTTTAACTTTCTTTCAGCATCTAAACCTTTCGATCACGGTAGTAAATTCTCTAGGCTACGCAGACATATTGCAGCAAAATTCAGCTGCCCTGGCCCTCGATCTTGGATACTGAATGTCACCCAGGACAAAAAATTTGAATTCTTACCCTGAATAAAGAGCAAAAACATTGAGCTATTGTTGAGAGGAAAACTACTTTACAATAGTTAGTATTTTTTTGTGCAGCAATCTGTGGTGGCAGAGATATTTCCGAAAAGATATTTGTCACACCCGTGGATAGATTCATGTACAACTCGGTTCAGAATGCCATTAACAGAAGTGGACAATGCTGTCGAGAAACAGAGCTCAGTGAGAAAGAAAAAAATAGCCTGGTCACTGGGAGATTTGGTATAGGACCCCTGTCTCTACATGTATTTCACTCTGGCAGTCAGACAGTAATGGTCTGTATGAGAATTGAGTCATTCGACAGAAGTCTGCTTTTTTGGTTGTTGTAAAGAATGTGCACTGTCTTCATTTTTTTTCCCGCCTGTGTGTAAGGCACAGCTAAATGACTCATAGTTCCTCTTGTGTAATAGCTATAGGCGTAAATCAGCCCGAGCGGCATTAACTAGAATGTGAACAAGATTAAATGGCTTTGGCAACTGCCGTGTCATACATCTTTATAGAATTGGTCCTTGGTACAGGCGCTCTAGTCCACAGCCACTTCTGCCTTCAGCCTTTAAACATGCTTTCTTAAGATTAGGTCTCATAGTGGACAGTGGAATATATAGAAATTGGAGTCCCTTTCACAACTAAAAGTTTTGCCTGGGGAGTTTAAACTGACATATTTCAGCTCTCAAAAATCCAGAACAATGCTTACACACAGAATGAGTTTAAATGTTTATATTATTCTCATTCTAACGCATTCAAATAGTGAATTTATGAAAATGAAACAAATGTATTTTTTCACAAGACGACGGTTGTGGAGCCTGATTACTTACAGTGGAACCTTGGATTACGAGCATAATTTGTTTGTGTTCCAAAACACTTGTAAACCAAATCATCATTTCCCATAAGAAATAATAAAAACTCAAATTATTCGTTCCACAGCCCCAAAAAATAAATACATAAAATTAATTAATACAGTCTATAAAATGAAAATAAAACAAATTAATCTGCACTTTACCTTAAAAAAAATACGCCGTGTGTGTGTGTGTGTGTGTGTGTGTGTGTGTGTGTGGAATTAGCCCCTTCCCTCGCCTCGTTTTATACAGTAACACTCCTCCTCCCTCTCCCCACCTTGCTTTTTAAGATTCACAACAAACAAACACACACACACACACACAACGGAACCACCGTTTTAACAGGAAAAAAAGAAATCTCTCTGAGACTGGCATGAGCGTATGTTAACGGACTCAGTTTCACAACAAACGCATAAACACAGCGGAAACACCGGTTTAACGGAAAAATGGAAGGTGAGAGAGTTGCATGTGTGATACATGATACTCGGCGCTCGTAAACTAATATTTGCTTGGTTTCCGAAAATATGTTTATTAAAAATCTTTGCTCGGTTTGCAGAACACTCATAAACCACGTTACTCGCAATCCGAGGTTCCACTGTACTTTGTACTTGGTTTCTGGGTGAAAACATCATATATTTGAATGTATTCAACCTGCTTCAACCTGAAATAACTTGTGATCATGCGTGCATGGGTGTTAACATAGGTGACCAAATAAAAACCTTTGTTTATAATAATAATTATCACTCTCATCATCATTACCGCTTAATCCTGTATTCAGGGTCACAGGGGCCTGGAGCCTATCCCAGGAGACTTAGGGCACGAGGAAGGATACACCCTGGACAGGTTGCCAACCCATCGTAGGGCATAATAATTATTATTAATAATAATAAAAAAGTACCAGTAAATGAAAAACATTTCAAATTTGTAGAGAGCAACAACAACAGGCTCAGCAGAAAGCAGGGCTACTGACTGGCTACAGCTGCCTGTTACATATTGATCCTGGATAATGATTTCCCAGCTAATAGCACCTTAAGCAACCTCACAATCAAACAGTGTTTAACATTTTATCCCAATGGAAATTAAATAATATAAATATGAATATTTCGTCTTGTTTTTCACACGGCATAATGATGAATCAAATGCCAAAAACGGTAACGTTTATGTACCACTTTCCCTAACATTGGTATTCTCATCGTCTTTCTTAGGGCATTAATTTTAGACCCTTCAGAAAGTTCTTGCTGTTTTTCTGGATCTTCAGTGGGCAGTGGAGATGAACGTCATACATCATTGTGAAATTTTAAACACAAACCTTGGAAAGGTCATAGCGTTGTTTGAGATTAGTAGGGAGAGAAAGGTCACTGAGATCCCACTTTTCCTCTAGATAAGATAGGGCATAATACTATATCTTTCTTTTATTAATGTGGGTAATAACATGGAATGCCTTGCTTTTGTTCTGCTCTCAGAGATAGCGAAGCTGCTCCTTTGTGTGACTTGGTTACAGTGATTTTCTGAACAATGCAACTTTAATCAGAATCAAATGAGTTTTTGAGACAACTCTCGGAGATATAGTTAGTGACGGGGGTTAATGAGATGCATATGTGACAATGTGAGGCAGTGGGACGTGATGTATGAAGTACAAAGCTGATCTTACACAAATTGTGTGTAACACAAAAGAGTGATTTTGTGTGAATGAAGAGATACTGGGTTGTTTGACAATAGAGCTGTGAATCTCTGAAGACTGTTGATTAAATTTGATTCGATTTTTGGGCATTGCACTAAAGTCAGATTTATTTCAAGCCTATAGAATGTATTTCTTAAAGATTTAGAACTATTAAAAACGAACATACTGTCTAGCTTGTGTTTCTTTCTTCTGCCAATCTTCGAACCCAGACTCCATTCCAGTAGGTGGTGATAATGCTGTTCAAAAAGGCTATGGGATATTTTTAAGAGATGAGTCAAATAATTAATAAATCATTTTAAAAGTTAAATAGTTAATCATTTAAAAAGTATGAACCGATAATGAAACTGATTCGTTGCAATTGCACCAATCGAATGGGCCTACAAAAGATTGCGTAAGTTGCAAAATCAATGAAGTTACACAGGTCTATTTGACACACCATAATATTTGACACACACATTTATAGGCTTGTGTGAATTTGCAATCAGGAAAACCTGTATGTGCAAATGCATGTGTGCGTGTGTGTGTGTGTGTGTGTGTGTAATTAACTAATTTTACATGGGAAGGGTTCTGCCTCGGGCCTGTGTGCATGGAGTTTACTGTACATGTTCTCTCTGTGCTTGGCAGGTTTCCTCAGGGTGCTCAGGTTTCCTCCAACAGTCCAATACATGCAAATTGGTCTAGTTGGTGTTCCCAAATGTGTGAGTGTGTTTATGTGTGTGTGCCCTATGATGGATTGGCACCCAGTCCAGGATGTACCCTGCCTTGCGCCCCAAGTCTCCTGGGATAGGCTCCAGGCCCCCGGTGACCCTGAATACAGGATTAAGCGCTATAGATGATGAGTGAGTTGTTGCTGAAAGTGCTTCTGTGACGGGTTTTGAATGTGGATTTTGGCAGGCTGCGGCTCTCCCCTTACCAGTACTGCCCACCGTCTCGACCTACTTTCACTCATGCTGGCGGCGATAGTTACAGTAATTCATGTTTTTTAGAACACCTGTGATACAGAGAGATACATATATTAAAACGACCCGGTGCTGTTATGCTCTATATCGGCACTCGTGAAAAGCATCTCATCTAAGCAAATTGCTCAGACGGAACTAACTGTTCTGTAAGTGTATCTGAATATCTGCGGAACTATTTTTAGGCGGCAGTTTTCCAATACTGCAATCACTATTCAGGTATTATGCCCTACAAACACATGAAAGGATGAGAAGAAAAGCTGCTCACTGGGACTGAAAAAAGCCTACGCAGTGGGTGGTTTTCACTCTTATTTGACTGGTTAGATATAAAGCTCACAGGAAAAGAGAAGTGGTATTTTTTCAACCATGCTTAATAGGTGAAAGCATATTTCACACCAGAAATCACACAGTAAGCATGGCGCATTGCAACCTCTTTGTGTATGTCAGGCACTGCTCTCACATCGAGCTGAATATATTTTATTCTTACCTTTCATGCTTGTATTATTTTCATTCAGTGTATATTAATTTGCATTGACCATCTAATAATCACAGACATGCACTGCACATAAATGTAAACGTGATCACAAAACTTCAGATTTTCCCCCCTAAACTTTATGGCACCGACACCATTTAAGAACTTTGAAGTTTAATTTATGCCAAAGAATGTGCTGATAAAATATATTTATTAAACTGTATGTTGTTTACAATATTTTGCTGAGGTTACGTTTGCTGGTTTCTGATTTAGTTTATAGATTTTAGTTTATAATTTTAATATACAGTGTGATATCTATCTAACACATAAACGTACAGCACTACTGTGTGCAGTGGAAACTATGGCCTGAAACACTACTATGAAATACTCGGTTTTGTTCTCCTAGTAGTTAACCAAACATTGTTCATTAAGTCTTCAATATTAAAATTGGGTCGGTTTATGAACTGTGGTGTCAGTGCTCGATTTGGCTCATTGTAACATTTTGTTCCACCACTCACTGGCCATCAGTGTCATGATTGAACAAATAATGCTTTCAAAAGCTGTAGATTTGGATAAATCTTTCGGTTCCTACGTCCTACTTGAACGTGGGTGCTAATACATATAGTATGTATCAGTCTGCTGGCAGGTTGTCTTGTGAAAAATGCAGCAAAGTGTAGCTTTATCTGAAGAGGAAGTGTGAGCTTGATTAAGCATAAAAAACTTTATTGCCATATTTAATGATGAATAAGCAACTTTGTGATGCTGAATATAGTACAATGGTACCTTGTAATACGGATTTAATCCGTTTCCGAGGCGAGTACTTAAGGGCGAAATTCCCTATTGCGAAATTATTTTCCTATAGGAAGTAAGGTAAATGCGGATAGTCCATGCTAGCCACCAGTGGCAGCCGGTCAATACGGAGCGCAGGGTCGCCGCCCCCGTTAAAGTTCGGCAGAGAAAAATGCTACTTTAACGTCATTATTGAACATAATAACTATTTATTTTAAGAATGAAATAAAGTAATTTAGTCACGATATTCCGCTGTATTTCTTAATATAATTTATTTGCAATAAAAAAAAAACTAAACTGTATTACGTTTATTTGTGTTCGTGTACGAGGGGCGCCGGACAAACAAGTGTCTATGTAGGCACGTCCATTTTTGAAAAGCATGTGACCTGAGGCTGAGCTCTGATTGGATATTTTCAAATCATCCTGGGTCGCAGCTCTGTGCGCCCTGAACCCTCCCACGTTTGTTCTTAGCGAATCAATATCGTTTCTAAATATTTGGGCTCATGTGATTGGACCATTCTCAACGAGTCTTTTCCAGCACTTCTTACGGCAAGCGGAGCTGCTGACTGGATGCGATGTGAGTCATGCCTTTATTTTATGCTATATTAAGATTCCTTTTGGTTTAAAAACGAAACTGAAAGCGGCTCCCTTTTCTTTTTGCTACCATCCTTGGCACCCATGGTGCTATGTCTTTACTAAATCTCGCACAAAACCTATGGAATAAAATCACTGTCAAAAATAATCATAATAATAAATAATAAAAAAAGATTTGTGTGTAATTCTGTGTTTTGTCCGAGTTGGATTCCAAAATCTACGGCCACGACAGCTTACAGATACGATATTTAGTGTGTTTGTTAGAGTACAACTCTGAAGTATACGACTCTGACCGTTTACAGACACAAAACTTGTTTTTTACAACTCCTCGGTTACACGGACGAATTGCAAAATTACGCCCATGAATGTAGTGCGTTAAACCGCTGTCAAAAATACGTCATCAAGTCCACATGCACAAGCATTAATATCCGAAGGAGGAGGAATCGATACGGCGCATGCGCCCTGCCGCCGTTTTAAACTCCTAAAATCTTACCTGCTATAGTTAAAACATCTCTGTAATTTTACTTCTTTTAAACATGTACGAATCTGTGAAAAAAAGAAAACTTATCTGAGACGATGAGAGAGCGCTCGGCTGCTGAGATGCCATTTTGGCGCCGGTGGTTTAAAACGGTGGCCGAATCGATTCCTCTTCCCTCGGCTATTAATGCCTGTGCATGTGGTCTTGATGACGTATTTTTGACAGCGGTCTAACACACTACATTCATAGGCGTCATTTCGCAATTCGTCCGTGTAACAGAGGAGATGTAAAAACGAGTTTTGTGTCTGTAAGCGGTCAGAGTCGTATATTTCAGAGTTGTGGCCGTAGATTTTGGAATCCAACTCAGACAAAACACAGAATTTTACACACATTATTTTTGACAGTGATTTTATTCCATAACCCCCCCCCCCCCAAAAAAAAAAAAGTAAACTTGCTTTGCTTGACTTTCCACTGACGCAAACAAGTTTTAAATGGCTCCCGGATGCACTTTAGCTTGTTAGCTCGTATGCCGAAAATGCTTTCGTATGCCCAGGCAAATTTATGTTCTTAGGGGGAAATAAATTCACTGTGCCACTGTATTTGATATGCAGACATATAACATTTTGAGCCTCGTATCATTGAAACAGTTTGTAGACCATAGCATTAAAAGCTCCTGGTAGGAAAAGACTTTATGCTCAAACTGGTTAGTTCGGTTTCAAACAGAATTCACATTAGTTTATCAATTTTAAACAAACAAAACCCCTTTTTTATACTAGTAGGCATAATAACATAATAATATGCCTACTGTTCATAACCATGCACTGTGTTGGTATGATTTGTATTTTAGAGATCTCACCGTTATCAAATGCACTCACAGTTTGTGATAGAGTGTTGGTTGTCATTCAAGTAATAATAATAATAATAAAAAAATAGATCAACAGTTCATTGTCCTCCAGGAAATTCTATTAGAGTTTTTCATTTAGAGAGCAGCCATGCACGACACCGCTTTCCTTTCATCAGCTTCTCGAGTCTCCTAACAAAAATCATTGCACGGTAACTAATAGCACTGTGGCCAAGAGTCCCTTATGGACGTTCCTCATGGGAAATGGTGTCTCAGACACACATTTAAAATCGCACATAAACACAACGCTCAGTGGTCCTACCAGTCCATCAGTCTCGGCCTTAGACGCATGACTGGGTTTAGTGTTTAGCTAAGTGAGAGAGACCGATGAAGTGGCCTGATATTGATGTATGGACTTCTCTGTTGCGCTGCGGTACTCCGTCAGCATCACCACCCCCACCCCTTACCTCACGCCGAGTCGATTCACTTTACCTGATCACTGCTGAACATGCTCTTTCACCCTGCATAATTAAAGGCTCTCACTTCAATATGCTATTTACGGATTGTAAATTCACCTGGTTGTCTCTGGAACTCCCACAGTGCATCATCCAATCAAGCATGGCCTCGCTGTTAAACCAGACCCGGATACTTCATCTGTCCTTTGCTGAAAATCCTACATGCCAAAATCAGGACATAACACTCTTGCTTTGGCTCCTTTGTACTATAGGAGCCACGCTTCGCCTCCATGCCCACAATCCATGATCTTTTTCATATTCGTCCAATTTGTTTTTAAATGTGAATCATAATCCCTGGTACAGTAGGTGATGGATGAAGATAGAGACAGAGATTGATTGCAGCGTATAGTTTATTGATGGATTTTTTTTGGCTTAGTCAGGAAGCGGCTGGTAGCCTTGGCTTGATCCACCAGTTGGCATGTGGAACATGGCAGCCTAGCCAGAGCTGATGAAATGTGTATCTGAAAGCCAGTCCACCAAGTGCCAACTTGAATGCATAGAAGCGGTGCCAGCATACCAATGAAGTTCCAGATCCACCTTGCACCTCAGCAGCAACATCGACAGCTCGACAGAATGCTTAAAATGTGTCATATTTTGAAAAAAAAAAAAAAAACTCAACAGAACATTGTATTCGTGCAGTTTGAATCCTTTTTCAATTTTCATCTTCTCATTGCTCACCATGCTGTTTTTTTAAAAAGCTCAAACCCAACGGCTTTTAATATCAAACACAAAAGAACATCCGGGGAAAGCGTTTAGATAATGTGATTACAGCTACCCAGTGAGGTTACATTAAAAAAACAAGATGATGCAAAGGAGAGCAAGCTTGTAGCATTAACAGACCTCGATCTTGTGCTGTTATGGACACGATGCATTGGTGAATAATAACTGTCCTGCTTCAAACAGTAAGCCAGGAACTCTCTAATGGAGTTAGGTTGTGTCAGCATTCCTACCTAAAGTGCTCCTTAATGACCCTGCTGTATTAGTCCAAATAGCCATCCACAAATGAGTGCCATAGTCAAGTGCCAGCTTGTTGGCAGCACACAACGCCGTTTGGTTCCAATAGAAAAGTTCCCGGTGGAAATTTTGATTTATTCCCCAGATCATGCGGCATTAACACTGAAGATCGCCAATGTGAGGTAATATTTGTATTAGCAGGCAATATTTTAGGTAATATATTTAGCCCTGGAAATATGTTGGTCATAAATTGCAGAATACACCACAGACGTTGCCAACTTTTGCACTGGGGATATGTAAAAATCTGTATTTTATAGGAAAAAAAAGAAATGAAAGAAAATCTGTGTGTGTGTGGTTTCTTTCAATTACTCCGGTTCCTCCTACCATCCGAAGACATGCGATATAGGTTGATTGCTGTTTCAGAATTGCCCATGGTGTATGATTTGAATGTGTAAGTGTGTGTGCTTTGCCCCACCATGGATTAGCACTTCATCCAGGCTGTACCTGTCTCGTGCCCTGAGTTTCCTGGGATAGCCTCCAGACCTTCTGCAACCCTATGTGGGATAAGTGGAATAGATAATGGCTGGATGGATGGATGAAAACAAAAAGTGTAAAGACAAAACTGACTGAAGTATGAGTTTATTCTCTGCTTCAAGTTTAAAACATGTCCACTCTGTTCAGCATCCACGTTGTTCAAAGTCTAAAATGATTACGTCAGGAAGGGCTGGGTGATAATAACAACAATAATAACCATTTAGATTTTTTTTTAGCCTTTTGAACCATTCTTGGATGCTATTTAATTTTCCTACATAGTAAAATTAACTAAAATACACAATGCTGCCAATTTTAATGAGTTAATGAGCCTACAGCTGGGTTCATGCTGTGCCTCACACTCAGTACATGACTATTGTACCATTTAGAAATTACAGACCCAGTCCCACCATTGCCAAAGACTTGGACAGGCTAAAATAATTGTAAATTTACGAACACCTGGATGCAAATCCTTTACGGTCAGTGACTTGCTGAAGTCTTGAACACATGGACATCACCAAATGCTCAGTTTCCTTCCTTGAGCTGCTTTGCTGGTCCTTTACTACTGTCGTCTTTAGTTGCTTCTTGTTGGTGGGTATTTCTGCCTTCAGGTTTGTCTTCAGTAAATGAGTAGCACGCTCAGTAGGGTTGAGGTCAGGGGACCGACTCAGCCCGTTAAGAACAATTCCTTTGCTTTGCCTTGATTTTCTTTTGTGGTACATTTTAGACCAGTTTTGCAACGTTAACTACATCTCAGTGGAGAGTATACTGTATCAGTAAACACGACTGACCAATTTCCAAGGGCAGCTATATACACTCATGCCATATGTCTTCCTTCACCATGTTTGACAGATGAATGCTTTGCATCCCTTTCCTCCCATTGCTTTTCCATCCTTTTCTCTTCCAATCATTCTGTTATGCCTGAAGTTCATCTTGGACTCCTCCAGGACTGGGCAGGCTGTTTAGACATTTTCTAGCCCAGTCTAATCTGGCCTTTCTGTTTTTGAGTGTAACCAGTGGTTTGCATCTTGTGGTAAACCCTCTGTATTTAAAATCATTAAGGCTTCTCTTGCCTGTAGACTTTGACAATGATACGCCTACCTCCTCCAGAGTGTTCTTGGCTTGGCTGATGTTTAGGTGTTTTGAAGGATTTTTCATCACCAAGGAAAGCTTTATCTACTTCAGCTGTCTTCCATAGCCTGCAAGGCATTTCGTTGTTGTTGAGCTTGCCAGTTTGTTCGTTTTTAAAGAATGTGCCAGGTTTGTTGATTTGCCCACGTTCTGCTATGTCTCTGATATGTCTTTTTTGAAGCCTAATGATGACTGCCTTCGCTTGTATCATCTCATCTTCATATTACGAGTTCCTATTTAACAGTTACCAAATTCAAAATGGACAGTTGGGTTGTCAACTGTCCAGTTACTTTTGACTGGTTACTGTGAGAGAGTCGAACCTACAGTATGTGGGAACTTATAACTAATGGTTCCTTACTATACTTAACCCTTACTATTGTTATAACTGGTGGCACAATGACCCCTTAAGTAACTGCAACATATATCTCCAGGGTGGGGAGTATCCGTAGTCCAGTGTGCCAGATGGCATGTGGATGGACAAAAATGCGCAAATTAAATTGCAATAGTTGTTTTTTATTTGTATCAGTTGTAATTGTTATATGCTGGTCCTGGGTAAACATGGAATTTTGCATGACCGGATCCTTACAGGATACAGTATGTTGTTGAAAGCATCCTCCAAATCTCTACCCGCTGTGGCTGTGAAAACATTTAATTTACATTATTATGAAGGGAAACTGCTCATTGAAGTTAAAACAATATGTTTCGAATGCAATTCTGATGTAATGCAGTATGATATTGTCGGTTCCTGTGAAACTGTTAGCAGTGGTTCTATTAGTAGATATTTACCCATTGAAAGGGAATAGGAACACACACACACACACACACACACACACACACACACATCAGTGAAGTGTGAAACAATCCATGTGCATTAAATCCATGGCCTCATTAGCATGTGAAGAGAAAAAGTGCACATCTCACAGCCCTCCACTGTGGAGAGGAATGAAAATGGCGTGTACCAAACTGCAGCCAAAATGAGGCCAAAAAGCAAACACACAGAACTACATGAATAAATAAATAAATAAATATATTTATATGCTAGGAGTAGTGACCTTTATAACATGTTATATAGTATATATGAGGCTTATTTAAATTTGGAGCATAAAGAAGATGTTTTAAGTGGGATGAATGAAAGTGTTTTTTTCTTTATACAATACATATCACTGTCTTTGTAAGATTACAGAAACAGCCATCTGTAGCGTATGCAAAAGTATCAAATAAATCATGAATGAAAGGCAGCGACTTTGCTTTGTCATGAAAGAGACCAGCCTTTTAAAGTCCTTTGGCAAATGTTCTTACGTTCTGTCGAAGATCAAATTACTTCCTCTGAATGTTTTGTGAAAGCTTAAAAAAAAAACTAAACAAAAGTGCATTATCTGCATAAATCAATATCTTTGTCTTTGTTCAAAAGGGGACTCTGTCCATGTAAAAGTAAAAGGTGATTTCTTTCCATCACAGAACTGCTACCTGCCATCAGGAAGATCTTTTGAACTGTTTAGGGAAAAGCTGTCATGTTAATTCGCAGAATGGAATTTGTCCTCTGTATTGGGCTTTGACTGAACAGACTTGTAACTTTGGGCTCAGAATGGTGACACATGGTCACCTCGAAAAAAGAGCAAAACAAAGCAGACGGGTTTACACTTGTTTTGGTCGCAGGTTCCTCCGGAGACTTTGCGCAGGTCATAGATCGGTGCATGAGTGCTGTTGACATAGCAATGTTGCCCTGCGGATTCTTCCAGTGCGTTCCCCTGAAACTTGAACACTACAGCTGTTTCCTTTTTCCGTTCTCCTGCTGTGATTTCCCTCACTGCTTTTTTCGACGAAGACTCTTGCTCACACATGTACACTACATCTGCTTTTGTGTACAGTACGTACACACAGGATCTGGGCGTGTGTAAATCTGGATTGTGTTTTGCAGCAATAAGCTGTGCTCACATGCAGTTTCTAAATAATCTTACGTCACCTAGTTGGTGTAGGTGTATGATGGACAGACAAGGCATTTAATGTTACGCCTAAATACTGCCTGTATATAAAAAGCAAATCAAAGAAAAAGAAAAACATGACCTAATACTCCACCATCAACACTGTATGAATACTTTCAGTTTGAGTACTTTACAGGGGATACGATCAGTGGATATTAGACTACTGATCAGAAGCTCACAGGCTCAAACCCCAGCACCACAAAGCTACCACTGAGGGGTCCTTGAGCCTTAACCTTCAACTGCTCAGATCTATAATGAAATAAATGTAAGTTCCTTTGGATAAGTGCTTCTGCCAAATGCTCTGAATGTAAATGTACTAGTGTGCATGTCATGAATAAAGAATAGACGTTAGAATAATTTGCTGTTGCATAATAATACATGTACAGTATGTATATTTTCACATTTGCATATTCCACGTCCATAGCATCTGTGGCTGGAGAATAGGCCGCAACAAGGTGAGGTAATAATTACACCGAGCTCTTGCAATAATTAAGACAACCTGCTAGGTTCCCCATCATATGCAGTTTATAAACCCATTTTGTATCTCTGTTTTTTATTGGTTTAATTAATAATGTAGCAGACCTAGTCCTGAAACAAAAGAATGGATAATGGAGAGCACCTCTTCTGAATAATAAGGCCTTAAATTCGCTGGAAATTGCTGAAACACAACAATGATTCTAAAGGGTTAATTGAATAAGTAAAGCACGCATCTTTTGCTTACATAAATAAGTAATGCACTCTTCAACCTTTCCAACTTGTGCATAAGTCCAAAAAGTATTTTACAGTTTATGTACAAGATTTCCAGCTATAATTGCTAGTCAAGGGAATTTCACTAACCTTGAGCGACCTCCAAATAGCATCCATTAATTCCGAAACTTAGCACAAACGAATATTTGTAACAATTTTGAAGGGTTCAACTTTAGAAAAGTTCAACGTTAAATTGTTTATTGTTTCTGAGGACCCTTGTGAGCATGCAAGCCCCTGAAGGTGTCGTGTGTTCGTCAGTAAATTAAAATAATTTGATCTTAACGTCAGTTCATATAAAACTGGATTTTAGAAAGAAAACGATCTAAAATACAATTTTCAGATATAAATTGCGTGTCAGACATAATATTTTGAAAAGTTACGTGAATATAGGGAGAACGTTTAAAACTATAAACAGACAGTAACCTGAGCTTGGGATTGTACAAGAGAGCCTGGAGCTGTTGCAGTACTGCCCTCTCTGCCACTCATACTGTACCACCTAATGGCAAAAAAGTGTGAGACACAAACATTTCTCCTCATAATTATACTATTCTTTCTATAATTAATGGTCTTATCTCTCATGTGCAAAAATACATTATGAATAAATTGTTATAATAATAATAATAATAATAATAATAATTAGAAAGGCTCAGAAGTCATGTGACAGATGTTGAGCGCACAATTAAGCACAGTCACAATAATTATGTAAAAAAAACAGGTTTTAGAAGTCATAAATTTGCCAGGAAGAGGATGCATTGCTATCTAAGTCTCCAGATGTGAAGCCCATTCTAATATATAGTCTGAATAAAAGCATAAAATACAAAAAATACAATTGTATAATTCTTTCTGCAAAATACATTATTTATTTATTTATTTATTTATTTTATCACAACCCTGCCCTTTTCATTATCAATGCCCTGAGGCTCCAGTAGCTGGGATGAAAACTTGGGCATGCAGGTGAGGAGAATACCACTGAACCCCAGACCTCATGCATGTTAATTATAATACATTTTCAGTTTCAAGAAACTGCATGAAGGAGTGGTCTCCCTATCTCAACTCTAATCTTATTCACTGAGGTGGAACCTTTTATCGAATATTCTTTATGGGATGTCAATAATGTAACAAAACAAATCATACACAAGTGGCCATGTTGCTTTGCATTTAGCTTTAGAGTTATTACTGTTTTTTATTTTTTTATTTATTTATTTTTTTTAGTACCTCATGAATGTTCTCAAAGAAGTCCAGATCTCACTCCATGTGATTTTCTCTATTGGGCTGCACAAAAGAGGTGTACAGGACAAAGCCTTGGACACTGGAGGACTAGGAGGCACAGATTCAGGTGGTTCTCAGTAATATCACGAACCACTTTCTTTAGAAGAGTGTGCATTCCATCCCCAGCCATTTAGGGAACCTGGGTGCTGGTACCTACAATATGCTGAAATTTAAATATTCGCTTTCATTTTCCTATGCAATAAAGTATTTACATTCTGTTTTAATAAATTTGTATTAGAAATATGGACCTTACTAAGACTTTTAACGGCTAGTTACTTTTAACCCACCCTGTGTATAACTCTGCTCTGTCGCGATTCTTTTCAAAGGTAAGGTGCTGGTTCATTTGTTTTTTTTTGTTTTTTTTTTACTTTTTTTTTTTTTTACTTTTTTTTTACGTTACAGCAGTGATTACCTCAGTATGCGCTCACGCCAGTCTCAGAGAGATGTATTTTTTCCGTTAAAACGGTGTTTCCGCTGTCTTTATGCGTTTGTTGTGAAACTTAGAAAGTGATTCCGTTAATATGCGCACACGCCAGTCTCGGAGAGATTTCTTTTTTTTCTGTTAAAACGGTGTTTCCGTTGTGTGTGTGTGTGTGTGTGTGTTTGTTGTGAAACTTAAAAGCAAGATGGGGAGAGGGAGGAAATACATAATTTTGTTTATGTATTTATTTTTTGGGGCTGTGGAACGAATAATTTGAGTTTTCATTATTTCTTATGGGAAATGATGATTTGGTTTACGAGTGTTTTGGAACACGAGCCCACTTCCAGAGCTAATTATGCTCGTAATCCAAGGTTCCACTGTACAGTATATATATTTCTAGTATAGAAATTTGAACATTCGAATTGTACTTTTTGATATTTGTAATGATATTGGATCAGTGTCGCAGCAACCAGAAGAAAACTGCAAAAAAAAAGAAAAGAAATTATGCTTTTTTTTTCCCTTAGACAACACCTTCTTTTCATTAGTGTTAACCCAATCGGGGATTAAGTGGCATTATCAGCTGCCCTACACACTGTTTACTTGTTCTAGCACGAGAGTCTTTATTATTAAAACATTAATCTCTTTGCAAATGAACTTGTAAGCCTTTGTGCCGAGCTTTGTGAAGCTCCACGGTTAGCCCTTTCCGCCATCGTGCTGGAGCTTTAAAATGGCAGTTTGCACCTCGTGCAGTAGGCATTCCCGGGCGGAATTTGCATAATGACCTCAGAAAGTTAAACATTAAAGGCAGGAACATCACAACGCAGCTGGAAATGCAACCCACCTCCTCTTCATCTGCAGCTGACACTCGACATCGCTATCGCTCCCACACTCTGCTCCTCGGTGTCACTTTGTCAATAATTGTCTTAGATTTTGTTTGTAATACATTTTAGATGTCTGTGAAAGTGTGATATGTGTATATTTAACTCCTCAGATCAATTGTTGCATGGTTGGCATTGAAAATCAAAATGTACACACTTGTATTCAGGGACACGGTGGCTTGGTGTTCAATATCGTCGCTTCATGCCTCCTGGGTTGGAGTTTGAATCTTGCCACCAGTCTGTTCATAGATTTTGCATGCTTTTAACATGCATGGTGGATTTCCTGCCACAGACCAAAGAGGATAATTGGAGGCAGATTGCCCGTAGTTAATGACTGAGTGTGTGTGTGCTTGTGCCCCGTGATAGGTTGGCATCCTATCCTGTTAGGGCAGGGGTGACTCAATCGGTTAAGGCTGTGGCTTATTGGGTTACTGATCAGAAGGCCGGGGGTTCAAGCCCAAGCACTGCCAAGTTGCCAGATCAAGGCCCTAACTGGGGTATGTGACATGGGTGCACAGGGCCTTACCCAGGAAGTTACACAGATAATGGACAACAGCCTCATGCATTCCAGTCTGAGCACTGATTGACATAACATTCTATGAGAGTGAAAAACAGAAATATAGAAATATTATTTCTTGTAACTTTTTTATTTTTTGGCATCATGGTGGCACAGCAGTTAGTGTCTGCACTTTCTTTCTCTGTATGTAATGGTTTCCTCCCCTAAAAAGATCCCAGTGGGATGATTACCTAAGATAAATTGCTCTTAGGTGGGATTGACTTTCTAAATGTGTTTGCATGGTGCCCTGCAGAGAAGCACTGTTTTATCCAGAGTCTATTCTTCACCCAGTGTTCATGGAATAGGAGAGTCCTTTGTGTAGCAATTCATGTATCGCCACAATCTCTCCAAAATCTATAAAAATAATAATAATAATAATTTATAAATATGTATATGTTTTTATTTTAAATTTTGCGCTTCCTCTATAATCTTGCAAGTAGTAGTGCACACTGAACATCTTCTGTGGCAGGAGCCAATTATTGCAAAGTTGGTTCAGAATTTCAACAAAATCCGAAACAAATTTGGATATTTATTAAATCGTGATACGATACGTGCAGAATTGCAATACAAAACTAGATATCATGATACTGTATCCCTGGAGATTCCCTCCCATCCAGTAATGCCTCCTTCTCCTTAAGTAAGAGAGGAAATGCTGCTGTTTTTCTCATGCTAACTGAAGCTGTACAGTATGAAAAACCTAGGTTTTAAGTCATTATAAGGATGAATTCCTTCTTAACAACTAAAACTGGCGTAACTCTTTGATCCATGTTGTTCATAACTGTAGGCGTTTGGTTTAGGACACGGCACAACATGGCAGGAAATAACGACAATAAATACGAAATAAAACGGACAAAAAAGAAACCATCGCAGCATACAGTGCTCATCCATCGTACGAGCGTGTTAATCAAGGAAAAATCAGTAAGACAACACGTTTGAAATGCTCCCGGTGGGGTACGGAGCCTTGCCGAGGATGGAAAATAAAACATCACAGATCTGTGTCTGGTTTAAATGAAGCGTAATGGTCATGAATATAACAAAAACATAGTTGTAAAAAATTTCATTTAATGCCCCGTGGGTTCACTGCGATCATAAAAAGGGAGTCCATACACATATTATCTGAGCAGGCTGGTTGAAATATCCTAATTTGTCAGCAGAATGAATGTGTTAACAATTTTGCTCAACGTCCTATGAGGATAATCCGCAGTCAGCTGAGGAGGGTATTGTCCAAATAGACTGCGTTACCTAATAAATTGCACAACCAGCAAAATAGCGAGTGAGAATGTGATGAGTTCCTCGTGCCTCCTTCCCTCCTTTCTGGCAGGCTGTGCAAAGTAATAAGGGCCCTAAGCTCCAGCAGACTTCCTAATAACAAGCTTGAGGTTATTATTCAATGATTCGTGCTGCACCTCTGCCTGCTCACCTTGAACTACCTGTGTGTTATATTTCTGTTCAGAGCTGCCGGGTGAATGAACCCATAGGCTTGTGGCCAGAAGAATAGCACAAACTAAAATCACACACACACACACACGCACACATACACTCACGCACACACGCACACACACACACACACACACACACACACACACACACACACACACACACACACACACACACACACACACACACACACACACACACACACACACACACACACGCGCCACGCACACACACACGCACACACACACACACGCACACACACACACACGCACACACACACACACGCACACACACACACACGCACACACACACACGCACACACACTCAAACACCTGAAAACCCACACAAAAGCACCATACCCCAGTGTAATTTCTCACTGTAGAGGCTAGACAAACAACCCGAAGGAACGTATAGAGGTAAAAACTCTGGGGGGTTTTAGACGTCATCAGTTAAGCTGAGTAACAGAAGGCAGAATAACATTATAATCCCCAATGAGGTTATATTTTATCCTTTGGGCATATTCTGCTCAGCATTCTTACCATAAACTTTGTAGCTGATACGTCATTAAAGACAGATTTCAGACAAAGCGCCCTGTTATTCAGGCATAATACCCGCGCCATTAGTTAGTAGACAATTGGAGTTTTGAAGAATACCTTGGACAGTGGCATTAAAAGGTCCCATATTTTACCAAATTTCTTTAACAAATGAACATAATATTAACACAAAAGTGTGTCTGGGGTTGCTCAGTGGTTAAGGTGTTGGGCTGCAGATCAGTTGTTCTACCCCGTTGCCACTGTTGGCTTCTTGAGCAAGGCCCTTAACCCTCAAATGCCCACAGATATAATGAGATAACTGTATATTTAAAAAAATATGTAAATACTGCAGCTGAAACACCTAAATACAGGACTCAGATAATGTGTTTTTTTAAATGCATCAAACTCCCTACAGTATATTTCGCTCTTGCTCCAAATGCATTGTTTCACAAACTGAGAAAATATCCATATATGAGGTCACATTAGGGGGACATTTTAAGCTTAAAAAGCCAGGATTTTTTTTTTTTTCCTCACACATTTCCTTGTTTGTTCAGGCACACCAGAGACCCATGTGAATGTCTAAAAAGTGAATTTTCTGCAATAGTGACCCTTTTAAAGCTGTAAAATGCACTTTTGATTTTGAAGCATGACAGATTTCAGCTTGTATTAGGCTGTCTAAAAGACTTTATCTGTGTGAGATTTGACCGTTGCTATGGCTTACAACAGAGTTTAACATTCAGTATTACATGTACTGTATACCAAGATAACCCTCTGAAAATCCAGCATTTACAGTTAATTTCCTGCAGCAGCTTTAGCTTCATTAAAATGAGCAAATCATCATTTTACTAATCAAATTTGACTAGTATATTTTAGTAGAGGTTTGGAGACTGTGAGCTGTTAGGTGATAATATGAAAAGCTGAACGCGAGTGAACAGTATGAGGGAAAACAAAGGTAGAATTTGGTGCTGCAGAATTATTTGCATAAAAATATGTACGCAGTATGGATCTGTGCGATAGTTTGAATGCAAAATGCTGCAATTTATTACAGATAATGAGTTAACGTTTGGTCACTAACGAATCTTTAAATACTTTTGAGTTGAAAAATAAATATTGGCGCGCATCTTCTTAATGAGATCATTTGTGCGATTAAATATTGCAGTTTCATCAAATCAAACTGTCATAATCATCAAATCAAATCTATACTGTAGGTCATAAAATAATTACAATGTGGTTCAAATTTTGCAGCCTTAGTATAATTAGGCTGTTAGCCTCAGCTTTAGGTATGTGAAAGTAAATTCAACTTTTAATAGTAACTTATAACTGTTAAGCAGTTACTAACTTGATAGAATTCTGTAATTGTGTGTAAATCAACATCTGCGTGTCACTAAATATGTGATTAATCCTTCAAAGGAATTCCTGGAGTGTGTCAGAGAATTCGAGGGGCGGCTTGTGTCATTATTAATATAAATCTGTTTTAAACAGGTAAACAGTAAGTCTAAACACCATAAAGCATGTCCACACTATTAATGCATCTCTTACATTCTTTCGTGAGCTTTGTTTTTATTGCAATGCCAAACGTGAAACCCGGTTACTTCTTATCAGCCGCAAGTCCTTATTGTAAAGATCCACTATACAGGTTCTACTGACATATTAAAGTTTTATTTAAGCCGATGTTGGAATCTGTGGTTGATGTATTGACCTTGGATTTAATGTGTCACTAATGTCTTACCTAAATCACTAAAAACCCAATGAATGGGTTCAAAGGTCAGAATTTTGTTCCACAGATGATCTAGAGAGAAGTTTCATGAGGCTTGTAGAATAATGGAGCTCATGCTAGATTTATCGACGATTTGTGAACCTTTCTAGCCCTGGCTTTTTCACAGTGACACATCTGTCCCGAGTCATTACCGCATTTTCAATGACACCTGAGCCGCCACACTTTGTCTGTAGGTGGCTGTTATTAGGACACTGTCTCACCAGTACAAACACACTCTTTCTGTTTAACTGGAAACACGGGTGGAAAAAACTTAAATAATTGTACTTCTTTATTATAAGGACAGTAGATCTTATTTTGTCATACAGTATATTTATACTTCTACAGTTGAGAATTATTGTACGGAGCCTTTCTGGTGACACTGGCTGAAAACTGGGCTTGGGGGGAGGGGGGAAGGCGTTTTGGTTGAGGGGGATGGAGGGGGAGTTGGCAAGGTGCTTTAGGTTAAGATCTCCGAAAAGCCCCAGATGCTGAAAAAAAAGCATGATACTATGATCTGACTCAATATGATGTCATACAGAACGTTGTTAACCACTTTTCAGCATAGGTTTAAGGCTTTCTGAGATAATAAAAATCCCTCTGCACCTTTGCATCCTCAATGTATTGAGATCACATAGGTCTGACTGTAAGAATCCCCTAGGAGGAGAACATCAAAATCATGAAATCAGCACTTTTAGAAATCAGAACTATTCAACATTAGCACTTTCAGACATCGGCACCATCATAGCAATAACGGTGACATAATAGCCATGATGTCATTGTGCTGATGTCATAGTGCTCGGGCCCCAATCCTGCATGGCCACGGTGAGTAGTTAACATGTTCCAGGTCAAAAGGTAAAAGGTCACTAAACACATTTATCTGTACTTTCTAGTTCACTACATTTCTGCATGGTGTTGTGTTACATGACCACAGTGGTGTGAAGTATTTAAAGCAGTAATATTGCCACCTACTGACTGTTATACTGAACATAAATGCATACTGTGCCTTTCCTTCATGAAACACTAAATAATGTAGCAGGTGTTTGAAATCATAACGGGATGCACATAGTCGGGATGTACACACACACACACACACACACACACACACACACACACACACACACACACACACACACACACACACACACACACACACAGGGAGAGAGATGGAGAGACTTTTAGTACTGTATAAATTAAAGGATAGCCTGATCTCATATACCCTTAGTACATTTGATACTTAAGTACATTTGAAGTTACTTTTGAATGGACTTTTAAAAGTACTTTTGTACTTGTACTCAAGTAGAATTGTAAATGGAGGACGTCTACTTTTACTTGATAATCAATATTTTCCCTTGGGTGTTTACTTCTGCTTGTACTCAAGTGAAAGTTTTGTGTAGCTTGCCCGCCTCTGCATTTAAGCTCATTAGTGTAAAAAAAAGAATTGTATTACTTTGCATAAAGGTATAATGAAAACGTAAATAAGGAATAAAAACTGGTTTTCATTACCTTTCATTATGTCTATCAAAAATAGAATGCTGAAAATAGTATCCGAATCGACTAGACTAACACTGGCTGCTTCATATATATATATATATACCGTACACTGTAAAGCAAACCAATCAGGAAGCAGGTAGCTGTTAACCAGACAGCACTGCTTGTAAATTAGTGATGTATTGCATGGGTCAATAGATCCCTTCTCTCCACAGGAAAAAGAGGGTGTTAGTGTGTGAATGCAACCTGTGCAGGGTCAGACTGAGGGTCTGCCTTTGTGTTACAACCGGGTATTGATCCTGACTTCTTTCAGCACATCCTTTCCTTTCCTTCTCCTCCTTCTCTCATCAGTAAGAATTCGAAAGCAGTCAAGGTTTGGGGAACAAAGGGCTGACAAGCAGCACTAAAAGGTTACTTGTTTCCATAGAAGGAAGACAGATGTTATACTGTACAGTCTATGTATGGTTAACTGTTACGAATAAAACAAAATGTAAAAGAAACAGTTCAATCACATGTACTTGGTTCAATACTGTATATACTGTATCAGTTCCTTGTACAATCTTTTTCTTTTTGCATGTGAAGCGAAATGTTGCAGTTCCTCTGTAATCCTATAGGTGGTGCACTCTAAACTCTTCACACATTTTCAAAATCTTGTAAGAATATCTGTCTCTAGTACTTACTCCAAAATGTGCAATATGTGACACCGAAACCCAAAATTGCTTTTCATCCAAATACAGGACTAAAATTAAACAACCCTTCCTAGGTGTAAAGTATAAAAATATAATATTCAGTCCAGTATATTATTACAGTAGATTGATATTAACAATATCAATTTTCTTGTATTGGAAAGACATTAACGCCTCAAAAAATATTAAGCTCCCTTTTACTGATGCGCCAGCATCGGGTATTGGCCCAAGACTATGCTAATGTACTTATATTCTTAAAATAGTTCCAATACTTCTGAACTGATATAACTTTACATAGTACAGCCGGACACACACTACACCGTCGCTTTTTTATGTTTTTTGTTTTTTTTGTTTCAAAGTGGGTGTCATTGAACGCTGATGAGATAATCTTTCTGGTCGCGAAAGAAAGCATCATGAGAGAGAACATCGGGTATACTGTAGCGATCAGGACAGCTTGTGTTTTCTCGCCTTAATGTCAGCAAGTAAAAGTAAAGTTAAGGTGATGCGCTAGTTTGCACTGCTTATTGTTTTAGTCTGTCTGGTTTGCTTGGCCAGCTTAGCAGGGCATGTCATTGTTTGTCTCTGATTCTGGTGTTTTTGACAGCGGCTGTGTTCTGTGACAGAAGTGACAAGCGTGGAAGTAAAAGACACGTATTTATTACAGTATATCTGATAAATGCAAACTTTAACCTCCAGACTCATGTGTCTACATACAGTAACTGAACAGATGTGCAGAATTTGATGAGTTAGAAGGCTTCCTATCAAATATTTCTTTTTCATAGTTCCTGTTGTGACTTCATCTATAAGGTTGTGTTGCTATAACTGTTTATGAGCCGTTGCCATGGTACTGCAGGAATTTTATTAAAATGCTCAGGTATGTACTGTAATAATCTTTTCATGTAATGGCTTTCCTAAAAAGAACAAATGCATCAACAGTCAGTTGCGGGAGATTTCAGTCTTCAGGTTCTTCACTGATGTTTGGACTAGCAGTGTCAGCACTGTGTACCTCATCAGTTTAGCTGCGCAGTGGATAGATAAGGCTATTCCTCTGCAGGAATCACTCTACATGCAGAAGAGTTTCAGGCTTCACACTCTGGCAGTGCAATAGCAGGTGCATTTGATGCGTGGCTTGTTCGCGGTGTGCTCTTGCACCGTGTCAGATACCAGATACTGGGATGGGTACTCTGTATCTGCAGATATCTAAATGGAAGTCCGACAAAAAGTGTTATTCCTAGTCACTTTAGTATGTATGTATGTATGTATGTATGTATGTATGTATGTATGTATGTATGTATGTATGAATCTATCTATCTATCTATCTATCTATCTATCTATCTATCTATCCATCTATCCATCCATCCATCCATCCATCCATCCATCCATCCATCCATCCATCCATCCATCCATCCATCCATCCTGCCTGTCTCTCTGTCAGTTCCTGGAAGTGGCAGTTTCAGGGCAGGATGTTAAGCTTATTTGTGGCACAACACGTCAGGAGCACACACAGTACCAGCAGCTTGTGTGGATGAAAACGGATCTGAGAGCAGATGTCACAAGAAGTGTGTGCAGAGGGGAAATAATCTGCTGGGAAAATTCAATACATTTCGCTGAGGCTGGTGAAGTATGTGGAGTTTTGTTTGATCAACTCAAAACCAAACACAAAAAAAAAAAATGAAGAGAAGCACTCAGCATTTATTAGAACACACAGGACAGCTCTGTAATAATCCAGCAAAGCTGCATGAGTAAGAGTGCCCTTATTGTGAATATCGACTGTAATTTTCACCCTAGGCACGGGGCTACATGCAGGGTGTTGCGTTTTACACATTGTAGACACGAGTGAACCAATTTTGGTGTACTTTTTTGTTCTGTCAGTGAAAATGGTTCCAAAAGAGGAACCCCAGTGTTTTGCAATGTAAAGGATGATTAATGGTTCTGCAGAAAGTCTTGTAGCAGTGTACACTAGAGAGTGTGCACCTCCCTAGAACAACAGACTACGACCTGGAACTGCGATCGTTCCATCTGGTAGCATTGCATTTTCCAGCTTCTTCTTCCATTTTTGAATGTTGTACTGACGATCTCCTCTAACATCAAAAAGGAACTGTTGTTCAACATCTGTTAGCTGCAACTCCAACAAAATACCGCTATACCTCTATACCGCTTCATACTTTATTCAGGGTCGCTGGGGGCCTGGAGCCTATCCCCGGAGACTTAGGGCACACGCACATACACACGCACTATGTGCAATTTGTAAATGCCAATTAGCCTAATCTGCATGTCGTTGGACTGTGGGAGGAAACCAGAGTACCCAGAGGAAACCCACCAAACACGGGGAGAACTCCATGCACATGCGCACAGAGACAGTAATTAACCCAGGGCGGGATTCAACCCCAGACCCTTGAGGTGCAAGGCAACAGTGCTAACCACCATACCACCGTGCCGCACTTCTACGTTCATTCACACTAAAGAAGTCATCAGAGAGAGGCGAAGACACTTAGCACAGTGGCGTAGAAACTCCACTGCCAACTAGTGGTTTGATCATGTAATTGCAGAGTAATACAGACACACCAGCACATGTACAGTATAGCCTCCACCATAGACACTATAAAATTATATATGACTTGCCACACTGACTACAAATTAAAACATTCGAGATGGTAAAATCTTGCAGTTCCTCTAAAATCCTACAGCATTAATACTCTAACTCTGTTTAGAACTATCATGAAATCTTAAAAAAATTTAATTGAGGATAATATTGAATAATATCATATATTTTAATATTGGATATATTGTGATTCAAAACCGTAATACAAATTGAATCGGCAGCTAGGTATCATGATAATGATTGTATCGGGCGATCCCTGGAGATTCTCATCCCTAGTAATTACATTTAGCAAATACATACAAGTGTAAAGCAATAAAATGTCCTGGTATAATTGTACTAAATATCAGCACTTCTGAGACACTACTTAACCAATCATATTAGTAGACGGGAAATAACTGGTATATGAACATTGTAGGAAGATTATTTTTTCCTGATTTAGGATTTGCTTCAATATAGTAAGTACTGTATGTTAGTTTTTAGGAAAATCGATATATTTTTCAAAAATATTTCTGAATGTGTTTCTCTCTCTCACATACACACACACACACACACACACACACACACACACAGACAAGAAACTACAGTAATCCAGTCCGTATCTATTTAGAACTATCTTATTCTGAAAACTGTCTATGAATGTATCATTATTGCAGACTGTACAGTAGTGAGTGTTTAGTGTCGCACGTGCGTTGTTCCTCAATTACCAAAAGAGTTTACACAGGGTTTGAAAAAGCCTGGCTGCAAGTCCAAATCATTTACAGAAGAATATGAATCAAACAGGCATTGTCTGGGATCCTTCCATTCTGCTTTCTCTTTCCTTAATGAAACGATATGTAATATTGATTTTATGCCTCACAATGTACATAAAAATTTAAGTAGATGAAAGTTGATTTAATTGTATATAAAGATGGTGTTTGTGTCATTAAGTGGCACTGTCAAGTATTATCACTCGATTAGTTTATGTGTATGACTAAAATGTCACAGTTAATTTGGTGTGCAAAGTGAGTTTATTCATATTATCACTTAAACCCTAACAAGCTGTTTGCACAAACAGTAAAAGGAAAGGAAACAAACTATCTTGCACTTCACGACACATGTAATCAAACAGCTGTTGACATCTGCAGATGGGTTTCATTTCTCCTATTTATAGCCACTCTGCTCAGAACACCATTTTCCTTATCTTTTTTGCAATATATTTTTTAAAAATTTCTTAGTGAAGTATTGGTGCTTATATTTTCATATGGTATGCATATAATCCAGACTATGCCTGTGCCAAAGAAGCTACTTCTGAAGTTTATGCAACATGGATGTGAGTAATCTTGCTTCCCTAAAAATGTTAAGTTGCTAACTTAGAGAGATGATTTTACTGTATATGTGTCTCAAAAATGGCCATGCTCAGCATTATACTGTCTCGCGTCAGACCATAATGATTTAAAATGCAAATTGTTTATATTTCTTTCTAAGTAGTGATAGTGAAATTGGTGTAGGCTTTTAGAAGCATATGACCTGCAATAATTGTTGCTTTAATTAAAGCATTAAAATATTGCAACATTCATTTTACATGGTTTGACACTAAAGTCAAACCATGTAAAATGAATGTTGCAATATTTTAACATTTAGCATTTTAGAATAATGCAATTTTTTGTCTTATCATGTGAAATCTAAATATTTACAAAAAAAAAGAAGCATGGATTTGGAGATTAGAAGCATTAAGTATTAGGAAAAACAGTGTTATTTGATCCTACTGTATCTGAAAATGAACTTTTTCACCTAGGTCGGACACGTTTTAGCACCGATAACATGTTTTGCATAAAATAAATTATTATTATTGTAATTGTCATTATTATTTAGGGGGGAAAAAAATCTAAAATGTTCTTAAAAACAAAGAATTCCCATTTGTCCCAATACTTTTGGCCACCTCTGTCATTTTATTTCTAGTCTAGATTTTGGTTTGGGGTCTAGACTACATTCATACGAAGCGTTTCAACAGCCTGTCATACTGTGCGTGTGTGTGTGTGAGACCAAGAAAATATGACCATGAATTTGTATGATCCTGAGAAACAGCAAAAGCGTACTGTCCTGAAGCTCCTCTTGTTTCTACAGATGTAAAATTTACCTTACAGCTTTTCCTCTGGCTGCTGCTCTGTACTGACACTCAGCATGCCTGACGAAAATGCTTATCAAACAATCCTTCACTTCACCATATCAACATTTACACAAACCCTTTGATGTGTGGCTTGGTTGTTACCATACTGTACAAACCGTGACGCTATTCGTACCAAGCGCCGCGATTTGATTTACAGCAGGACTACTGTCAGATCAGCTGTGATAGAAAATTAATTAACAGCTTCCGACTAATCGTAATTGCGAATTCTACATTGCAGCGGTTATTACATGCCTTGTTAAACAAAACATGCAGTCTTGAACAGACTGATATAATTACTGAAAATATAGTTGAATAATAAGCTGATAATCTAACAGCATACTCACACTGAGTGAAAAATCTTAATGGTGACAGCAGATGGGCTTCATGTTGCATGCGCTTTCACGCGCATTCCGATTTTCAAGCTAAGAATCAATGCTTGTTATGAAATAAATAAATCATCAATTAATTATTTTGAACATAAACATGTTGAAAAAGACGAAGCATGTGCATGTTTAGTGATTAGAGCTGATATATCAGCCAGTGTTGTGGTCAGCTAGTGAAAGGACGACTGCATTGTTACGTAACATTTAAATGGCTACAACAGCTGCACAGTGGAGCACTTAGAGCGATAGTGAGATATCTGCCTCACATCATAAAGCAGCTGGATCATGTGACTCTAATTTTATCCTGTAGCAATTGAGCCAGCCTTTTCCTCCTATACATTCAGCAACATATGTGTTTTGCTAATTACTTTTTTAATATACTGTCTTGCTAACAAGATGGAGGCCTGTGTCATGCATGGACACACACACACACACACACACACACTCATACTGTATGTGCATGTACATACAGTACACAACTTCAAAGGATAGGTGTAGATGAGTTAAAAGTGATTATTTTCACGCTATTGTGTGATCAAAGCTCTTTAATTGGATTAATTAGCTGATTTGCTTAATTAGCCAATTAACTAGCCATACTTTTATGTTCTAATTAAATGCCTCTTTTCTTGATTTTCACTGCTTTTTTTCCTTTTCATAAGGTAAGATCTGATCACATTTATAGTTTATGAAGAAACCTGCTCAAAGACCATAAAAACAATAATTAACAAATGAATACATTTATTAAATATAAGTCAACCTACAGTATAATTCTTTATCAAAACTGTCGGATTCTGAATATCAGGGCAGTAATTGGGATTTAAGCTCGTTAACCGAAAAAAGATCCAATTCCTCTGCAAGATATTTTTGCTGGAAAATCATCTTAAATTTTCTTCTAAGTATAAAAGTGCCTATAAAATATTTACACTCTGGCCATGTATAATGCTTGCCCTTATTAAAACTTCGGCTCTGAAGCTGGCTCTCGTGTTCGACTTTGCTGCTTCCACTCTATACCGCTCTGACACGTCCATGTGCTGAAACAGTGTGATGCAAGGTTTTAGGATAGGATCCGTTCCTTCTTTCCTGCATCTCTTCTTACAAGAACAAAAGAATCTCACGCCCCCAGGCTGTCCTCGCCCCGCTTCGTTCTGTGCAATATGTGTGAAATGTGCTGCTGTAAAGACAGCCAGCCACTGTAAATTTGATTCCTCCAAAAAAAAAAAAAAAAAAAAAAAATTGGAAAGAAAGAAAAAAAAGAAAATAAGATTTGGTCAGAAATTTGCTCTGACGCTGCCTACTGTATCAGAGTAAATCCAAACAGATGTTTGGAGCCCCGTGGCATGAAAGGAAAGCTCATAATTACTCACGCAGTGGCGGGAACGTATATGCTGATGAGTTTATTTTCTTTGCGGCAAAGTGGAAGAATGCTCCCGCTCATCACCCTCACAGTCTACAGCAGGGATCGGAACAGAAGCTTCCTCGAATCGAACTCTTTGTGGTTGAAAATGATAAAGACAGATTTCTGCAACATAGGAGCAAGGGAAGACATGTTGCTCCAGTTGCAGTACACTGGATGCTTGGTTGCATTCACATCTTTAGCTTGCCGACGTTTGTAATGGTTTGATCTATAAGGAATCATGCCTGCTTATGAATTGTATCCCTGCATTGCAGAGTCGAAATCTATTGCTTCTCTACCTGACATGCCTGAAAAGTTTGCAACAGAAATAGAACAGTGCTGTGCAATTTTGTGCAAATCAAACACATTCAGCTGGTAACAGCACTGCAAGTCTCACCAGCTATGTGTCTCAGGAACTGTGAGTAGGAACAAATACTGTATGTTGAAAAAAAAAAAAGGAAAAAAAAAAAAAAGGAAAAAAAAAAAGGGTTTGACATTGAGGGGAATAAAAAGGAAAGCATAGCACCATTCCTCACTCCTGTTGGTGGTCATGAGATCGTTTAAACTTTGCTCGGATTTATCACAGGTGCAAACGCTCTAATGGCCCTGTCCCAAATGGTGCACTTGCAGCATTGTGATTTTCATTTGCATCTGCCAAGTAGGTTCAGAAGGCCATAGGGTGACCCATTTCTCATGTTAGGCTTCAAAAAGTGCTCATCAGTGCCCTCTATACACCATGTAGTGATGCCTGCGATTAAACCGAGTCAGCAGCGGTCTCTGAAACCTTTTGCCGTTATTAGCGAGGGCCGACGGCCAAAAATAGATTCCTTATTAATTTAAATAGATAAGGAAATAGATTCCTTATTAATTTACATCGTTATTAGCCAACGTTGGAGTAATATGCAGGTGAATAGTGTTAAAATGATCTAACCAAGTGTGATCAGTTCCCTAATTCATCTTTAAGGCCTTCACTTTGATTTATAAGGAGCTACGTCATGCAAGCAGCTGATTTGTCGCTACCATGATACATCATTCAGATTTGTAGAGTGAGATCTCATGGGAGTTTTTTCTTTTTTGTGGAAATGAGAACATTATTCATTTCGATATCATTTGTTTCCCAAGGGAAAACAGAGTTTAAAAAGTCATTGGTCATCAGAAACGCGTATCTCCATATCCATATTCGAATCATATTCGTCTCACTCGCTTGAGCATCATTTTGTGACTTTCCAGGAGCAAACATAAAAGCACCTCAGTAAACTCGAGCAAAACGAAATCCTGATGATCATAAATGCTCACTTTTGTATCTTGACGAGAGACGCTATTTATAATAATCTTATAAATGAAAAATGAAATGAAATGAAAAAAAATCATTAGCATTCTTCAGTCCTCAACTCTGACGAGTTCTTCATTATTTTTCTTTAACAGCAGTAAAGGAAACTAATAAGCCTTTTTTACAGTAGTGTCTGCTGCAAGAAGTTTATATTAAGGCACTAAGGAATCATTTCTATAGCAACTATTTCACCCAGGTTTTTGTAGGCTAGAAGATCCGCAAAGACTGATATGAAGCATAACATGGGTGAAAAATGTTGATGTGGCGTTTTCTCTTTGTTTTGCAACAAATCGGGTACATTTTCAGAGCATTTTTGTTCGTATTCACTATTAAAAGAGAGAAAAAAAGAGAGGCTGGAAAGTGAACAAGCTATACACCGATCATCCACAACCAGGTGAATATAATAACATGATTATCAATTATATACCAGTAAACTGGACCAGGAACCCAGGCACCCAAGCCTCACCCATGCCTGTGAGGGCCAAAGACCACCATGTCCAGTCCGATCTCACACACTTTTTTCAGCATAAATTGCTAAAAAAAAAAAAAAAGTTAAGTCTGGCTATGACAGAACACCCTGTGCACCACAGCCTGCTGCGTACAGCCTCAGCAAAATCCCCAGATCGAAATAAGTTTGAGCACCCATGAGTATTCTCTGGACAAACAGGTCTGATCCACGGAGGCCCCACGCTGCAACCCAGAGTGCCCAAAGGGTCTGTTTCTACTGTAATGTCAGACACCACAGCACACCCCAAAGGCCTTGCAGAGCTGCATATACAGTGTACGGTGGTACCTCGGCATACGAATGCCCTGCCTTAAGAATTTTCACCTTAAGCAATGAAATTTTGCAAGAAATTTGCCTCGGCATGATAAGGATTTGAGCATTTGCTCGAACGACCGAACAGAGCTGAAATGAACGCAACTTACACCTAAGTTTGTGCATATATCCGCGGGCCGTTCAAAACTTGTTTGCATGAGTAGAAAGCCAAGCAACGCAAGTTTGCATGTTTTGTGCAAGATTAAGTAAGGACATACAGGCAACATCATGGGCCCCAGTAATGTTATCAAGGACGGCAGCGCTTTCAGTTTTGTTCGTGAAGCAGCCATTTCTATTCTCCACTTACGTGTTTGGATTATTGGATTATAACTATTCCGAGACGAAAGTGCATTTTATTTACACACAGTAGATACGGTGCATATCCTTTCATTGAAATCAGACAAACTACCTCAACGGCATCCGAAAAAAAGAAAAAAAAACATACAGTTACTCCGATGAATTTCTATGTTTTTTGCAATTTCCAACATAAAGAGAAACGATTTTGTTGAGGAATTGACCGGAACTATCGGTCAAACTGACTCAGAGGTGGATGCTAACTTAAGGAGCTTTTAATAAAAGAATTGACGACTGGGTCATGATCTGTGTGCAGCCTTTCCAGGAGGAAAACATGCCATATTAATGACTGCTTGAAATATATGAGTGCTCGGGAAATGCTGCGAGAGATTTGCCCACTACCACGTAGGTTAAAAACATGCTGGCAGATAAGTCCTTGACAATTCACTTCTCGACTCTGCACAGATTCGCCGCTCCACATGGCATTCGCTCCACATGGGTAACTCTACATCACTACGGACAAAATTAGATACAAATGCACCACACTACTGAGACTTTGAACCCCGTTAAGCACTAAGATAATCCTTCAGCGCTCCAGAGCACACGGGCCATCCACCAATCCCTCAAACCTCCTGATGAGGTGTTATCTGATCAATTAGTTCCAGTGCCATTATACCTCACTAAAGCCTTCAGGTGAAGTGAACATCATGCAGAAACGCTGCTGGCTGGATGTCTTAAACTCACCCTTAAAGTCCCTATAAAAGGGGTGAGGATAAATGGATGCTCGTACATGTCCCGGTTATGCGTTAATAAATTCCAGCAGTCCAGTCTTATTCCCAGATTTCCTCCAGGGCGCTGAGGGTAAATATAAAGACACCTGAATTATGCAAGTTGAGCATGTAAATGTCACGGCTAAGTTCAGCACTTCTTCCATTGTTTCACTGGCATTTTCAATATGTTTTATGTATTTTATAATTAGTCAGGATCCCCAGAGGCCATAGAGGTACGGGCCAGAGCATCCGTCTAAGATGTCACTGCTCAAGCACAGGGTTTCATTTAAAAGGCAAATTTGAAGCAAGAATTCTGCCAAGATATTTTAGTACAAAAAAGCGTCCCTAAATTACTTCACTCCTCTCCTTCCCCTTCCAAAAGATAAAGGAAAGCGCTCAATTAGCGCTCGTGGCACGAATTCTGGAAGCCGCGCGGATTTGCACTGTGGTTAACGCTCGGTGGAATTAGCATCAGTCTTGCTTTTTTTCTTCTTTTCGAGATGGCAGACAACACGCAGAGCTGAGATAAAGTAACGCCAGCGGGAGGAAACGTGGAAGTGACGCCATTATAAGAGGGTGCGATAGATTGATAGATAGATGAAGAGACCGGGAGAAAGAAAGATGATTTGCCTTGAAAAGAACTGGTTTAGCAACTGTGAGACAACCGCCTTCTATGCTCCTCAGCAGATGAATGCAATTTGCTTCTTTTCCAACATAATCAACTGTGAAAGACTGTGAAGTGCTCCGAACTCAACCTTGGGAGTGACAGAAACAAAGAGATGCACATGAGGTGTTGCTTTAGCCATTATTGAAATGTTTGTTTACAGAGACATACATAATGCTTTCACAAGACCCCCTTTACATCTCACACGAATGGAAGCGTTTGTGTGTTTGTGGGAGGTAAAAGTAGTATACATAAGAGCATTTTATACGTGTGTGTGTGTAAAGGGTAAAGTGTGCCTGCAAAGCATTTCTACATTATATGTATCTCATGGACGTCCCCAGAAGAGTTTTTACAAACCTTTTGGGTAAATGAGCACTTTATGAAGCGTGGTTACAGTGTGCACTAAAGTGCACAGTGCATTCAAGTCAAACTGGGACTTTTAGATGAACAATAGCAAAGTTATGAAAGTAAAAAACTCTCTTTATTTCTCTATAGAATCCCCTGCTACAATAATGCACTCACCTCGGCGTTTCACTAGTGCTTGGATACCATTAAGGTAAAAAGTATGCTGGAACCATGATCGGACTACCTGCTGCACATCTGGAACGCTGGCGTTCCAGGAACTCCTTTAATCGTGGAAATGTTTTGGAGTGAGGTCAGGACTGTATGTGGGATGTGGCGATAACTTGTTCACAAGAACAACTGCATGCATGTATGCTCTGAGCCACCTAGGCTTGGATCGTCATTCATTCAGTTACATATACAGTGGAACCTTGGATTACGAGCATAATTCATTCCAAAACACTCGTAAACCAAATCAAACCTTCCCATAAGAAATAATGAAAACTCAAATAATTCGTTCCACAGCCCAAACAAATAAATACAGAAAAATAATTAATACAATATATAAAGTAGAAATAAAACAAATTAACCTGCACTTTACCTTTTAAAAAAGTTAAAATAAATCCCAACAGATAAGTGTTTCCATTTGTGCGCGCATGCCCCGTGTATTTGTATTTGTGTGTGTGTGTGTGTGTGTGTGTGTGTGTGTGTGTGTGTGTGTGTGTGTGTGTGGAATTAGCCCCTTCCCTTGCCTCGTCTTATACAGTAAAACTCCTCCTGCCTCCCTCCACCTCGCTTTTTAAGTTGCACAACAAACACACACACAACGGAAACACTGTTTTAACGGGAAAAAAGAAATCTTTCTAATGACACTCGCGTGAGCACAAACTAACGGAATCACTGCTGTAAAGTAAAAAACAAAACAAAACAAAACAAATGAACCAGCACCTTACCTTTGAAAAAAATCGAGACAGAATGTGTGTGTCTGTGTGAAGCCGGGGAGGGGGGTGTAAATGCGAGAGAGTGTGTGTTTGTCGGTGTCATGCACGTTATTTTAATTAAAAATCTTTGCTTGTCTTGCGGAACACTCGTAAACCGAGTTACTCGCAATATCCGAGGTTCCACTGTAACTTACAGTCATAATCACTGCGTAAAGCCTTGTTGCAATTTTCCTAAATCAGTTCCGTGTTATCCTGTGATTAAATCCTGAGCTCTAACAGTCGTTGAAATTATTTATCCACATAAAAAGAAATGCTGTCTTGAACCATAAATGTGTATCAGCACTCTTTAAACTAGTAAACTCGGACTGTATCTGGCAGTGGTGTTGGACTGGAATGATATTAACGCCACTTTCTCTTAATGACCGAGAAAGGCACTTTGTTAGCAGGGGCTCTGTTTTAGTTTGACAAATAGGGTGGCATTTAGGGAACCTGGAGCAGCGTTGCAGGACTTGATCAATGTTATCAGCACAGTAATGTAGTTCATCATGGACACTTTCTTTCTCACACACACACACACCCACACACACACACCCACACACACACACACACACACACACACACACACACACACACACACACACACACATATACACAGACACAGTCTCTCTCTCTTTCTCTTTCTCTTCAGTTCTTTTGTGTTCATTATTGCTCTGTCTGCATTTACTGCACTCAGGATACTTTGCGTTTATTAGTGTAAACTGTAGATGCACACCACACAGTTTAATTTCATAAAAGCCGTGTTCAGAGAAAGAAGGTTCTGTACAGCAGGATCTAATCTGTAAATGTATTTCTCATTAAATAACCGAGTGCTTACTCTTTAACTGTTACTCTACAAAGACGAGATAATTCAGTCTCCCTTTCGAAACCATGCTTTTATTACAGAAGCGCGGAAGCACCGGACGAAAAACAAAAACAACGGTTTAAAGGGAATGGAAAAGGTCTGAAGGAGGATCGGAATGAAATATGTAAGGGAGAGCATGAAGAGGAATGGAATAGTGAGGAATTCGATTAGTGAGAGGATTGCTGGGCACAAGGCAAGGAGAGGCAGCAGAGGAAAAAAGGTGGGAGAAGGAGATTGTACAGAGAAATGAGGATATTTAGGTTTCATGTAGCGGTACTGCCACTGAAAGGGGGAAAGAAGATGTTTTTATATATACATAAGCATCATCTCTGGATATCCATTGGCCTCAGGCAGCGTTATGAATTGTGCAGGGAATGACTATTCTGAGCAAACAGAACAAATGACACATGCAGGCTTGTACTGAAATGCCTCGGATTTGGATCTAGGCTCGCCACTCGCACACTAATTGCTTCTTTTTCCTAAATCCACATTAATATCTTGCTCCACTTCCAAAGGAAGGCAAGGTAGTTCATACATCATTAAGAATCCAGCCGCACATCTGGTCCCAGTGAAATTAATTTTCATTGTAAATTTGGTAAAGACAAGGAAACAATGTCAGGGAATATTGATGGTCCCAGATCCCTCCCCATTATAATATGTGCATGAGTGCATTAGAGTGTACATCACTCTCTCGCAGATCCCATGTTGCATTGCTGAGTCTACCATTCACTTATTAATATTTGGCTCATGATAGGTCCTTTGACTTTTCAACTTGTTTATTTTTTTTTCCCAACGAGTGAACTATTGAATAATTAAGTATTTACCCAGGCTCAAAAACCCTTCTATAAAAGTCATTTCTGAAAAAAAAAAAAAAAAAAACCCAGACATTCATATTACAAAGTTCTACAAATATGCAGAAAATGAAGAAAATCTAGCATTAGTAAGACCCAGGCAGAATATATATATATATATATATATATATATATATATATATATATATACGCTGTCTTTTTTCTCTAATTTCCTTGTACAGAACTTACTTAAATAATTAATTATTAGAGCAAGACTTGTTGTTGACCAGATGTGTATATATATATATATATATATATATATATATATATATATATATATATATATATATATATCTGTGTATAGTATGTTGTAAACTATATTAATGTAATATTAATAACATTATCATAATATTATCATACAGTATATAACATATAGCAATACATTTATATTTATACAAGTTTTTCAAAAAGTAAGTATGTATACATTTATTTGGCCTACTCAGTATATATACTCTCTCTCTATATATACACACTGTAGAGAGCGAGAGGGTTATCCCAAAAAAATTTCTTTTTTTGACCCAACAGTGATCTGACATCACGCTCACTTCCTTCACCTTTTTTTCTCTGGTTCCAGGTCAGGCAGGATTGGCAGAAGAATGCTGGTCCCAGGCATCCAGGGGCAGGATGGCGTCGTGTTGGCAGAGCGCTCTGGGTGTTAGATGGTTCCTCTTGATGCTTGTGTGGCGCTGGGCACCTCTGGGTGCTCTAAGCTGGCTCTTAGCCTCAGCTGAGCGCCCTGAGTCTTTGTCTTTCTCCCCTCTGCCTGGCAAGGCAAGTGTGGCTCAGCTGGACTGGCTGCTGTCTGACAAGGGTCCCTTTCACCGGTGCCCGGAGTACACTGAGTTCAAGGAGCGCTTTCAGCAGGGTTTCTCAACACGTTACAAGATCTACAGGTAAGGTCTAGCCATGTTTCAAACAGCAAGAAAAAAACAAACAAAATATACTGTAAGCTATACATTCTGCTTTAAGAGTTCAACTTTTTCAAAAAATATTTAATAACACTTCCACAGAAACATTCTGGAGTAGTACTGTAGTACAATGTGATTTTTAAAATATTTGCTGGGTTTGATATTTCCATTAGTTAGCCTTATGTAAGAAATCCCTCTACTGACTTATGTGTTGCATCATGGGCCTAGAGACACACCATTCCCTGCTGTGGTCTATGTATGTGTATATGCATAGAATGGCATTAAAAATTGATTTGCATTTATTTGCCAAGGAGGAAACTATTTTTTTAAGAGATCTGTTTGAAAGAAAAATATATTACAAATAATAAGAATTATAATATGAATAACTGCACCATACATAATAAATAACATTAAGTTAATTAGAAAGTATTTGGCCAACACAAGCTAGAAGAACAGCTTCATTGCGTAGATTTTAGGAGTCCCTTGAGCTGAACTGTACAGATATATATTCACTCTGTTGGTGCTTTGAAGTTGTTGTCATCCAATTAATGTCATCCGGCATTAATTCCGTGAAGATATTTAGTAAGACTATTGGGGGGATAGAGTGGCATACGTAGACATATAAAGCTGCATATTATGAGCGTGACAGTGAAAATGTATGTCATGATGGTGAATGAGTTTGCCAAGAGGGAGGAGGTAAATGATAATCATGAGGAGTGGCCCCAGTAACGAGCCCTGTGGGTTCCCCTGCTTGACATATAGGTTTGTATTTGGACAGATTGTGTCCTGTCATTGATACACAGTGCCATGGATGGATTCCAACATGTTTCATGAAAGCTGCACTGAAGTCAGGAAGGATGAGGATTCAGTTTATTCCTTAAAGTGAATAAGGGGACAAGTCGACCCAAACCATGGCATCAAAATGCCGCATACAGAATGTTGTGACCCATCTCTACATACAGAGTAACATCTTTCCAAGGCTGTGGCACTCGTGTCATAAAATGTGCCATGTAAATATAAGGATAGGTGCAAATTCCTGACATAAATAGGCCAGACCTCACACAGCTTCTCCCTCATGTACTGCACTGACTAATACAAGTGACATTTCTATTCATTTTCATGGTCTTCTCAACACCAGAATGAATCCTGCTAATGTGCAAAAACAATGCAAAAAATTATCTTAAGTTAGCCAATCATCAGATTGCTATTGGGAGAAATGCATAACAATATCCATCTATTCATTCATTATGTACAGTATTACATTATAAGTATTAACATATGCCATATTATGCATATGTATGCATAATTATGTTAGTTAATTAGTCCTAGCCTATCTGGCTGAAGAGTTTCGTTAAATAACTGAAAAACTAGTGAAGCATGTGGAAATGCTTCTTAAAGCTTCTGAAGCCATGTCCTGAGTCATCTCCAGACCTAATCCCAACAGAAAACTGTGGGGCACTGGTGAAGAAGGCAGCAGCAGTCAACAGTCTGTCTTCTGTACATGATCTTCAGGAAACTATCAAATAGACCTAGATTGAATGACACCAGAGGCCAGCAGATGTCTTTTTGACTCTATGCCTCACTGGGTCCAGCAGATATTGAAGAATAAGGGACTTACAAAAAATATTGATTGTTGTAGAACAATTTTATAGATAAAAAATTATTAAAAATAGTCTTATTGTTGTATCTTCATTAGCATTCATTTAAAAAAATGTCAATGGAATGTCGATAGAACCTTAAATTTAGCGTTTTTCTTAATACTTTTGGCCACCACTGTATACCACTTATCATGTGTAGCATTGTGGGAATGCTTATCCCAGGGAATAGCACAAAGCAGGGACCACCAGCTTATTGGAAAGGTATATTGGTGCCCACCAGCTCATCCTTGGAAATAATATACTGACATCCGAGGTTGTTTTACCTGCAACAGCCAACATAAATGCACCATAACTTAACATAAATGTTGTAGTCATCAGATCTCTTGGAAGAACTGAATTAGCTTTGTTTCAATGTTCCTCGATGTTGCTATCCAGAGCGAGATAGCGTCAAGGTACCAGCTCATATCTTCTACCAAGATGAGGATGTATTCTTGGATCTGGGCAGTGCAGTCAGAAGTTTTTCACCTCTGTTTTTAGACCCAGTCAGTGGAAGTGGTTGCAGATGTTCTCCACTCTGATTTTACAACCAGGTGGCTGTCTAACAGGTAGCTGTGGGTCTGTGACATAATGGCATCTTCTTTGCTCCAAATCTTATTTGGGCACCCTACTGGCATACTTCATCTATCACAAGCAGCTGGCTCCAGCAATGTTACAGCACTTTTTATTCTTTTACCCAATGCTGCCCTCCAAGGAGACCTTCTAGACATCACCATGCATGCAGGAACCCAGGAGCGTCCCACAAGGCTTGATTCCCTGGAGTAGCACCAAAGCAGACCTTGTCATTCATGGCTAAGACTGATGTGCCTTTTAGGGTGATCTGTCAGGTTGGCAACTGAGGTGGTGTTTGCAGGTGGAATGTGGAGTCGACCATCAAAGATTTTCTCAGTAGTGCATGCGTTCCCTCTCACCCAGGGGTATTGGTTTTTCCTGTTGGACTGTCAAAGCATCAAAGTCCAGGAGTGAAACCCACATACCAAATGGACCTGGTTTTTCAATAGATCTCAAAAACTTGTCCAGATTCTTGTTCTCAATGGCCTCTTCAGCGCACAGCTGGTGAGGGTTTGAAGCCAATGCCGTGCAACACAGAGCAGGATGTTGAGTTGACTTCTAGGTGAGGCAGTGGGGCGATAGAACTTGAGCAGCGTTGATCTGTTTCTCTGTAAAGCCTTCATAATAAACAAGCTCTAATCTAAGGTGCTGTAATTTTTTTTTTTTTGAGGCTGGTAACTCTAAATGAACTTTTACTCTGCAGCAGAGTTCTGTCCTTGACACGATGTGCAATAAATAATACAGTGGCCCCCAGTTGACCCCTGAGTATAAGTTTGGTCACTTTCTTTCCTGGGATTGTCTTCATTAGGGCCCGTTTCATCATGGTGCTTGACGCACTTTTGCAAATGCACTTGACAAAAATGTTCTTTCAAGAACTGTTCCAGAACAGACTGTTGTTGTTACTGAATTATCTTATTACATGTGTGTTATTCCATGGTTTAGTCCCAATCCCCAGTATTGTTTTAGAATGTAAAAACTAAACAACTAAACAAAAAATACTTAATTAGAAGGTGTGTCCAGACATATATATTGTAAGATCTTTGGCTTGAGGTGCACCACAGACACACAGACATGAGGCGAGGTCTTACGTTATACGAAAGGTTATTTTATTGGGAAAAAAGTGGATGGAGGGGGTTTTGAGGAGGTAGGGGAAAAGAAAAGGAGGAAAAGAGTAAGGATGTGCATGTGCAGGTCTGACGGCAGTGACGGCAATGCCCAGCTCAGGTAGGCACTTGGCTGGCAAGCAAAAGCGGTGGCAGAGTGGCAGACAAGGGCTCTCGGAGACAACGGTGCTCGCAGATTTCTCGACAGCACTTTCTACAGTCGCTTTCAGTATGGCCTCATACGTGAGTCAAGCATGACACTCCGACGTCTCGGCAGCTTTCCTGACTGGGAATGGGGGCCTTAATGTCGAGGCAGCGGCCTTTTCCCTTTCAGCGGCTATGTCATGAAGGCTGGCTTCCAAACGAAACTGAAAACACCGGTACAGCTCATGCACTCCTTCTGCTACTGTCTCTTTACCGGCAATCAAACAGCAGTGTACAGTTCGCCTGCCTTTAAATTCCCTGGGGCAATGTCGCCCGCTCACATGCCACTCGCCACGTTACCGTGCCACATGCTCTCTTCGAGCTTTCGGACAGCTTTCACCAGACTTCCAGACCCCGAGTTAAGCTCCCCACCTCTATTTAAAGAGCGGAGCAAGTCCAAGGTCCAATGATGAAAATTTCCCGCCAGCTGTGCTAGATTTAGCAACCCCACCACTTCACACACCTGCAGAAGGGGAGGCCACCTCTGTAGTGAGCACTTTGGAGTGAACGAGTGAGTAAGAATCAGGCGCACGATCGTCACTGATGCACGCCGTGGAGAAGTTGATATAAATATAGAAAACAATACTGTGTGAAAAGTAACAACACAAAACACCAAGAAATCTCAGCCAAGTTTAGTAACCCTCACATTAGAGAAGATCTACAGTATGTTGCAGCAGCCCATTATTGTGCCTACTGTACTATAGGTTTCTCCTGGTGCTTGCTGGTACAACCCATGCCCTGTCTATCTTCCAGTGTTCTCTCCCAGATGCTGAAGGCCGGCTGTGATTTCACCACCGTTTCATTTAAAACCACCACACTCATTAAGCAAACAAACAAACCAATGTTTTTGCATAGTCTGTTTAAATTGGTTATTTTTTATTTAATTTCAGATTTTAGTTCAAATATTAAATATTATATCTAAATTTATACAGATTTTCTTCTTGTTATATTTCTTTCTTGTCATATTTATGAAGAAAAAAAAATCTAGCTGCACTAAAGATATACCACATGTGCGTAGACTTTACAGAATCTCTTTTCATTTAATGATTTCACTAACAGTAAAAGGTAACATTTGCTTCTCAGAGGCATCACCGTATTTGCGTTTGTTACTGATTTTTTATTTATTCATTTTTTGACGGATGATTTTTACATTTAATTTGGTTTTTAAGGCTGATGCATCGATTGGCATGCAGTTCGATGTTAAGTCATGATGAGAGAACAGTGAATGTTTTTTTTCCCCTTCACTGTGGCTGACAGCAGTTCCGTGGGTGGATTTTTGGCGTTTTTAGTCTGCTCCTTCTGCCCCATACCTGTGTGTGGTTGACTCTGATCAGCGCCTCAGCATTCGCCTGCAGAAAACTGCAGAGAGTACCCCTGCTGAAGCATGATGGCTTTGGAGGAAGCAAATCAAGGTCTTGCCAGCACTGTTTGAAAGGTTGTCTTGCAGGTTGTCTTAAAGACCAAAGTGGACGTTTGTTCTTGCTAAGGTAGTTTGAATTTGTGGTTTGTGGTTCAGTAGAGGTGCATAAACATCACTCATCCTACTGGGCCAAACTTGTTTTGTTTTTTTACCCCACAACTACCCTGGCCTTTAAATGCGATAACAGATCTTATTCTAAAAGCACAAGTGGGGGGGGCAGAGAGAGAGAGAGAGAGAGAGAGAGAGCTGCAGGATGCCTCCAATGGATGTGCATTTTTATTGTGTATTTTAGCACAATTGTACCTATATGTGAAAAAAAAAAAAAATATATATATATATATATACAATATAAAAAAAAAATATATATATATATATATATATATATAATAATATATATATATATATTTTTTTTTTTTTCTTTAGCAGATATTGTACTGATATATATACTATATTGAAATAAATAATTGTTTACTGTGGTGCTATAGTCTATTCTTGGATTGAATAAATTCAATCCAGACATTTGGCTCTTACAGACATCCAAGATCCAACATGTCCTGAACAATCAGTCAAGAACACATGCAGAAAAAATAGCTACAGCAAAGTAAACACATCCTTTTGGGTGGGAAAAAAAAAATTAAAAATATCATTTGTAGTTAGAGGTTTATGTCGATAACGTTAATGAGATGGTAATAATGTTTTTTTTTTGGGGTGTGTGGAACAGTAATTGAAAAGCCTAGAATTTGCAGCACAAGGTTTAACATATTTTTTTGTGTAATATTAATATTTTATATAAATACAAGGCCTTTCAACTCCCTGTTAAGGATCATGATTGGCTACAGCTGGTAGCTTCGCTGTGTCAAGACGAAAAGTGTGTGTTTGACAGCGCTTGCTGGATTAACTACACACAGCAGAATGGGAAAGTCCAAGGAGCTCAGTGCAGATCTCAGAAAGTGGATGGAATTTACACAAGTCATGAATTGAGCCATTTCTAAACAAATGCAGATTTCAATATCAGCCCAAACAAAAGTAAGTTAGTACAGCACAAGTTATTCCGGGGTGTAACCACTTTGCCAAGGGCTGGAAGAAGATCCACATTGTCCCA
This sequence comes from Clarias magur, assembly GCA_013621035.1. Classification (NCBI taxonomy): domain Eukaryota; kingdom Metazoa; phylum Chordata; class Actinopteri; order Siluriformes; family Clariidae; genus Clarias; species Clarias magur. The sequence goes on along the minus strand of QNUK01000395.1, from coordinate 114,478 downwards.
CTCATGGAAGAAAGTAGTTTGGATGATCACGAGCAAGCCAGAAATCACCAAGGCACAGGCCTGCCATGAACTGAAAGCTGCCAGAATGCCAGTGTTCATGTCTCCAGTTTTACACTGCCATGAACTAAAAGGCCTTCAAGCTTGACTATACTGTAGCTTGTGGCCGACCACATGGAAAAAGAAAAAACTCTTTAGGTGAAATGTGACCAGTTTGTTAAAAAGAGTAAAGGTGAGACATGTAAGAACCCGGTTACATCTGGAAAGCCTGTGAAACATTGCCTAAAGAAGCGGGAATAATTAACAGGAAGAACTAACTGAGAATTCTGCAGCGTGACCCTAAATCCTCAACTACAGTAGATGGTTGAAACTTGGACAAAATTGAGTGTTTTAGCAGGACAATGACCCCAAACACACATCAAAGCTGGTGGTGGAATAGATGACAGGATAATCTTTTAGACTCTCAACCCTATCGGAAATCTGAGCCACTCAACAAACAAATTTAATTAAACACCACAATTTCTGCCAAGAAGGCTGGTCAAATATCCAACCAAACTTCTGCCAGAAGCTTGATGGCGACCAAAAGTATCTGCTAAATGGGAAACTTGCTAAGGGATATCCTACCAAATATTCTGTGTGCTGTATAAATATTTTTGACTTTGTAGGAATCATACTTTTAGAAAACACTCAACTTTCAGAAAACCCAAAATAAATTACAACTTGTGCATCAAATATTTTTTTTCTTTTGTTAAAGATGTATTTTATACAATCATTCTTCCACAGGAAATGGACCAGTTCAAGAATGTATTGCAAGCACAATAATGTTATTCATGACATTCATTTTTATGATTAGTGTGTGTAAATCTATCTATCTATCTATCTATCTATCTATCTATCTATCTATCTATCTATCTATCTATCTATCTGTCTATCTATCTATCTAGCTGTCTGTCTGTCTGTCTGTCTGTCTGTTTGTCTCATTTACATCTTGCGCTTTAAATGTCCTGTTTAATGACCTGGAACAACAGTAAAAGTAAGTGATAAAATGACTTTCTTTTATTATTTTATAATTCTTCAGTGTTAGCTTGAATTTATACTCAGGAGATTTTGAATCTTTGAATCCTTGAATCAAGGACCGTCTTTGTTTTTAATCAGTAACAAGGAAACAAATAGGTTTCGTCAAACTTATTCCTAAATTGGAAGCCTTTGTGAATAGAAATATGAGCCAAATATTCAAGTCACAATGTCTTTGCAAGTGTGACACTTTTTTAGTATAGGAGTCATTAGGTATACTGTATAACCGATGTACTAATAGCCACAATATTAGTGTGAATTTCAATATAAATATAATAATAATATTGTAATAAGAATCTGGAAGTTGAGTCATGTCAACTGGACTTTTGTTCAGTAGATACGTGTCACTCCTCATCCAAGTAGCTCCTTCCGTCTCTTCAGTACTTGTTACCTCGATGACCAAAAATCTTCACAGACAATGTTGCAGTAGTTAGCACTGTCGCCTTGCACCTCCAGGGTCCAGGTTTGATTCCCTCCTCTGTGTGCATGTTCTCCCCATGCTTGGTGGGTTTCCTCTGGTTTCCTCCCTCAGTCCAAAAACCTGCAGATTAGACTAAGTGGCATTCCCAAAATTGCCTGTAGTGTGTCTGTGTGTGTGTCTGTGTGTGTGTCTGTGTCTGTGTGTCTGTGTCTGTGTGTCTGTGTCTGTGTGTCTGTGTCTGTGTGTCTGTGTCTGTGTGTCTGTGTCTGTGTGTGTGTCTTTGTGTGTGTCTGTGTGTGTGTCTGTGTGTGTGTGTCTGCGTGTGTGTGTCTGCGTGTGTGTGTCTGCGTGTGTGTGTGTGTCTGCGTGTGTGTGTGTGTCTGCGTGTGTGTGTGTGTCTGCGTGTGTGTGTGTGTCTGCGTGTGTGTGTGTGTCTGCGTGTGTGTGTCTGCGTGTGTGTGTCTGTGTGTGTGTGCCTGTCCAGGGTGTACCCAGTCTCTTGGGTCTCCTGGGATAGGCTCCAGAACCAGAACCACCTGTTACCCTGAATACAGAATAAAGCAGTATAGACCATGAGTGAGTAAGTACTGTGAGTAAGTGTTTACTTAAAAAAAAAAATACTGTGCTTTTTTGTAGTGTTATTGCACTATTTTGAATTAAGGAAAGAAAGGCTCTAAGCAACAGTAATGAAAATATCAAACTTGTAAGAAAGTCAGGAAAAACAGTTGAATGATAGAGCTCAGTAAGCTGCAATGGCAGGCAAATTAGGCTAAAACATCTGCCAGAGGTTAACTCAATTTAGCCATGCTGAGACTGGGAACAATGAAAATAGAACTTTTGCATATTGTGGAAATGACCTCCTGCTGACATAAACTGAGGAACAGCTGCCTTTGCACAGTGGTCTGCTCTCTGACAGCATGATTTAGGCTAATTAATATTTAATTTTGTCTTGACAAATGGGCTAAATAAATGCTAGCACAGAACTCATTTCTTGTTAGGTAGCTGCAGTCAGACAGGAACAGAGACATGTACAATGCACAGAAAAAAAGAAAAAAAAATATATATAACATACATTAAACTACAGTATATACTTCTTTTCCACTAGTTTATATTGCCACTGCTGTGGAATCACCGTTTTTTTTGTAAATCACAGCCACAATGTGTAAAAGTACGAGGCAGTAACTAAAATGGAACTCATTAAGTGGATAAATAGATTGTTAAATGGTTTCCAATTCTCTTTAATGTATATTCTAATCAGAAAAGATTAGACAGCTTTCAAAGTACACATCTTGTCTAAATAATGCTAACAGTTCTCATCACAGGCATTTGATTGAGCGATGGCCTCTTTGAACAGAAAATCCAGATCCGTTATTCAGTTAAAGAATGAGTACTTCCTATCACACACTGTAAACCCGAATAAGTTGGCAAAGCTCAAAAAATTTGAGATAATCAGTTGCATCAAATGTTTTAAGTAATGATGATTCCAATTTTAAGTAAACAGAACTATCAGTTTTTGAGTTTGTTGTACTCATTCATATTAATCGTTCTTTACTTGCATTATTGAGTAGCCTAACTCATACTATTTAAAAGCAATTATCTTTTTTTTTTAGTTGTTGCAAATAAAATAAATCGTTGTGGCAATGGGTCGCCACAGCAGACGATCCGGTCCGCACAGAAGCTTGGCACAGGTTTTATACCAGATGCCCTTCCTGACGCAACCCTCCCATTTTATCTGTGCTTGGGACACACTACATCCAGTTGTTGGGAATCGAACCCGGGACTTTCAATTAAACAACATTTTTACCTTCATCAGGTAACACCTGATCTTCACCTAATCTTATCTAGCATCAGGGTCATAAAGTAATATTAAGTTTTCTTGTTCTTGCTATTTGTACTTTAAGTTGCTTCGTATTGTTTAAATGCTGCACTTGGTTTTTAAGTGAGAAAACAAATGTTATAAGAATGGATTTTTTTATGTTTAAAATGGTAATAAATTGGGGGAAGATGTAATATCTAATCGGGATATTTATAAAATCGTTATACAATTTTTTAATTGAATTGGCACCTACTGTAGGTATCGAGGTATCGTGATGATATCATATGGGGTGGTGACTGGTGATTCCCTTCCCTAGTAGGCTTGTTGATTTTAGTATTGCTTATTAAAATGTTAACTGAATGCAAACAATGCAAAAACCTCTATACTCTGTCACCCGAAATTTCAAGTATTTTTTTGTAGAAGTGGTAATTTACATATGACCTAAAGTACACTTATTTTTTTGGTAAACTAAACGTACCCTCACACCAAGACCAGCACAAAAACACAAAGTAAATCCATATGGACAGGAAGGATCAATAGGGAGAGCGACAGTGTGATGGCACTTCTTAATTTTTTTGGTTTGCTTATTTATTTACACACACACTCACTCACTCATGCTGTACAGGGATGCGGGAGGCCTGGAGCGCACTAGGCAGGATGAACTGGCCCCTGGATGGGGTGCCATTCCATCGCGGAGGACCCAAAGGACCATGCAAACATGCAAACTCCATGCACACAGAACCGAGGTGGGACTCAAACCTTTGACCCTGGAGGTCACCCTGGTGGCCACCATGCTAACCACAGTCCGACCTTATTTATTTATTTATTTATTTATTTATTTGATAAAAGCAGGGTTTTAGGTAAGACAAGATGGTTATGTGACTCATCAGTAAGGGCCATGATGCCACAGAGTCCCATAGGGGAAGTTTCGGAAGATGGATGAAGTCCCATATGAACCATTACATGTGGACCAGTGCACTTTCCTTGACAACCAACGAGGTTCTAAAGGAGCAAGATTGAGTCCCTGTGGACATTGTAATCTAGTAACAGCAGGTTTCCAGGGACTGTGTACATCAGCAAGAAAATAACCCACTCAATCACTCACCCACTCACTCACCCACCCACCCACTCACTCACCCACCCACTCACTCACCCACCCACTCACTCACCCACTCACTCACCCACTCACCCACCCACCCACCCACTCACTCACCCACTCACTCACACTCACTCACTCACTCACTCACTCACTCACCCACCCACTCACTCACGCACTCACTCACTCACTCACTCACCCACCCACTCACCCACCCACTCACCCACCCACTCACTCACCGCACTCACTCACTCACTCACCCACCCACTCACTCACCCACTCACTCACTCACTCACTCACCCACTCACTCACCCACTCACTCACTCTCTATACCGCTTATCCTATTCAGGATTGCTTGCAGCCTGGAGCCTCTCCCAGGTGACTCCTACATCCATTCCATATCTTAAGCAGTAATGGAGGAAGGAAGGAAGGAAGGAAGGAAGGAAAAGAAGATACAAAGTGGTCCTGTGAAACTGACGAGCTATAGTACAGGAACTGGGGACCATTGATAATGTGAATCATGATGACTGTGGGTTTTTTTCCGTAAAATGCTTTATGAGAGGGCATAGTTTTATATTACGTAACTACGATTTATTTCAGCAGGTGTGTGTGTGTGTGTGTGTGTGTGTGTGTGTTTAAAACTGGTGACTTGATACAAATCACTTCAATCTCTCCCTTAAAAATGATTGAGATAACACTATTAAAGCTTCTACTAGCTAAAATCAGATTTCACATTCACTATTGATGTGTTACTTTGTATGTGAGTTTCCCGAGTTTTGCTGAGTTGCCTTTTTTGGTATAACATTGCTTTGGATTTTTTTTTTTAATTTTTTTTTTTTGCTGAAAGCAAGTTTTTGTCATTCCTTATTTATTTAGCATTGAGTATTTAAGTGAACTTTTATTTTAGAATACCATGCAGAGGTTCGAGAGCGGGACCGGACTTTCAAATCAACTAAACAGAAGGCAAAGGAAAATAAATAAATAAATAAATAAATAAATAAATAGATAGATAGATAGTTTTCTGATGCAGGGATACAGATGAGAGGTGACAGATCAGACAGCATATGGACTACAAAGTCTTGTTTGAAGACAGACAGTCTTTGTTCAAACTGCTGCTTCACTTTTCAGGTTTTTTTATTATTATATTTTTTTATACATACAGTAGAAAGACATACAGGTACATTTACTTTTTTTAAAATGTAAAATACTTAATTGACTTTGCTGGTAATTCATTTCTTCAGGCATCAGTGCTAGTAAATATAATTTCTCTTAAGAACATGAACTGATTAATGACTACTAAGCACATATTTTTTTAATACCTTGCACATATACATAGTGTTTGTCGATTTCTCGAATTTTCCGTCTGGGAACTTTCTCCATTGAAGCATTGAAAATTTTTAGATTACATCCCAACACCTTGTCAGTGACATTGCTAAATATAGAGCTACACTGTGTGAGGTGGAGCGGTGCACAGGCATGTTTTCTTATCTGATTCAATATTCATCTCTATTTGTAGCAGAACTCACTAATTTTAACGATGATTTAACAATGACATTTAAACTATTTTAATTTCTGTATTTTTGTTCGTGGTAATGAACCAAAAAACAAAACAAAACAAAAAAAAAAACGACTGCTTTGCTGGGAGCTTGCAGGAGTTGTGTGTTTGAAAAGCAGTTATTATCTTTAAAAAGCTGTTTGGATAGTTCTGTGCTTACAATTTTAGAAAAAGGATTTTGCCTGTAACCTTTTTTGATAGAAAGCACAACGCTGCACACCAAACCGTTAAGAGTTTCCCGAAAGAAGCATGAAGATTTTATACCCATTTTTTTCTTTGAATATTTTTTAGTGCACGCTCAGTAATGGTATTGCTGATAAATATATTTTAACATCCACATCACCAGCGACGCAGACAAATACGTTGATTATCCGTAACATCTCTTAGAGATTGAGGAAGACAGAAGGATGCATCTAGACTGTTTTCCATTCCTCATTCAGGAATGAGCTTCCTGTAGATGTCTGTACAGCCGAGTCACTGGCAATCTTTAAAGACAGGGAAAAAAAATTTATTAAAAAATCTATATTTCTTTGATATTTGATTAAAAATAAATAAATAAATAAAATAAAATAAAATAAAAACTTCCCAACATTGTTTGACTAATGGTACTTAGTTAGTAACCTAATAGATCTATCCAATGATGGAGACGGCAAAGCACTTTTGTAGGTCACTCGAAAGGAATCTAAATGTAACATTAACACCATATAACAATAACCCATCAACACTGATGATCAATTTTGCACTTCTAAACGGCTGACAGAATCATTGACACTTCCGGCTCATTTATGCCAATGGGGAGCAAAGGCCAGGTCAGTCCATGTGGTCTGAGTCCACAGAAAAGCCAATGCAGCTCGCTGAAAATGTCAATACTGGCCATGCTAGAAAGTCACCAGAACACTCAATGCACCACAGCAAACTGTGAACATGGCCCATCAGACAAAGATTCCAAAACTGTCAACTTGGCATCCAAACTCTCCAGATCCCAATCCGATCGAGCACTAGACAAATAAATCTGCTTCATGGAGACCTCACCCTGCAGCACACAACACTCAAAGTACCTGCCTGGTTCCAGACACCAAAGCACAGCCCAGAGGTCTTGTGGAGTCATGCCCCAAGGGACCAGAGCTTGCAAGGAGTATCTGCACAGTACCAGTTATTGTCTTTTTTGCTCTAATATTATGGATTGGTGTATATGTCGTTTTTGTGAGTCGGCTTGTCTGGGTAAACTTTTCGTTTGTATTAGAATCCGCAATGCCATAGCATACTCGTGTTTTTTATGTTTGAGGTAAATATATTTCTGTAAGGTACGAATAAAATAAATAACCTAGTTTTCATAAGAGACAGTCAAAAACAAGCACACGAGCAACCAAGTACAGCTTTTCTGTATGTCCTAAGGGCTGCTTTTCATATTTAGCTCGTTTAAGTGACACCTAATTGTTCTCCGTTCAAAGGCGAAATCCCATTAGACCCAAATGCAAAGCAAATACAGGGGAAAATGACAGTATAAAATGTGCTTTTGGCTTTACCCTAACCAGGAAAAGAAAATGGTTGCTATGGTTGGCACAGAAGGGTGAGCTCAAATTACCAGGCACAGATTTAAGCATTAAAAATTTTTTTACGGACAAATTAAATAATGTTTTATTTCCATGTGTAACGACTGGGTGAATTACAGTCTATACAAAGTTTTATCAATATTGATTTTGTCACAGGAGATGAGATCAGTTCCATGACTTTAAAAGGATAGTGCACAGTATTTGTGTACTTTGCAGCATCAATCTCTTCGTCACTGATAGTAAGAAAATGACTTCTGCAACACTTCTGAAGGACCCATTAGAGTAAGCGTTATCTCAATGTTAATGTTGATTTTGTGCATTTATATTATTCTTTATGTGGAATAAAGAAATAAATTCACACTGGGGTGTTTTGTAAAGACTAGCGCTTCACATAAGAGGTACTTTATATGTAAATATACATTTTATACACTCAATATACTGTAGTCATGCAATTTAGAAACGCCAATTTGTCTAATCTGCATGTCTTTGGACTGTGGGAGGAAACTCACCAAGCACAGGGAGAACATGCAAACTCCATGCATAGAGACTCAATGTGGACCTGGAGGTGCAAGGCAACAGTGCTAACCACTAAGCTATCGTGCCGCCAATATAATAGACATCATACTATTTGATCTTTTCCTGAAGTGTGTATACATTTTGTTGTTGACTGTATAACTTAAATTAAATTGCATTTAGGTTATTAATAATGACGTTTGCCGTGATATGCTGCAGTGTTTGGTGGTGCCGTCCTTTTCAGCTGATGAATATATTGTTATTCCTCACTCATTCATACGCGAGTTGGATCTGAGGAAGAGTGATAAAGTCGACACTCTAAAGCATCCTCATCATTAGTTCCTGCAAAATTATAACCAGCAGCAGTAAAATTTCTCCACATATTATAGTCACACTTTTAGAATAGTCCCCCCCCCCCTTATCATAAGCAGCTGCATAAATCCAACTCGAAGAACAGCGATCTGATCTATAGACCAAAACCACTTTATTTTCAATGTCAAAGTCACAGTCACTGCGCTAGATTGGCATAGCGCTAGATTTATCTGGGGGAGGACTGTCGTTATGCTTGTTTAGACAGAGCCACAGACCCTGACAGCAATGGCATTTAGAGCCACACTCTACAAATAGCGGCGTTTAGATGCATACTCTGACTATGATGGCATTTAGGGCCACATGACTTAAAAACAATGGTATTTACAGTCATACTCACTGTTTATAAGGATGTTTAGCGTTACTACTGTATGCATGGCATTTATATGGCCAAGAACCAAAAAACAAGGACATTTTCACTACGATTGAATTGAGTCATACCTCTTGACTATGTTGGAATGTAGAGAATTTAGTCCCGGTGATGATTTAGAGGCACAGCTCCTGACTATGATAGTATTTTAAACCATGCCCTAACTGTTATCCCATTAAAAGCCACACCCCTGATGGTGATAACATTTACCTCCATGTCACTGATTATAACTGAATTTAGACTCACTCCCCTAACCATAATGAAATTTAGAGTTATGCCCCTTGATAAAAGCCCTGATGTCCCTGATTATGATGGGATTAAAAGCCATGCCCTCTGATTGTGATGGATTTAAGATGTCACAACCCCTGACTATGATAGAATTTAGACCCATGCCCGCTGAATATAATAGAGTTTAGAGTAACACCCAGGACAATGATGGAATTTAGACCCATGCCCCCTGACTGTAATGGAGTTTAGAGCTAGTCCAGGATAATGATGGAATTTAAAGTAATGCCCCCTGACTATAATGGAGTTTAGATTCATGTCCAGGATAGAGCCATGTCCCCTGACTATGATGGAGTTTAGAGTCATGCCCAGGATAATGATGGAGTTTAGACTAATGCTCTTTGACTATAATGGAGTTTAGTGTCACACCCAGGCTAGAGCCATGTCCCCTGACTATGATGGAGTTAAAGCCAGTCTCCTATGATGACATTTGGAATGCCCCCTAATTTCGATGGATTTTAGAGTTGCATTTACTGAATATGATGAAATTTAGAGTTATGATCCCTGACTGATTGAATGTAGAGTCATACCATGCGATAGGATGGACGCTTGAGCTATACATCCTATAATACATTTACATTTACATTTAGGCATTTGGCAGACGCTCTTATTCAGAGCGACTTACAAAAAGTACTTTAAAGTTTACATTACTGGATAGATACTTACACTGGGTTAACTAGGTCAAGAACTAAGTGCGATTAGTCTAACACAACTGGGAAGAGGGTTTTTTTTTGGGGGGGGGGGGTAAATACTGTAAATACTGGAGAAATAGATAAGTTTTTAGTCGCCGTTTAAAGATAGTCAAAGTCTCTGCTGTACGAACATCTAGAGGAAGTTCGTTCCACCACCTAGGTGCCAGAACAGAAAAGAGTCTGGATGAATGCCGCCCTCGATCCCTGAGAGATGGTGGGACGAGGCGAGCAGTGCTGGAGGACCGGAGGGAATACCTACTATAATGGATTTTAGATTTACCAACCCTGATTATGATGGTGATTAAAACTGTACACTCTGATCATGATGACAATTAGACCTATGCTCCCTGACTATGATGAACTTTTGAGTCATGATGCCTTGACTATGTGGGCATTTAGACCCATGCACTCTGACTTTGATGGGGTTTAGGTCCATGCCCCTGACTTTAATGGAGTTTATACAGTACCTATGCCCCTGACTTTGATATAGTTTATACATATTCCCCTTGAATTTGATGGAGTTTAGAATTACACCCCTTGACTATGATGGCAGTTAGACTCATGCCCCTGACTGTGATAAAATTTAGAATCACATCCCTTGACTATGAGAAAATTTACACCCATGCTCCCTGACTTTGAAGGAGTTTAGGCCCATGCCTCAGACTGTGGAAGTTAATCTGGAGTCAATACCTACAGTATGCCCTCTGAATTTGATGTAGTTTATTCAAATAAAAAAAACATTTCAAGCAGTTTGTATGAAATGTTTAGAATTACATCCCTTGACTAGGATGGCAGTTAGACCCATGGTCTCTGACCTATGTTGGAACCATGAAGTTTAGCCTTGATCCCCATCCCTATTATAGTCTTTAGAGCCCTAGTAGTCAAGCACGCTGTGTACAGTAAGTATAACCCATACTATAATGCAATCTGACTACAGAAAAAGCCCATATACAGTAATCATCCTTTTGAACATGATGGAACTTAAATGGAATTTTAAGCCATGTTTCTTGACTTGATGGAATTTAGATAAATGCCCTGAACTATAATGGAGTTCAGATATATACCCCTTAAAATAAGGGACTTGTAGCCACAAGCACTGACAGAGAAAGTAGTTGTTTAATACATAGAGTATATGATTTTTTTTTACATTGGGACAAGATGCATGTTCACGTCATGTTTAAGAAATCTGTGTATTTCATTATGTTCTTCACATTGCACACCACACGGAAGACGTAAAGCAGAAAATCGTATTAAGGCACTCAAAGCCAAAAACTCCCAGCATGCAATTAATGAGATTCAGATTATTTCCAGTGAAGACGCGGAGTCTCGGCTATTCAGCTTGATGCAAAGGCAATGGGAGGGACGCTTTGAGCTTTTGGCACCCAGCACAATAGTTTATCCTATTTGGAAGAAACATTCTAATTACAGTGCAAGAAAGAAAGGGATGCTTATGAAACTTTGCAGCTGGAGAAAGATGTAAGATTCTCCTAGAGGGAACATATTTGAGAAGGCACGGATTTCACTAGGCCTGTGTTTTCTTGCTGAGCACAAACATTGTGAGAATGCACTGTAATGAAGGAATGGTGTCTAATAATTTGTTCTTCCCAGCTGCACTATAAAAACAGCTTACAGTACAGTATCCACCTAACCTGAACTCGCATATGGTTGTAATGAAATCTGAATTCAAGATGCCAGTACAACAATAACTCCAGTTATGTGTTTTTTTTTTATTGTCTATGTCGTTGTTTTGTGTGATTAAAAAAAAATAATAATCGATAGGTTTTGAGAAGAAGTCATTGTTTTCAGGATAGGGAACGTAGCTGTGTGTTTGACTGACAGCCTAACACATTCAAGACTCAAGACCCACTTCCTATCTGACGGATCGCGATGTTGCAGATCAGCAGTTCTGTCTTACAAACTCATTCTCTCTGTATTTCTCAGGTGGATGTGAGAAGCACACAAACCCAGCCTAATATTATTTTTGAATTGCTGCTTGAGCATCTTCGGCTTCACAAGTCCACTGAATTATACTTTAAATAACTGCAGTGCTAGACGGAAAATTTTTATTGTAACTGCCTACAATCTTCCCCAGTTAGTAATTCCAGTCTATTACATATACGTATGAGATTCATTTAGCATTGCATAAAGGAGACATATTTAAAAGTGCACATACACTTTCAACTGCTGTTAGACATTGCAATAATGCTGTATTGTATTTTCACAAGTACTGTTTTATTTCATTACCGTGTTCTATTACGGAACACTCGGTATTGAGGAATAATATGTAGCACTAAAAGTATTTACAGTAAATGTATTAGAAATGCAGTGCATCCTGGAATGCAGCGCAACATTTTATCCTAGTGCTTTATTTCAGTCAGTAAGCCAGTGAGCCTGTTCATGCAACTTCAAAGTGTTCTGTCGCTCAGTTAGTGGTTGACATGAGTTTTCATATGCTGCTTATTACAGAAAAAAAAAAACCCTGAATTATTTAGATCTTTTTGATCCTTCGATAAGAGTTTTGGATCGTTCATCTAAAACTGTTCACATTAACTAGGATTTTATGGTGCTGGTATTTTTGGCATATTGAACTAGTATATAATTTGCTAAAAAAGGTACTAGAAAGCAGAGGGCCTTTTGAGCTAATGGTGTGTTTAAGGACCGTTGAGTGTTCCCCCAGCTGCCTGTTCTAATAATATTCTTTGTTTTAGCTCCAGGAATAAAAATGCGACAGCATGTGCTTTTATAGGAAGATAACCCGTAATGGGCTGGCGTGATGAGTTGTTGATTAATTTTCTGTAACAGCATGTCTCAAAAATGCTTTATTGTGCCTGTTATATGACATAAATTCTCTAATGAGTAGGTTTTTATTAAATTATTAACAAATTATTAACAAGATATTAACAAGACACACTTTCTAGTTATGAATAGTTATAATGTTTTGGATTGTCTGTAAAAAAAAATTCACTGTAGCAGCTGTTTTTACCAATTCTATGTTGACCAGGGTTGAAACGAGCAAATCTGTTATGTCTATCTCAGAGGAAGACTCAGATTTTACTTCTACTGTGACCTTATATAACAAGAGAGCTAGCACTCTCTGTATGCCATTTTTAAGAGCTACCGTAAAAAAAAAAGCCTAGGCTAACTGGTAGTGGCGCTTAAGAGTTTAAACTGCACTTATTGAAAGTTAAAGAACACTTTCTGATTAATCAGATTTGAGAATTCAACAGCACTGTGGTATAAGCATAATAATGGAACAAGCCAGACCACCAATCCATCCATCCATCCATCCATCCATCCATTCATCCATCCATCCACCAATCCATCCATTCATCCATCCACCAATCTATCCACCAATCCATCCACCAATCCATCCATCCATCCATCCACCAATCCATCCATCCACCAATCCATCCAATCCATCCATCCACCAATCCATCCATTCATCCATCCACCAATCTATCCACCAATCCATCCATCCATCCATCCATCCATCCATCCACCAATCCATCCATCCATCCATCCATTCATCCACCAATCCATCCATCCATCCATTCATCCATCCATCCATCCACCAATCCATCCATTCATCCATCCACCAATCTAACCACCAATCCATCCATCCATCCATCCACCAATCCATCCATTCATCCATCCATCCACCAATCCATCCATTCATCCATCCACCAATCTATCCACCAATCCATCCATCCACCAATCCATCCATTCATCCATCCACCAATCTATCCACCAATCCATCCATCCATCCAGCAATCCATCCATTCATCCATCCATCCATCCATTCATCCATCCATCCATCAATCCATCCATTATCTATACCGTTTATCCTGTACAGTGTTACACTATACAGGACAGGGTGCAAATGAGAAACGCACAATGCATGCGCCCATACAAGCCAACATGGGGCACACCCGAATCACACACTTCAGATAGTCATTTCTGTGGTAGAGTACTTAGAGGAAACCCAGAAAGCAAGAGAACATGTAAACTCCATGCACACAGACTGGCGAGACTGTATCCCCAACCCTGAAGGTGCAGGTGACAGTGCTAACCACCTCCTGTGGTGTCAGTACTCAAGTCTTGCCCTCCAAAGCCAAAGGGCCCAGTTATAGAATTCTCAAGTAGACACCATTAAAGTAAATGAAATTTAAATACTAAGTACTGGAGTTTGACTAATTTTTTACTGTGAATTAAAAAAAAAAACATGTTTTGGAGCAAGTAAACGGAAGTGATCAATACTGTACTGCTTTTCTATTAATGGATACAGTAAAAAAATCTTATTTAATTTTACAGTGATTTATGGAACGGTATGTTCACATTATTTTACAACCGACTGTGCAGCCAGAATGTTACTTTAAGACCTACAGCATGTATTTGTACAGTAAAGTGTAGTTAATGCACCTGTATTGACATTTTAGCAATAAAGTGTGGAGCTTCTCTTTTGCCCAGGTGCTGATGAGGGTGCTTTGAATGCCTTTGTACTTTCTTTGAGTTTCTCTCTTTCTCTCTCTCTCTCCCTCTCTCGACCGAGCTCCAGGTGCAATCAGTTTGGTGCTAAAACCCTTTAATTAAGACCATCGATCATCATTAGCTTATGCATGGCTAGCAGGCTTGGTTGCTAATTAACTCTTTGAGATCAGAACGAACAGCTCTAAATACGCTGGCCTATTTCTTTGGCTAATACTTTAAAGGTAGCTGATAGTGCAGTCTGTACTGTATGTACAGCGTTTGCACAGTTTTGCCTAAAGGCAAATGTAATATGTTATTTACAGAAGCTGCATTATGAATTTTCCATATTAGGATCCATTACAAGAAGGAGCAGGTGTGCAGATCTATACCTTCAGGTACTGAAATAGTCTCAGTAAAGTTTGGGTGCAAATGAGTAGCGCACAATGCATGGGTGCTGCAGGTAAAGACTGCTATCACTGTGATTCTCGTCTACTGCAAAGCTTTTGAAGAGCTGCATTTCGCTCAGCCAACTTTAAATTCAGGCGTCAGTATTCAGCTCCGTGTTTTTTGGTGTAGATTTATGTGAGCTTTTCTGCTGATATTTCCGTTTTCACTTCTACATATTTCCACGCACACACACTACACTAATACTTGGCAGCCCTACGCCGAAATCAAAATGCAAATTGAATCCCAGTTCTCAACACAGCTGAAATTAAGCTGAGTCCTGTATGTTTTTTTTTGTTGTTCCCCCCCCACCCCCCCTGTTTGCTTTCCTCTCATGCAGGGAATTCAGTCATTGGAAAGTGAACAGCTTGGCCACAGAGAAGAGAGATTTCTTCAAGGCTCCGCTGCCTCTGTCTCCTGAATTCCTTCGCAACCTCAGGCTACTTGGAAGGAGGCCGACACTCCAGCAGATCCATGAAAACCTGATCAAGAAATACGGCACTCACTTTTTAGTATCCGCTACACTTGGGGGTAAGTCGTCACCATGAGAATTCACTTCAAGTGTATAGATTCGTATTCTGTGACAGGGGCTTGTTGAAATTTAATTTAATAATCGATAAGTAATATTAAATGTATGATTATGTTTTCATATCTGTCACTGATATGATTTTCTCCTCTACGAGAAAGTAGCACAGTGTGTATTACACACAGTATAATCAGAATTCCATAAACAAAATCAATCAAACCTAGATTTATTTCTTTTCTTTAATAAATAAATAAATAAATAAATGGTTGATGGAGCTTTAACCCCCTATAGGGCACTCGTTAACATAGTTCAACATTTCAAAACAATATTTTCCATAATGTTTTTATTGTTGTCATTTTTATGTGCCAGTAAAATAATCATTTAAGTTTCCTTTACTATTTAGGGTAACAATTAAACACAGATAAGATACATGGCAATTATTTTATTTGAACTTATTTTAACTTTTATTTGCGCAAAAAAGTACTAATGTTTTCCTTAAAAAAAATTATAAATCTGCCTTTACTGGCACCTGTATGTTGCCAAATGTGTTTCTTCACTCAGAACTGTCACAGTGAAGACCTGACTGTGATATACAGTATTCACATGCTGGAAATAGGAATAATTTTTTTTTTTTTTAAATCCTAGTTCTATGTATTATCATTAAATATGATATAGAAGCACAAGTCATGTAGTAATTGTAGAAAAGAATTAAGGACTCAATTTTTAAGTTGCAAGTCACCAAAAGTGGTTCTTCACCTGATTAAGGGTTAAAGGTGTTATGTATACACGTGGACAAAATTGTTGGTACCCCTCGGTCAATGAAAGAAAAACTCACAATGGTCACAGAAATAACTTCAATGAAAGTCAGACATTTCTTTTCAACCATGCTTCAACAGGAACTCATGGAACAGGCCTGGACAAAAATGATGGTACCCCTAGAAAATACTGAAAATAATGTGACCAAAGGGACATGTTAATTCAAGGTGTGTCCACTAATTAGCATCACAGGTGTCGACAATCTTGTAATCAGTCAGTGGGCCTATATATAGGGCTCCAGGTAGTCACTGTGTTGTTTGGTGACATGGTATGTACCACACTCAACATGGACCAGAGGAAGCGAAGGAAAGAGTTGTCTCAGGAGATTCGAAAGAAAATTATAGACAAGCATGTTAAAGGTAAAGGCTATAAGACCATTTCCAAGCAGCTTGATGTTCCTTTGACTACAGTTGCACATATTATTCAGAAATTTATGATCCATGGGACTGTAGCCAACCTCCCTGGACGTGGCCGCAAGAGGACAAATGATGACAAATTAAAGAGACGGATAATCCGAATGGTAACAAAAGAGCCCAGAAAGACTTCTAAAGAGATCCAAGGTGAACTTCATGCTCAAGGAACATCAATGTCAGATCGCACCATCCGTCGTTGTTTCAGCCAAAGTGGACTACATGGGAGACAACCAAGGAGGACACCATTGTTGAAAACAAATCATAAAAAAGCCAGACTGGAATATGCCAAACTACATGTTGACAAGCCACAAAGCTTCTGGGAGAATGTCCTATGGACAGATGAGACAAAAATGGAACTTTTTGCCAAGGCACATCAGCTCTATGTTCACAAACGGAAAAATGAAGCATATGAAGAAAAGAAGACTGTCCCTACTGTGAAACATGGAGGAGGCTCTGTTATGTTCTGGGGCTGCTTTGCTGCATCTGGCACAGGGTGTCTTGAATCTGTGCAGGGTACAATGAAATCTCAAGACTATCAAGGGATTCTAGAGAGAAATGTGCTGGCCAGTGTCAGAAAGCTGGGTCTCAGTCGCAGGTCATGGGTCTTGCAACAGGACAATGACCCAAAACACACAGCTAAAAACACCCAAGAATGGCTAAGAGGAAAACATTGGACTATTCTAAAGTGGCCTTCTATGAGCCCTGACCTCAATCCTATTGAGCATCTTTGGAAGGAGCTGAAACATGCTGTCTGGAAAAGGCACCCTTCAAACCGGAAACAACTGGAGCAGCTTGCTCATGAGGAGTGGGCCAAAATACCTGCAGAGAGGTGCAGAAGTCTCACTGACAGTTACAGGAATCGTTTGATTGCAGTGATTGCCTCAAAAGGTTGTGCAACAAACTATTAAATTAGGGGTACCATCATTTTTGTCCAGGCCTGTTCCATGAGTTTTTTATAATTCCGTTGAAGCATGGTTGAAAAGCAATGTCTGACTTTCATTGGTTAACATTCATAGAATTCTTATTAATCCTACTTATCCTTTTGTCAGATTAAAGTTATTTCTGTGACCATTGTGAGTTTTTCTTTCATTGACCGAAGGGTACCAATTTTATCTACGTGTGTAGAAGACTACAATTGATTGTTTATTTATTTATTTATTTTTCATCAGAAAGAACTATTAAATATCTAAAGAACTTTTGAAAATCCTCCTTTCTATATACAGTACAAGTACCTTGACTCTAATTATGCTTAAGTCTTATACCAATAGATTCTGCTCCTCTCCCCCAAACACCATATTTAAGTGGATCTATTCATAGGCTGTTATTATAATGAGTTAGGTATAACGCAATGCATAATGGCTATGAAATGTACAGTGCAGTATACTGAGACTGACAGACCTCATCTTCTCATTTTGTACAGGTATTGTGTAACGTGTGAAGTTGAAATAACATAAATGAATCAGTTCGACGCATATGTTACTGATTCTCTTTGGAGAAACCTCACTTATATCGGGCATTGCCGGTGTCCTGGCTGGCATGTTTGGCAGCACTTTACTCAGCAGCAGAAGAAAGTATACACCTCCTTTTCCCTGGCATCCCATTAATCGGCTGGACAGATATGTCTTAAGACTGGTTTCTAACAGCAGTGATATTAACTGAACCTTGCGTTTCTAAGATCTTGATGCTAATTATGATGCCGTTTATTGCTAGGTGCGTGCAATGAAGCTACAGTGACAAGGCAGACTAATGCAGTGGCAAAGCTATAGTGAATGCTGGTAATTAACCAGTCAAGCAGGAGTGGAGACGAGGAAGGAGGCCGCTTGCTGCATACGAATGACAGTGCAATAGTGCTCATGCTCCATTCGGAAAGAAAGAAAGACACTCTTCTAGTCTTCGGCTACGTGTAATGTAATGATTCCTAATAATAACTGCTACGCTAAAATGTAGTGTTAAAATCACTTTGATGTGTATGGGAATCAGCATGTTATTGATTTCTTTTTCTTTTTTTTTTTTTAAACCAATCTATATTTCTATATACGTCTTCTTGATGTAAATCATTGACACATTTTATCAGTGTGAGTACTGCTTGAAATATTATGCATGTTGTGTAATGAAATCAGTCTTTTTCAGCTGTCCGACTTTGTGAAGTCCTGCCCAAAAAACATTCAAATGATCTTCATTACATTTTTTCCTGGTGACTAGAAATAAAAGGATGACTTCAAGGCATTTATTTCAAATAAAAGACGTTTATTTGTAAAAAAAATTTTTTTAAACTCTAACATATCCAATATAATGCACTTTTGATACATTATATGAGCCACATCTCATTCCCTTGCCATGTTTAAACCAAATGTTACCTTAATAATTATTTAAAATCTACTGAAGTTTGATGTTTTTTTCACCATGTAAATGTTTAAAGTGTACATTTTTTACCAACTTACCAATTGAAGGTACCATAGGGGATGAAGTGGATTATGAACAGTGCTGGGCAAAAGTCTTGAGTCACCCCGCATTTCTTCATTTTTTTTCATCCAGTGAGCCAGACTTTTAATAATATTTTAATGTACTCTTGAGGAATACTCCAGACTTCATGAAGAACTATTCACTATTTAGAGACTTCGTTGGCTCTCATTTTTTTGGCAAGTTTTTGCCTCTCATTTTCAGTCCAGTCCCTGTTCCTGAGCAGTTTCAGAGTATCTTTCAAGCATACGTAAAAAAAAACAAAAAAAAAAACATCTAACTTAGCGTACTGTATGAACCAGTGAGAAACAGGTGCAGATGATGAAAGACGATGAGACCAGTGATTAATATTCTGGTGATGCTGAATACTGAGTTGCTGGAACATCAGGTTGCTGCTGTGGTTGTTACATAAACAACCAATTTTTAAATTGTCTTTACATTTAAAAAAAAAAAAATTATCTTCACGCCCTGTGCAGCTTTCTGCGGTAAAACATTTCTTCTCATTTCTTTATTTTAATCTACGTTATTGAATTTAATGTAATATGAAGAAATGAGAGGTTGCCAAAACTTTTGCAAAATATTCTATGTAACTAGTTACAATTACTTATTGTGAACTTCTGAAAGCATAGTTCTCAAATCCTGGTATTCTGCTTCCTTAGACAGTTTCAGGATTTCTCAGCATACGAGGGCCTGCTAATTATCTCCTGTGCTGAATGAGGGGTAGAAGGGAAATAGAATGTTGAGGGCAGAGAGCTGCACAGGAATGGTGAAAGCAATAGAGTTAACTCCATAAGCATAAATTTCACATTCATATATTTTATACAAGATTATCATAGAAAAACAGTGTCATTATCCTGTAAGGAAGAATTTAGCAAAATATAGCTATGCACATACTGTATATATATATATATATATATATATATATATATATATATATATATATATGGTTTATATATCATAAAGCTTCATTGTTGCACATGAATAAATTATATTGTTTATATTTTATATTATATGTTTCATTAAAGGAAACACAAACAGAATTAGTTTTAGGAAATATTTAATGTATTTAATTTTAAATAAATACAGTTTGTTTACTGATTACAGTATGTACTGTAGTGAATTATTAGCCTTTTATGAATTAACTTATGAACTTATTTTTATGGAAAAGTGATCAAATGCTCGGTATACAGTTGTGGTAAATTGTTATTTTAAAATGATGCCTGGGTTTGCAAATCTACAAAGCTTGTTTTTTGTTTTTTTTTTGTTTGTTTGTTTTTTCCTTAAAACCATTTCATATATTTCTTTCAATTCCATCTGCCAGCACACCTGATCCAGGTGATCAAGGGCTGCAGAATGCCTTTTACCTGCCTCTATTTTGGAGACGGAAACCAAAATAGACCGAAATACCGGCAAGCTAAACTGGAAATTTCTACCGCATTGTATTTCATATTTAATGTACTGACAGTCTGAGTTTGAGCTGCTTATCCTCCATTCGGATCTCACAGAGGTGCATTGGACAGCTCGCAGCTCCCAAAACTACTTTTGCAGCCAGAGTAGGATACGCTGTCACTTCACATTGTCTTGTGAAAGTGAAACCTCCTGCCTCTTCCAGCTTTTCTATCTCACACTGGGCTCTGTGTGGATTTCTTTTGAAGGCGAGGAATCTCTCACTATCTTCCTGGACAAACAGAAGCTCAGCAAGAAGTCTGAGGTCAACGGCAACAGCTCGACGGTGTCTCTGGAAATCCTGCACCAGCTGGCTGCATCCTATTTCACAGATAGAGAGAGCACCCTCAGGAGACTCCACCACCTACAGATCGCCACCTCAGCCATCAAGGTACAAGAGCTTCTTTTTTTTATTTATTTTTTTTTTATCAACTTTTCGGCTCATGCATATCCATCATTGAACATAATACTATTATTTGGAAATATTGCATGGATTATTCGGCAGTTGTACCGTAAATGTGCATAGATATAGATTGCCGAACATACTGATTGTGGTTTTATATAGATAAGTCAGATTATAAGGAGTAGATTGATTTGTACAGTATAGGAGTAATTCTCCAGCAAGGAAATTCTCTTAAGCTGTCTTTTAGGAAGTATATGGTGTGAACCTTAAAAATGAGGAAATGGAAAGTGCACACTTCAAAGTTAATAATAATAATAATAATAATAATAATAATAATAATAGAAAACATATAAACAAAGGTGGCATGATAGACTGTTTACATGAGACACTCTCATTTTGGCATCAAGTAGCACTACCTACCAGATGTGTTTTTGGCAGGGTAGCTAATGAGACGTTACAAGGCCATCAAATCTACTCTGCAACACATTTTTATTACTGCTCATTGTGCAAATCAGACTGATTGGGCACCAAAGCAAAAGTGGGTCTTAACAGGTGCATCGATAATCCCATAAAGGACAATCAATCCACTCTCCTTCTCCGAAATAGGGCATGCTGCTCTTACAGACTTCCCAGCCTCTTCACATAATAAGGCACTTATTGTGAATATATATATATATATATATATATATATATATATATATATATATATATATAGAAAGCACCACCAGGGCACTCATTCTGTATGTAATCAGGATCAAAGGCAAGTCAGTTGTGTTCTTCAGGCTACTAGAAATAAAAAAAATTATTAATCTGTGTTCTGTGGTCTGTTCACTCAGAAATGTCACAGCGAAGACCTGCTGGATAGGTTTAAGAAAAAAAAAAAACCTACAGTCGTTCTATGTATTATTCTTTAAAAAAAAAAAACCTGATGGTGTTAAAATTGTCTGCACAATTCATGTAGTAATTATCGAAAGGGGTTAAGGACTGCATTTTTAAGTATAATTCATCTTTTTGCCATGTACTTCTGCTCCTGGTTCTGCTTCAATAATGTTGGTCTAATAATACAATTACACATGAAGGACCCTCCAAATATATTCATTTGTCAAAATGACATATTATTAATAGTCACCTCTGCATGGGACAAAGTTGACGTTCTTTTTGAGCTCTGACCTGGAACGTGGAGATGTTGTAGTGAAAGGAAGAAAAAGCAAAAGTGAGCCCAAGAGATTGTAATACAGGAGCCATGGAGTTTGTGAAAATGCTCAAGGGCATTTTACATATCTGTTTAGTCTGTCAACACCAATGGGTCGCGAAAAAATTGCAAAAGCGTTACATATTCGCCGTAACCCGGACCAGTTCACTACATCTTGTCATAAAAAAAAACAACAACAAGAAAAAAAAACTGTGCAATCATGAGTTGGTCCCCACAGCAAGCGCAATCATTTTAACTAGGAGAGGAAGAAGAAGACCCTTCACCTTATCTGTCTGGAGATGGCTGGAGATAGCCAGTGCTGCCAAGAAAAGTGGCAATGGTGTCTAAATAATGTCAGTTGTCAAGTCCAGTGAAGTGCAGAGTCTGCGGTTAAAGTCTTGTCACAGTCGGCGGACTCCTAAACATCGGAATTCAAGCTTATGCAGTGTACTCAAAGTCCTTAGCTAAATGTCCCTTCAGCACAGGCAGTTTTGATAAATGAGCCTTTCCCATATGCATTTTGCCTGCGACTCAGTCCACAGCAAGCTCAGCTTATTGCTCCTCGGGGAACACGCTGTATTCCCGCTACCTTTGTACATGCAGCTGGGCCTGATGGATTTGGTGAGAATCTGTAATAACTGGAAATAAAAATAGTGCCACAATAATGTACTGTTAGTCACAGGGTTGCGTTTTAGATTTAGTAACTAAAATAATGGAGTGTTTAAAGAGTACATGTAACAAATAACATTGTTTCACATAATCATAAAAAAAAAAAATATTAGAGGAGGGAATTTCTAACTGGTTTCGGAATGAGTGCAAAAGGATTACAGAAAATTCCAACAGTTCTAACAAAGTAGCCTTTCTCATGGCATGGATGATGCAAAGATAATGCTGTATGGCTCAACTCGGACTCATTTGAAACTCGTACTTGCTGGGTGGTTTGTTTTTCTCCCAGCACTTTAAACAGCGAAAGAATAAAGACGAACACTGACAAGCACTTCTTAAAAGGCCTTAGCTCCAGAGCAAGCTCCACCATATTTCATTGATTTATATTACAGAAAAGTTTTAGATGCAAACCGAGCTGTACAACACACTCAAACGCTCATTGTCTATACCGCGTTATCCTGTATTCAGGGTTGTGGGGGGCCTGGAGCCTATCTCAGGAGACTTAGGGCACGAGGTGGGGTGCCAATCCAACGCAGGGCACACACACAGACGCACACTCATTACGGCCAATTTGGGAACACCAAATAGCCTAATCTGCAGGTCTTTGGACTGTGGGAAGAAACCAGAGTACCCACCACCAAACACGGGGAGAACATGCAAACTCCATGCACACACAGACGGGAATGGAACCCAGACCCTGGAGGTGCAAGGCGACTGTGCTAACCATTCCACCACCATTCCGCTGTGCTGTACAAAACAGTGCACATCTATATACCATAGCATATTAAGGATATTTTAACATGTTTTACAGTAATTATGATAATGTTTTATTTCAAGTTTTATAGATTTATAGTTGAATGAGGCAACAGCCTACTTTGCATTGTGGCAGTCAAGACTTCTTTATAAAAAAGGCAAAAATAGGCAAAATGAAAAAGTTATTTGAGTAACCCTCTACAATAATGACTGTTATTAATGCGCAGGGCCATACAGAAGTATTGTTTGAAGTTCATGGTGCATGGTCTCTTAACATGAAAGACAGTACAGTTTCCTGTGTCCTAGTGTGCGTCTTTCCATTTGCACAGTGTACAGGGTAGATTAAACCATATCAGACCATGCATGAGTAGTTACACTTTGTGCTGTGATATTTATTTGTTTGTTCATTTATTTGACAGGGACATCATACATGAATTCACATAATTCACATGTTCCTGGTGCGTAAATGTACCAGGATTTTTCATCTGTAGTCCCTGGACAATAAAATGAAAATGAAAAATAAATAAATAAATAAATAAATAAATAAATGGGGGAAAAAAATTAACAATAAAAATGACATAACATGACATTATAATCATCAAAATGTACAACTACAAAATATATGCAGTACATTTCTACATTTTTACATTGATACATTTAGGTTCATGAATTCCTATGGATTTATTGCGCTATTACAGCCACTCCGTGTGTTTCTAAATTATCTGTTTTACTGTGTTTTTCTATGTTTATTGTACAATGTTTTATGGACTAGGAAGTAGCTCGGTCTCCTGATGAAATGTACCGAAAATGTGAGTTTGTTCAGAGCTTGTCATTTTATTATTGAAGGTTAACCTTGCCATTTTAATAATAAAAGCATTAATAGACGCAATAAATAAAGGACACATTAATTAACATCTTTATGACAGTTTATAATAATAATAATAATAATAATAATAATAATAATAAAAACTATATATAATACCTATATAAAATATTTGCTAATAATATGGGGGAAACAACCCATTGTTTTATAATATCTGATCTTCCCTTATATTCTTTACCACTTATTGAAGAAAACCTCAAGTATTTAATTTCTTGCCACCTTCATGTTCTCTGATCAGAAACAGAAAAAATATATATTTCTGATAAATAATTCCCGCTTCTAACTGTAGCAGCTGGTAGATATTAAATGTAATTAGATAAAATGGGAGATGTGTTTATTTGACGTCTCGCACAGTTAAATATGGCGAACCTATAATGGTGATTTAGTCCCTGAACACCATGATGGCGCAAAGCAATGTTATTTACAATGTACATAAAGCACCACGGATAAGAATTAGGAACCTTGCCTCAGCTCTGTCTCTGGGACATATTTTAAGCAGGAGTCTATATTGTGCGTTATTATCATCATTATTATCTTCAGGCTACAAAGTTAACTCACATGTGCAATATTATACGAATGAATGAAGCAGTATGCAATGTGGTGATGTCACCATTTAATATGTTCTAACTTTAATGCTAAACTATTTTCCCAGTCTAAACCTCATCCTGTTAGACCTGATTCAGTCCATTAAAAGCCACTGGCATCCTCCCTCAGTTCTACCGCACTTAGCTACATGGCTTATTTAATGTTCACCTTGTAGTACTCACTTCCGCCCCTTCTCTAAGCCTGCACATTATATCTTAGAGACACCACTTCTGCGGTGATAATTACTGCGATGAATACAGCGCTGTGCATTACTCACGGGCATCACTTTAGGATTACGGGCAGTGTAATATTTCAAAGAATGTGTATAATCCATGTAATCCATACATCAAACTGTAAACAAACTGATTTTTCCCCCCTCATTTATTTCCTTAACAGCCTGCATTTTTTTTTGTAGATAATATGATATAAAAATAATATTGGACTACCAAACTTAGAATACTTAGGATACCGTGGTCTTGACATCAGCATGACCACTGCCATTTCTAGGAAGTTGTCATTCACTTCACATTTCCTTCTCAACGTGCAGTCTTGAAGAAAGAAAAAAAAAGTTAGGCTAATGGCTGAGCGTTTCTCTACCACATTTGTTAACATACAAGTCAGATTGAGAGCGATATCAGTGTATGTCAGTTCATTAGAGTTCATTAGCCTTAGACTAGTTAGACTTTTGTAGGTCAGTTATGAATTTAGAATTGATTTACACTTCTTTACTGTAGGTAAACTCGTAAATATTATGAACATTAAAATAAAACTTCAGTTTGTTAAGAAAGTAGAAGACACTTTCCTCTACTCACATTTTGCAAGAGTATTGCTTCGTCTTCATTTACAGTAAGTGTATCAGGGGTTGCAGCAATACCGCATTTACTGGACTGGAGTGTGGAGGAGAATGCTGAACAGTCAACGACACAAATTACGTAGTATTTCAATGTTTAGTAAATACATTTTGTTTTTACTACTTTGAAAATCTCTAATATAGCTGCTAGAAATGAATTGAACAGGACATTTTAGTGCTGTTGGATGGAATCAAATCGAAAAATTGCACTGAATAAAAATCGAATTGATTCCGAACAACAGTCTATCTACTGTATGATGCACAGCTCACCCAAACGAGGATGGGCTCCCTGTTGAGTCTGGTTCCTCTCAAGATTTCTATTTCCATCTCAGGGAGTTTTTACTTGCCACGCTCACCCTCGGTTTTGCGCATCGGGGACAATCTGATCAGTGTGATTTACACACGGTTTCTCCGTGCTCGGATGTGTTTTGGCATCTGTAATGCTTTTAATCAGAAAGCTTCATCTTTATGCAATCAAGCTATAAATAACGTTTCCCTAGCTGTTTCCAGTATAAATCCTTACAGTGTATCTGGCCTGTTGTTTAAACATCTACGCTGGTTTTCATTTGTCCTTTTTTTCATTCTACTGTTACAAAAAGGAAAATCAAAGCCAAACATATATATATATATATATATATATATATATATATATATATATATATATATATATATATATATATATATATATATATTTTTTTTTTTTTTTT
This sequence comes from Clarias magur, assembly GCA_013621035.1. Taxonomy (NCBI): domain Eukaryota; kingdom Metazoa; phylum Chordata; class Actinopteri; order Siluriformes; family Clariidae; genus Clarias; species Clarias magur. The sequence goes on along the minus strand of QNUK01000395.1, from coordinate 88,126 downwards.
TTTTTTTTTTGCATAAAATATTTAAATATATTTCACATCAGATAATTGATTTTTTTTTTTTGACATGTAAAGCTATGCTGTTCTGCACTATTAAATCTGAAAAATATCGCAATACACCAATACACTGTAGAGATGCCTGGACTGGAAAGTTCAACACATGCATCATTCATTGCACTGCAGGAACTCGTCTTGAAACGAACTAATTCATATGAATCATTTGTTATGATTCCTGTTTATTCCCAGCACCTTGAATATTTCTTAGCAGGATTAACATGAAACATGAATAAGACGAATGTAGAAGAGTATTTACCAGTTTGTAGTGTTGCAGCAAAGATAATGATTAGAAGCAAAGCAAAAGATCATCATTCATTTAAGACTTACTGTATTTAAGATGTACTACTGTTTAATAGCTTTACAAATACAATTCCAGTTTTATTAATTGATCAACAGAGAAATTCTGCAAAATTTGCCGAGTATTTCGAAACCAAAAGTAGCGTTCTTCTTGTTTTATGTCTTATGTTCTTCATGATTTTCAAAATGTTTTTCAGGATTGTGGAACAACTGGATCTTATTCTAATCGATCCAGCCTTGTACTTGTGTGCAATTCACTAAAAAGAATGAGATATTGAGTTAAGACTCGTATTTTTATTCCGTTCAGCTGGCAGACCGTTTTTATCCGGAGTAAGTCAGATTGTGAGTCAGTCACAGAGCTGAGTGTAAATTTCTCCCTTCAGGGATGTATCGTTTTATAAATGGCAGTCATGGGACTTGATCAGATGTTGCTTCAAGCACTTTACCTTAAGAAATATCTGTGTGATGCATGTTTTCTAGGCATAGTACTCTTGAGCGGCAGACAGTATACGGCATGGCACACTATATTAACCTCACTTACAGTATAGTAAACAAAACACTGAAATGTAAGGACAGTGTGAGTGAGGCAGCAGAACACAAGATATTTCCTGCTAATTGCCATAAATCCCACAAGGCGGTGGAATTAATTGTTAATACACATAAACACGGTAACTGATGAATCAAGTTCTAGTCTCAGCTCGACTGTTGTGTAGGATTCCACATCTAAAACTCAGACATCTGAAGAAATCCCAACCCAGCCTTTCTCCAAAAGGAAGTCTGTACATTTGTACCCGAGTCACACAGCGCTCAAAAGAGTTATAATTTCACAATTTGGTGTCACCCAGAATAGGACAGGTTCCCCTTTGAGTCTGGTTTCTTTCAAGGTTTCTTCTTTATGTCATTTCAGGGAGCTTGTTCTTGCACTTTTGCCTCTGGCATACATCTGCTCATTAGAGAGCTAAGTGTAGATCTACATCCGGAATTCTGTAAAGCTACTTTCTGCCAATTCCTCTTGTTAAAGCGCTACGCGGATAGATTTCAGCTGAAAAAAACTCCCACTGCGGCTTTTTTTTGTTTACCAGTAATATGTATACTTCTTTTGTATACTCATTTTGGCACAACTTTATTCATTCTTCTAAAAGATATTTTATAATATCTTAATAAATAATTGTTACATTAATCATATCTGCCCAAGGATAAGGGTTGATCCATTTGCACATAAATAAATAGTTCCCTAACGCAAAATGTGTGTGTGTGTGTGTGTGTGTGTGTGTGTGTGTGTGTGTGTGTGTGTGTGTGTGTGTGTGTGTGTGTGTGTGTGTGTGTGTCAAAATGCAATGTAACAGGTTGTGAAAAATTATTATATACTAATTTATCATATATAATATATATATATATTTTTTTTTCCTTCTTCTTCTTTTTCTTTTTTTCTTCTTTCTATAATTTAAAGCTACTTTTGGCCAATTCCTCTTGTAATTGGTAACTGGTAACAAAGTAGGCAGTCATTCCTTAGTTTACCAGCATTAAATTTTTACAAAATAATTTCAAATTTTCACTTTGGTGTCTTATTGATTTTTAATAAATCATATGGACATCTTTTTGTGGCAAAAAAGGAAGTCCATATTTTATTTTTAATATTTTTTATCAATATGTCCAGAAGTTACTATTAGTTCTTATTACTGAGATTTTTTCTATAACATTTATATATATATATATATATATATATATATATATATATATATATATATATATATATATATATATAATATATATATATATATATGTATGTGTGTGTGTGTGTATCTGATTGGTGATAATATGTTGACAAGCTGTGATAGGTTTCCATATAAATGTAAGGCATAAGCTTTCTCAGGAAGCACTTTATGCACAAGTTCTTTTTTCTTTTCTTTTTTTTTTTTTTACCGAAAATAATGCTCAGTAATGTTAATTACATTGGTGAAGCATCTTGAATGAGGTAGACAAACATAGGATTATATATTGTCTGAGAATCCCAATGAGGCTCTAAACATGTGCAGGAGATAATGAGAGTGATTTTCAACACACAAGTAGTTTTATTAAGATGCAGTGGTGCCGTAATACTGTCGTTCGATGCTAATCTTTAAACAAATGGTAATTTTGGGTACAATGAGATTTACGCCTGCTAAATGCAAGACTTGCCTACACAATCAGTCTATGTATTCTTTAGCCATCTGCATATGAAGGGAGAAACAGGTTTTGGCAAAAATATGTTACAAAAAGTATTATAACGTTGCATAAGTCACAAAAAAGACAAGGCTATAGAATATTTTATGCATGTATTTCTTTGAGTCATGAAGGTGTTAAAAGGCACAAATGGCAAAATATTATTTAAAAATTGGTTTGGTCGGATCAGTATGAATTATTTGGCAAAATGCTATAAATCCACCTCCAACAGTTAGAATACACAAAGAATAAATCTGGCTGCAGTTGTTTTTAAGGCAAGGTACTGTAGGTAAGCAGTGTAGCATGTAATATATTAATATATACAGTATGTATGTACTGTATAGTAAGGAAGTTTCTTCCTGCAGGCAGTAAATTCGAACAAGCAAACAAGTTGTTTTTTTTGGGGGGGGGGTTGTAAAACCATTTTATCTATAAAAATTATTGAAGAGCTTTTAAAAAGTTGAGTTTGCAATGCATCCTCAGTCTCTTCCTTCACTAGCATTAAGTTTGTCTTTGGTCGTTGAAGATAGCATAGACGCTTGCTAAGGTACCAGAGTGAAAACATCCTGTTTGTGTGTCACGTTATGAAATATGCTCATTCGCCATTGCGCTTTGCAAAAAAAAAAAAAAAAAAAAGGTTATAGACAACCTTGCGTCTCTGAGGAACATAATTTGCCAGAGTGAAACTCTGAAAATGGTGTATCTCAGTATTAGTTTCATGATGCCCATCTGGGGATTGTTCCTACCTTCTGCTTAGCATTCCCAGGATAGGCCTCTATACAGCACAACTCTGACCGGCTTACTGAAGTTGAACGAATGAATTAATTTCTTAATGTAAAGTAGTTGAAGGTTCTGAGAGTATATTAGACAGGATACTCTAAAAGCATGTCTGTTCCAAGAGGGTTATAAATTTACCTGGCAGAAGGAGAATAAGAAGATTGGCATGATGTTTTGTGAAGTCACTCTGCCTACGTCCTTAATTTCAGTCTATGAGTTCTTCTGATCTCTTTCACTCTCTGGGTGGAGGCTGTGGCTGTCAAAGCCAATTAAATGAAAGACATGCATGCAGAGAAGGATACAATGATAAATGGTGTTATCTCTTTATTTCAGACAGATATTTGAGTCAGAGAGAGAGAGAGAGAGAGAGATTTTAGGAGCAACAGAGTCATTGCTTCAGTAAGGAGTTCATGCTGTGACAACTGCACATAGATGTTAATATTGCATTAATGAAGTTTCCAGTTGTCGGTTTTTTTTTTTTTTTTTTTTTGCTCATTAAAATAAAAGCCTTGCGAATTGGCCATTTGTGATGGGCTGCAATATGCTGAATTGAGGTTTGCTGTTTATTCTAGATGACTTTGGTTTGTTTTTGACATCAGCCATGTGCCTCACTGCTTTTCTCCCATTAAAGAGCAACAAACAGGTGCATGATTTCAGCGGTAATAAGGCGGTAAAATATCCCCTTGTTTCCTAGGTAACAGAGACCAGAACAGGGCCTCTGGGATGCAGTAACTACGACAGCCTGGATTCTGTCAGCTCAGTGCTGGTGCACAGCCCGGAGAATAAAATCCATCTGAAAGGTATGACAACTTTTTGCTTACTGGTATAGCTGTGTATTACATCATCACAGCTGCTTTAACTTTAACTTTATACTAAAGAAGGTTGTTGGTAGGATCTGCAGTCATTTAACCTTGAGATATTGAAAAGGATTGATTTAAAATATGGCTGTTCTAATCAGAAAAAAATATTATATATATAAACACTATTTACACAATTTCTATTCTGCAGCTTTGATGTAACAACTGTCATGTTCACCATATGTGAGAGTAACATGGTGTAGCACTGATTTGCAGCTATGTACTAATTAAGCAATTAATGATTTAATGCTTAGTAGATTCATGATTGAACACAGAACCACAGCAAATAATTACAAATTTTAATTAATTATCTGAAAGCAATGGAGAGCCCTTAAATCAACCAATGCGTCACATTCATAAGATTGCAGTTCAGGCTCTTGTCAGTGGTTTCGGTTTTCTCTTTATGATTGTGTAAGAAATGACAGGCATGGGAGTTGGTGAGCAAGTGGGACATAAATAATAACATGAGCCGTAGTGACGAAAGGTGTTCAGGGACTCTGGTTTAATTGGGTATTTATTATTGTGCTCTCAAAAACTGCTTTACCCTCACAAGAGGCCAGTGTAAGCCCTTCACTTTAATCTAGATTGACTGAACAGAGAGCATATGACTGGGGACAAAAAGGATAAATAAATAAATAAACAAACAAACAAATAAATAAACAAATAAATACTCAGATGCATATTTCATGGGGGTTAAACAAACAAAAATCCTCCTCCCCCAATGCCTGGATGCCCTTTTGCATTAAATTGCTGTGTCATTTGTGTCATTTCACTCAACCTCAGTAAGACTTGCAATAAAACATAAGTAACATCATACTGTACCTGGAGCCATTTGGAAATAAATATCGTTTGTTTGTTTGTTTGTTTGTTTGTTTGTTTAAACTAGTTTAGTGAAAGAAAAAATAAGATCAATCTGTGTGTCACATTCAGAGGCGGAAGGTAACTAAGTGCATTTACTTCGCTGCTGTACATGAGGTCAGTTTTCACATATCAGTACTTTATGTCAGAAGTTTTATCCGTATTTTCTTTTTTTTTCTTACAACAAATATCTGTACTTTCTACTTCACTACTTGTCTGCATGGTGTCATGTTACATGCGCACAGCGGTGGGTAATATTTGTAGCGGTATGCACATATTGCCACCTTCTGACTAATAAAGGTAATGATGTGATTTGCCTTAGCTCTGTAAAATGCTCAATTATGTAATAGGTGTGGAATCAGAAGTGGAGGTGGTTGCTGATAGCGCCGAACGTAGCACATCAGATGAGAGAGAGAGAGAGAGAGAGAGAGAGGCTCTTTTATTATGACTTAATTCGTGAGCTAATACAAGTTCAGTACTTCTGATACTTAAAATTGTAAAATACTGAAATTGTAGGTTAGAACTTGTGTTTTTGTTGTTGTTGTTGTTGAGCAGAAATGTAAATGGATGTCTTTTATTTTTTACTTTAGTAATATTTGACCTTTTACATTATTTGTGTACTTTGTCCACCACTGCTCACAAATGAAAGAGAGAGAAAAAAAAAAAAACTTTGTGGAAGAAATGTGGTTGGAATAATATGAATGTACACAACTGTATGACCAAGGTATCACATCAGTGGAGTTTTTCTTCCCGGATAGAACAGGCACAGGAATCAAATTGTGAAAAGGTGGCTCTGGGAGCATGAGGAATCATTTTCACACATGAACTGGACACAACATTGTGTGATGTAATCGAGCTGAAGGTTACGGAATAAAATCTTAGAGTGTGCAATTTATTTATTTATTTATTTATTTATATTTTTTGGCCAGGCAGTGTGAGTTATTATTATTATTATTATTATTATTATGAGGAATCATTTTCACACAAGAACTGGTCACCACATTGTGTGCTATTATTGAGGTAGAGGTAACTGAATGAAATCTTAAAGTGTGCAACTTTTTTTTCTGGCTAAGCAGTGTGAGTTTATATTTATTATTATTATTATTATTATTTGTCTGGATTTTCCTTATACATTTACTCCTGTAAAATATTTCATCACAAATAATATTTAGCTTGTAGCATGCACGACAGATACTGCATATCAGATCTGTATACCCTACGAAGGTTAATTCACAAATTATTGTCACGAGTCATAGTCAGGGTCACAGCACCAGTCGTCAATGTTAAACATGGATTATTCTCATTATAGAAACAGTAAACAAGAATTAATGAACGAGGAAATAAAATTTTTAATCTCAAATTAGCAATTACCAAGGCTTAGCAGAAATGGACAAAGAAATAGAAGGGTGTAAAGAGACAAACTAATAAAGGGTTGACCTAAGGACACGCACACATTAGGGAACAGGCTAATGAAGGGACTGCGGCAGAGACGAGACTAGAAAAGAAACCAGCAGCACATGTCAAAATTAAACCGGCGCTCACTGCGCTGGGAAACACACTGTTGTCTGAGGGGATTCGTGTCAGGGTTTGGCAGACTGATGTGAGACAATGACATTTTATTTGATGAAATTCTGTTTGCAGAAGGTGCCAGCCGCGTTATCTGTAACATACAGCTAGTTTCTCTGTACCTTTTTTAAAATTGTGTATAGGTATATCCACTGATGGACACATTCTTTAATGTTTCTCTTATTTCTGTTATACTTATTATAGTATTAGAATGTATTTCACTATGGAAACTATAGCAATTTATCCATCCATTTATCCATCCAACCATTCAGACATGCAATGCATACACACGTGGACAAAATTGTTGGTACCCTTCGGTCAATGAAAGAAAAACTCACAATGGTCACAGAAATAACTTTAATCTGACAAAAGTAATAATAAATAAGAATTCTATGAATGTTAACCAATGAAAATAAGACATTGCTTTTCAACCATGCTTCAACAGAATTATTTTAAAAAATGAACTCATGGAACAGGCCTGGACAAAAATGATGGTACCCCTAATGTAATAGTTTGTTGCACAACCTTTTGAGGCAATCACTGCAATCAAACGATTCCTGTAACTGTCAATGAGACTTCTGCACCTCTCTGCAGGTATTTTGGCCCACTCCTCATGAGCAAGCTGCTCCAGTTGTTTCCGGTTTGAAGGGTGCCTTTTCCAGACAGCATGTTTCAGCTCCTTCCAAAGATGCTCAATAGGATTGAGGTCAGGGCTCATAGAAGGCCACTTTAGAATAGTCCAATGTTTTCCTCTTAGCCATTCTTGGGTGTTTTTAGCTGTGTTTTGGGTCATTGTCCTGTTGCAAGACCCATGACCTGCGACTGAGACCCAGCTTTCTGACACTGGCCAGCACATTTCTCTCTAGAATCCCTTGATAGTCTTGAGATTTCATTGTACCCTGCACAGATTCAAGACACCCTGTGCCAGATGCAGCAAAGCAGCCCCAGAACATAACAGAGCCTCCTCCATGTTTCACAGTATGGACAGGGTTCTTTTCTTGATACGCTTCATTTTTCCGTCTGTGAACATAGAGCTGATGTGCCTTGGCAAAAAGTTCCATAGGACATTCTCCCAGAAGCTTTGTGGCTTGTCAACATGTAGTTTGGCATATTCCAGTCTGGCTTTTTTCTGATTTGTTTTCAACAATGGTGTCCTCCTTGGTTGTCTCCCATGTAGTCCACTTTGGCTGAAACAACGACGGATGGTGCGATCTGACACTGATGTTCCTTGAGCATGAAGTTCACCTTGGATCTCTTTAGAAGTCTTTTTGGGCTCTTTTGTTACCGTTGGGATTATCCGTCTCTTTGATTTGTCATGAATTTTCCTCGTGCGGCCACGTCCAGGGAGGTTGGCTACAGTCCCATGGATCTTAAATTTCTGAATAATATGTGCAACTGTAGTCACAGGAACATCTAGCTGCTTGGAAATGGTCTTATAGCCTTTACCTTTAACATGGTTGTCTATAATTTTCTTTCGAATCTCCTGAGACAACTCTTTCCTTCGCTTCCTCTGGTCCATGTTGAGTGTGGTACATACCATGTCACCAAACAACACAGTGACGACCTGGAGCCCTATATATAGGCCCACTGACTGATTACAAGATTGTAGACACCTGTGATGCTAATTAGCGAACACACCTTGAATTAACATGTCCCTTTGGTCACATTATTTTCAGTATTTTCTAGGGGTACCATCATTTTTGTCCAGGCCTGTTCCATGAGTTTATTTTTTAAAATAATTCCATTGAAGCATGGTTGAAAAGCAATGTCTGACTTTCATTGGTTAACATTCATAGAATTTTTATTTATTATTACTTTTGTCAGATTAAAGTTATTTCTGTGACCATTATGAGTTTTTCTTTCATTGACTCAAGGGTACCAACAATTTTGTCCACGTGTGTAATTAAAATCTTGAACTTAAACAATTTTAACATAAAAAAAGCAAAAACGTTTTTTAAATTCTTGCATGCAGCCATTAAACTGACAGAAATCATCTCTGCTCCATTCAGGCTTCTTAGAATCACAAAGTGTATGTTTATATTGTGTCTTTTCTCTTTCTTTCATTTTTTTAATAACAAGCTTAACTGACTATGAAGCATAAAGATCAGAGAAATGCACTGAGGTGTAGAAAGAATGCTCTTTAAAGAGATCTTTATTGTGCATGACTGTCTGAATCAGTGACATATGCACAGAACCGACGAAGCAAGTGAAAATGACTGCGACCCTAAGAGCTCCTAGATGGAGAACAGAAGACAAAGTTACTTTTACACTTTCTGAGTAAGTTCCTGTTAATCATTTAGCAGTGGCTTTCTTCTGAAGTGACTTAAAAGTGACAAGTGAGTCAGAGTACAATCCCAGCCTCTAGCGGTATGAGCGGCTGATACAGATGGGAGCGCTGCAGAATTAAATATTCTCTTCTTGGCTAGAAGCAAGTGCGAGATGATTGCAGGGAGAACAGCGGCAAGAAGCAGCTAAACAAAATGTTTGGTTTAAAGGGAAAAACTTAATCACACTGAACAAAGCCTTATATCAATGTTTGTAATTAAAACAGTTGCATTAAAGCTTTTAATAATGGAATTCAAATTGATTAATAATGTTTTTTTTTCTTCTTTAAACCAATTATTTTTGTGTTGTTCAAATTTAATTGTCTTTATTTATCTTCACTTTGTCTTAAGTGTTCCTGAATGGAGCGATGTAGCAGAGTTTTAGTCCCTTTGAGCTCCACTGACTCCTCGAACCTTGAGTACAGTGTTCACTGTCTGTGCTCCTTTCATAGTGGATTTCCTGCATATATTGTTCCACTCATAATAGGCAGAATAACTGAATCAGAATATATCCATACTTTATACTTCACTACATTTCTGCATGGCATAATCACATAATATCTCCACTTGCTGCCTTTTACATATGATTGCATGATGATTTACCTTTATTTGTAAAATGTTTATTCACGTAGCAGCTGTTTGAAATCAGAAGTGTAGATGGTTTCAGAAAGCCAAAAAAAGGATGTTTGCAGCTTATAAACAGAGAGAGAGAGTGATATACTGTATATAGAGAGAAACTCTTTTACTACATCCTAAGATCTAGTAAAGGACTTTGTATTAACAAGCCCAGTACTTTTGATACTTACAGTAAGTAAAATTGAACGTGAGCACTTTTATACCTTTGCTCAAGTAGATTAATACATTACTTGAGTAATATTTTATGTGGGATATCTTTATTTTTATATGATTTGTGGACCACTTTTGTAACCTATTCAGTTTTCAATTATTTTCCTGTGACAAACAATTCCACCAAATTGGCACCAGGACCACTAAGCACACTCACACACACATTCATCCTGTACTGAGATGTGGGAGGCCTGGAGCCTATCCCAGGGAACCTGCGACACTAGGGTTGCCAATCTCTCACATAAAACAAACACACTAGGGAAGTTGGAAATGAAATTTTGGAGCATCCAGAAAGCTGACTGACAGTATATTCACTCACTCACTTACTCATCATCTATACCGCTTAATCCTGTATTCAGGGTCACGGAGGGCCTGGAGCCTATCCCAGGAGACTTAGGGCACAAGGCGGGGTACACCCTGGACATGTCTTTGGACTGTGGGAGGAAACCGGAGTACCCAGAGGAAACCCACCCAGCACGGGGAGAACATGCACACATAGACGGGAATCGAACCCGGACCCTGGAGGTGCAAGGCGACAGTGCTAACCATGACACCACCGTGCCACCTATAGTGTATTCAGTGTAAATATAATAACAATGATGATGATTTTTTATTTTTTTTTATTTTAAAAAGGTACTTTGATTTATATTTAAAAATGACGAGACACATTCAGCTATCAACCCTATAATTATGGGTGGGTGGACATTATGTAGGTTTTTAATTAAGACACATATTATGTCTCAGTGGTTAACACTGTGGCCTCACACCTCCAGGGTTGAAAAGCAAGACATTTTGTCCAATCAATCGCTGCATAAGCATTGTGCATAGCCACAACATCAGTTTGGAAGCTCTATGAACTATGATATCACAACCAGACACAGAACAGGTTGGCCAAGGTAAACACCATCAGTTCATGACAGAAAGATTGTGAGATGTGTGAAGAAAACAAAACAAAGCATCTCTGGCATTGACAGTCTCCCCAGGGCAGGGGTGGAGGTATCGCAATACACTGTCCGAAGAACACCATAAGAGCAGAAATATACAGTACAGACCAAAAGTTTGGACACACCTTCTCATTCAAAGAGGTTGAATTTGTATTATGGCAAGAAAAAAGCAGCTAAGTAAAGAAAAACGAGTGGCCATCATTACTTTAAGAAATGAAAAAATTGGGAAGACTTTGAAAGTGTCCCCAAGTGCAGTCACAAAAACCATCAAGCGCTACAAAGAAACTGGCTGACATGCGGACCGCCCCAGGAAAGGAAGACCAAGAGTCACCTCTGCTGCGGAGGAGAAGTTCATCCGAGTCACCAGCCTCAGAAATCGCAGGTTAACAGCAGCTCAGATCAGAGAGCAGGTCAATGCCACACAGAGTTCTAGCAGCAGACACATCTCTAGAACAACTGTTAAGAGGAGACTGTGTGAATCAGGCCTTCATGCTAGAATATCTGCTAGGAAACCACTGCTAAGGACAGGCAACAAGCAGAAGAGACTCGTTTGGGCTAAAGAACACAATAAAGAACCTCCTGAAGAAGACCGGAAGGGAGAAACAATCTAAAACAGGCCTGGAACATGAACAGAAACGGAAGGATGTTTTAGAATTAATTCATCTAGATGAGGTGGGTCTAGATGATTGGTCTGGTCTAGACTGGTCCAGATGGATTGGGGGACACCTTTTTTTGTAAAAAATTTTTTTTTATTTTTTTTGGATTGTTCCCCGATTTTCTCCCTATTTTAGTCGTGTCCAATTCCTCCCCGTCACTAGGGGGCTCCCACATTAAGGCTACTACTACCACTCAGCCGTGAGGGCCGAAGACTATCACGTGTTTCCTCCGAACCACGTGACGCCAGCTGACCGCATCTTTTCGAACTGCTCGCTCACGCACCGTTGGAGGCAGCGTAACCCACTCGGAGGACAGCGCTATCCGCTCCCTCCGCTGCGCGAGCTCACAGATGCCCCTGGCTAATTAATTAACAACAACAATAAAAACAGTCAGTTGTTATTTTAAGACGCAGAGTTCAGCTGTTCTGGAATACTGTAGTTTTTGTAAGAAAGGTATTTTCAGGTGCATTTGCAAAACCCATCAAGCACCAAGACTTACCTCTGCTGAAGAGGAGAGGAGACGTTCATTTCGAGTTATCAGCCTAAGAAGACACCTCAGATTAGAGCCTCAGTTATGAAGACTTTACAGAGCATACTGTAAGTAGCAGACGCATCACAATATCATCTGTTCAAAAGTGATTATTACACAATTTGGAATCATTCAGCATTGTTTTACCATGTAGAATGAAATAAAATCAGGAAAGACCATGGAATTAGAAGGTGTGTCCAAACTATTGACTGGTTGAAAAAAAAAAAACTTAAAACTGTCTATTTTCATTAAGAGATGCCTTTAAAATACTAATGACTACAATCCTCTGCTTTCATTTTAAAGGTCTTGTGTAGCATTAATTAATTAGGCTTGATTAAATTATGCTGCAGCATGTAAGTCTGTGTGTTTTCCATTTAATTGTCTAGAGGGGAAAAAAGCATGTACCTGTGTGAGAAAAAAAAAAATCTGATGTTCATTTCAGGTTAAGGTTTTTATTAATGCTTCATGCTTTTAGATGAAAGGATGGGTTGTCCAAAGACGCACATTTACAATAACCCAAATTTTTTTGCGCAGTCAAATGACAAATGACAAAGTGACCAAAGCACGCACGCACACACACACACACACACACACACACACACACACACACACACACACACACAAAAAAAAAGAAAGATAGTAATGGCAGTAAATGGAAAGCCAGTGTCTGTGCTAATTATACACATGGCCTGTGCAAGTACTTGCAACTTTCTTGAGTTTGACATTTAAAAGTCAGCCCACTTAATACGGTTACCTCCTGAAGAAATCTCCCCACTGACAAAAGCCGTGTAACTACCTTAATAAGCTGAGGCAGAGGGAGAAGGGTGGCTGGATGGATGGATGGAAGATACCCAAGGCTTTTATTTTTGTCAGTTTATCAGTTCTCTAAATGTCCGAAGACTCTTCAGACTCTTCATTCTGTTATTTTTAAGGTTAGACTATTTGATCATGTTCCTGACCAGAGATGGTCATATCATACTCTCTAAGAGAATTGAAGTAAAGTGAACCAAAACCATAACCGGGACTCACAAGATACAATAGATCTAATTCAGTCTGTGGATATTACTGAAGACTCCAATAAACCTTTGTGTGGGGGAAAAAAAACCAAAACATATCACTCTGTTTCTCTTCATGAAAAGGCTGAGATTGAGGAGGAGAGGGCACAAGAGCTGTTATTTAGCCTTATCCGGAATGAAAGCCATCCAAGTCGCTGTCTTTTGTGTGCCTCCCCACACTGTTGGCTCCGCACTCACCATAAGCCAGGCCTTGAGAGGAAGACTGCATCTAATTACGCCTCTTGTTTTCCTGCAATTCGGAGAATAAATACTGGAGGAGAAAAAAAAAATGATGTCTCATAAATATTCATACCGGGAGAGGGAATTTGAAAAGCTGAGAGAAAAAGGAATTGATTCTCTCTTGATGGGTGTCAGATCTGGTGAAGCTGAGAGGAGCTTTTCTCAGATAATATAATTAGCAGTTGCTCAACACCCGCAGCTGGGCTGTAAAACGTGGATCGATCTCACCAGCAGATGGATAGTGAACGTATTCATTATCGAATGATTGTATGCAGTGTTCGTCAGGACGTATTGATTACGAATGCTTAATTGACTATATTGTTGCCAGTAAAAACAAAAGCAACAATTAAAGTGTTTTTAAAATATATTACATATACAATCCACCCACCCTAGTACTGTATGCACTAGTGAGTTCTATAGGATGGGCTATTCTCAGCAAATCATCACAAATTCATTTGTCTGCGTACAGTAGATATCAATACTCACATTAGCGTCCATCAGAAAAATCTGAACAGGATGCGGTCGGAGAATGCCACATTGATTGTCTGTCTGCGAAGCACCTCTGCTTCATGACAGCGATATGTGGCTGAATGACCTTGCTGTAGAGATACTTAGTCTTTATCCATCCCATTACCCAATTATAGAGCTGCCATGGCAGTCCCCTGTCCTAAATAGAAATGTGCAGGCAAACATGGTCAGACGTCTGACCCACTTTACCTTCCATCCACTCGATGTTTCCCACACAGTCTAAAGAAGATAATGCAGGGGAATGAGCTTGGGCTCTGAACATGCTTTAAAATTAATAAATAAATGAATTAACAACAACAAAAAAAAAACTTTTTGAGGTGTTTAAGGAAATTGGAAAAAGAAGAAGAAGAAGGAATCGAAAAAAGCTCCATAAATTTCATTTGTGTTGTAAAACCATAGTTGGTCATAGGTCACATTTCCTCGCAGTAAACTTCATGGATATCAGGTTTATGTTCTGTTGGTGGGCGGCACATTGGTTAGCACTGTCGCCTTGCACCTCCAGCGTCTGTATCCATGGAATTTGCATGTTCTCCCCATGTCTTGTGGGTTTTCTCCAAGTTCTCCGTTTCCTCCTACAGTCCAAAGACATGCACATTAGGTTAATTAGTGTTATCAAATTGCCCGTAGTGTGTGAATGAGTGTGTGTGTGCCCTGCAACAGATTGGCACCCTGTCCAGGGTGTACCCTGCCTCGTGCCCTACGTCTCCTAGGATAGGCTCCAGGCCCTCTGCGACCCTTTATACAGGATGAAGCGGTGAGTGAATGAGTGTCCGATTGGTGCAAGTGTTGCAGTTTAGTTCCTTTAAGCATTTTAAATTATGTACAAATAACAATTCTCAGAATTCAATCATCACGAGAATAGCTCCTGCCTTCCACTTAAGGAAATGATGTGCAGCATCCGTTCCAGCACATTTGCTGTCAAATAGACAGATGTTGTCACTATTATTAGACAATTATAATGGCTCTCATGAGGGTTGGTATTTTTAAAGTAAACAAGGCGTGCTTAATTATTTGTCTGTATATATTGTTGCTTAATTACTTACTTTCTGCTTTTCTGAAAGTAACTAGGAGAATGGATTTAATGAAATGTTCTGATGAAGAGACCCTAACGCTACTTTTTTTTTGCATAGTCGTAGCCAAGTTGTCCTTAAAGAAGATGCTGGAAAGTAAAAAATTCATATATAGATTATTTGAAGAAATTGTTCTGTTTAAATTCAGGTTTACAGGATGTTCTCCCTGACTTCCTGCGCAACCGCTTCGTGGAGGCGGCGCTCAGCTATGTGGCATGCAATTCTGAAGGTGAGCTCTTGTGCCGCAACAACGACTGCTGGTGTCGATGTTCTGTCAAGTTCCCTGACTGCAACTGCCCCTTCTTGGATATCAGAGCCATGGAAGAGAGTCTTCGAAAGAGCAGGGAGACCTGGATCACCTTGAACAATGACTTTATTGAGTCAGGTAAGGATTCTCCTACCCTGATATTTCTGGTGCTAACAGTAGGTTGGTGTTAGAAGTGTGTCTAATGCAATTAGTAGCTCAAAGATCATGGGACAGCAAGGTATTCTTTGAAAAACAATTAATCTGAGCCATGCATATTACATCGCTTTTGGGAAACCGGGACCAAGCTTCTGAAACATGGCCGCAGGAAGACATTCAAGGCTTTTGCAAACAGTACGGAGAACACTGACACTGCATTAGAGCACTCAAAGTCTCTTTAGCTCTGAGGTACAAGATCATTTGACAAAGCTAAGTCTTCTACGGCTGTGTTTGATGGTGACAGCTGATTGATATGGGTGCCATGCTCCCATCACTCTCTTTCGGTTTCCCTCTCCAGGTCTCTCACACTTGGTAAATGGATCATCTGTTAGCATTTTGCATTGCCCCAGGGGGTATATCTCAAAATGAACTCGCATAGAAAAGTTCAGTTTAATTACTTTGGCCAACATTTAGAGACAGAGCTTAAGTTAAAAGTTATGTTAATATTTGCAAGAGAAAAGTTCTTCATTTTCAGACACAGCTTATGTGATTATGCTGAATTTTTGGGTGGATTCTTAAATTATACACCATGCAGAAAGTTCACACCTTGAAGGTTACTATATTATTCCTCGTATAACGCTCTCACTAAAGGAGTTTTTTTATTGTGTTATAGGGTGCCATCATTATATGTCAGTGCTGTCTTTAAATCAAGAGAAAATCGGGAAAGAAAATGCTGACTTTATTATTATGCAGGCTGTCAATACGATGTACTGTAGCAAAAAAGTATTAGACAACACAAAATATTTAGGTCTGGAGATCCTCCACACCAAGGTCACCCAAAAAAAAAAACCTGAATACAGTGGAACGTCGGTTTACTGGCGGAATTTATTCCTAAGTTCCGTTCGCGACCCGATTTGGTTGTAGACTGATTCAGTTTCTTTCATAGGAATCCATGTAAATAGAATGAATCACTATGAACTATATTTAACTTGAGATTTATATCACAAATTATTAAGTTAGTTAAGCCTTTAATTGTCGCATATACGTTACTGCACAGTGAAATTCTTGCTTTGCATATCCCCTTAATTTTTACATGTACAGTTAACGCAACTTTCTTAGAGAGACTCGTGATGAGAAGGCATGTAGGAGAGGAAGATGGGTGGGGAGGAGGTTAGAGTTTGGAATTAGAGTCCCGTTACATGATAACATTGGGTAATTCTCCTTCAAGGGTTTTAAGTCTTTTTTGTTACTTGGCCTCTTGTTCATATGTGGCAGCCGTTTTCACTAAAAATCTATCCAGAAACATTTGGGGTTTTTTTTCTGCTATGCACAATTGTTCTAAAATAAGGTTATAAGGTGTAGCAACCAGATTTGATACTTCTTGGCAAAGGGTTGACTGTCACTCCACTTCGTACAAAATAATGTTATCACGTGAGCAATCCCCAACCACGGACTGAGCAAAACTAATGCTGGACGATGCGCTCATGCCTTTGTTCAGATGATAGTTGGTCATGTTATGCTCCGAGGAATTTATGAACATTGATCAATTTTAGGCAAACATTTTGGTCGTCAAACGATTTGTTCATACCGGGGGTGAGTTCATGAACCGAGGTTACACTGTATTTAGTCATTTTCCCTACAAAAAGAAAATTAACATCCAGAAAGCTGGTGGAAAAAATATAACTACACCCTTCCTAATTCAATAATCATAATCACTGAGAGGAGCCAGGTCCAGTATTTCACATTAAATCCACACGGATAGTTAATCTTCAAGAAGTGTGACTACCTTTATAAAAGCAGAACCTATGGCAGCTTGGTGTACTGCGGCACTTATGTGTGTGTCTGCACCATGCCAAGAAAAAAGACATCAGCCGTGACCTCAGAGAAGCAATTGCTGCTGATGATCAATCTGGGAATGTTTGTAAGGCCATCTTCCCAGGGCTGGGTATCCCAGCCAAGTCAGTCTACAGGTACTTATTTTAATGCTCAATAATTTAAAGCAAACACTAAGATCTACTTCATGTGACCTACATAGCTTTAAAAGTAAATTAAATGGTGGTGTTCATGACACCTCATCAGAATAAGCCTGAACAAGCGTGGCTTTTATAGAATGATGACTAGAGTTAATATTTGCAAAATTGCAACTAAACAAATCACAAATGCTTTGGAAGCGATATCTTTTTGGCTGATGAGTCCAAGGAGAAGAAGTTGGGTCATCGTGGAAAACCAAACAGCCTATCACAATGAACACCTCTTACCAACTGTCAAGCATGGTAGGGGAAAGGGGGGATGTTTTGGGCTTGTTTTGCACTCAGAAGACCTGGGAAACTTGCAAATACTGTAACTCTGCTTAATAACAAAATATTTTGAGGCTGTTTGATCAGCAGCTGGGAGGATATTGAGCCATGAAACATGTCATTGATCGTAACCTCACCAGCAAATTGGCATTTACATGGCTGAAGAAGGAACAAAAATTACAATAGACCTCAACCATATGAGATGCCGTGGCAATGCCGATACGGCATCAAATCATAATGAACTCAAGCAATGTGGTGAAGTAGCGTGCGCCAAAATTTCTGCGGGACAAATATTGAAATCCGTTTTGTTTTGTGTTTATAATCTAATATTAATTGGTGAAGACCACACAAATGTTATTCTGGCCAGATAAACAAAAGTACACAACTGATGGATGGTGTACTTTTTTTCCCCCATGACTATAACCTTTGAGTTGTTTTCACTGCTCTGTTTGGACCCGATCAATCTGATAATGTCATTGGCTTAAAAGGAGATAGACAGAAAGAGTGATGGTGAACAGGCAAAAGCAAACAAGAAACACAACATCTGTTCAACCCACCCCCCAAGCATTTCCTCATCCAAGGCGTGATCCAATCAAAGAGATAAGTTCAGGCTATGTCTGAAAGCACTTCTCTCCACTGTGATGGACCGTTAATGAAAGTAGCCCAAATTCGTTTAACTGCAGCCCTGCATTCCTCCAAATGCATATCTCCTTTCAGCAGGTGAAGTGCTGCGCTTGAGAGAAAAGCTTTTTCTTTCACTTTTATTTGCTTCCTGTCAGAAAAGTCAACTTCTATTATGAACAGAGAATTTTTTTCTAGATTGCAGATTCTCTATCTAAAATGTTTGTTGTTAAATGTTTCTGATCGACTGGTAGGCATCCTCCAGTTCGTTTATTTGAAGTTGGAAGACGTCACAGTTCCCTTTCAAAAGCTACACTCGATGCTGCGTGAAAACGCTATGGGGACATCTCTTTGTTGCCCGGTTGTGGAGCCTGTGCATGTGAAAACCGCCGAATACCTTCGGCTTACAACCTCTGCCAGGCATGACGTCATCGAATAAGGTGCACCTGGAGGTTATAAATAGGAATGAACCGGAAACATCCTCAGATCTTTTTGTCTTCGGCACCGCTTTGTGTTTGCGTGTGCATGTGCAAGCCATAACGAAAGCGAAAATAAAAAGGAAAATAACAGCATTAACTCACCGATATGGCGGAGTTGCGTTCGAGATTGGACGACAGGTTTCTGTCGGGTGGCCGGGGGGAGGAGCCTCAACGTCTCTCTCTCTCCCCTTCTTTGGTGACCTCCGTGATGAATTAACTCTTTCATGGAGCAAGCCGTATTCATCGCGTGTTTTTGTGCCATCGACTTCGACTTATTCGAATATTGTTGATACGAAAGCACGCGGTTATATGATGATGCCCCAGATAGAAGAGACGCTTGCGGGCTATCTCTCTCCTGGGACATCATCCTCCCTGAAAAACCCTACTCTCCCCTCCAAGCCGTGTAGATTGACATCTGCTTTGGTGGGGAAAGCTTTTCAAGCAGCAGGTCAGGCTGGCGCTTCACTGCACACCATGGCGGTTTTGCAGGCTTACCAGGCCGTTCCTGCTGAAGGACCTGAGTACCGGCGGGGTTATTGATGACAGGGCGTTTGCAGAGCTGCGCCGAGCCACAGACCTGTCTCTCCGTGCAACCAAGCAGACGGCCCGTGCCCCCGGCTCGCCTTCCGGCCTCTTTGGCGACGCTGTTAATTCCGTCGCCACTAGGTTTCAGGAGGCGAAGCTATATGAACAGGCCTTTGGGAGGTTCCTTCCTTGCCATGCTCAAGAACCGGGACCGTCGGCCAAACGGCCCCGGCCAGGTCTGGCCCCTATCAGGCGTGAGGTGCAGAAGGAGAGCGTGACCAGCCGCGCACCCCATCGTAAAGACTGGGGTGGGGCTTGCCGCTCATCTCAAAAATCTGCTTCGAAAAGACCGGATCTGAGGAGCTTCCTCTCTTCACAGAAGAAGCCCTGAGGTTCGTGCGGGTGTCTCCCCCCAGGGAGGGGTGCCTGGATTTTCATCACAAAACAGGGCCTCCTGCCTGGCACTCCCGGGAGGCCGGTGTTCAATCCCCGCCACCACTGGTGTTTTGGGGAGCGCCGGTCTCCAACGAAAAGTTGGGTGTTCGGGCATCTCCTGCCACACTTCAGGATACCCAACACCTAACACCCCCCCATCCAGCTGAAGTGTCAAAGCTCGTGCCCCTTTCGGAGAAGCTGGCAGCGTGGAAACTACTGCCAGGCGTATCTCCTTGGGTACAAAGGACTGTAGGCACAGGCTACAGGATTCAGTTTGCACATCGTCCTCCGCGTTTCAACGGCGTGGTCTCACTTCCCGGACCGGCACATTCCCAGGAGAAAGATTGCCAGGCAAGGAAGCTCTGCAAAGGGGCCATGGAACATGAAGCCCTCCCAGACAGAGAGTTGGGCTACTACAGTCGGTGTCTTTTGGTGCCCAAGAGAGGGGCAGGGATGCAGCTCTGGCTCCTTTACGCTCCAGGGCATCCGTATTTTGAATTACATAGACGACTGGCTGATTCTGGCCCAGTCTGAGCTAGCGTCGGGAAATCTTCATTCTTTATTGTTTCTCAAATCCAACTAGAGGATTGGTTTGTGACAATCGATCTCAATATAGAAATATTGCCACAGCACAGGAAGTTCCTGCGGTTCGCTTTTGGGGGCCAGAAATAGTATTGGGTCCAGGCATTTGCCACTGATCCCCCGCACATGAGAGCTATCAGCTGTGGCTAAGAGCCAGGGTTAGCTGGCCGCGCCGGGGGCTTCGTACCCTTTCTATGTGGTTCAGAACCCAGTTTCTGACTTTGGGTCCCACTCTAGGTCCGTCTTGTCGTCGCAAGATGCTAACGACAGACGCTTCCCTCACGGGCTGGGGGGCGGTCTTGGATGGCCGTCCAGCACAAGGGAGCTGGAGAGGTCATCTTCTCGCGTGGCACATCAATTGCCTCGAAATGATGGCTCTGTTTCTGGCCGTGAAAGACTTCCTCCAGCAGTTGAGAGACTACCATGTCCTAGTGTGGGTGGACAGCACTGCGGTAGTTTCGTACATAAATCGCCAGGGTGGACTGCGCTCGCGCCACTTGAACAAGCTAGCGCACCAGGTTCTGCTTTGGGCACAGGACAAGTTCCTGTCCCTCAGGGCGATTTACATTCCAGGACATATGAATGTAGGAGCAGACTTGCTATCCAGACAAGCTGTAAACATGGGGAATGGAAACTCCACCCCAAAGTAGTCAGTGAAATCTGGGAAAGATTTTACGTAGCAGAGGTGGACCTCTTTGCCTCACAAGAGGCAGCACAATGCCCCCTTTACTACTCTCTGACTCCTCCAGCTCCCCTGGGTCTGGACGCAATGGCCCACACATGGCCCAGATTACACCTTTATGCGTTTCCACCTATAGTTCTGCTCCCAGCCTCTTATTGATAGCGCCCCATTGGACGACCAGAGTGTGCTTCTCAGATCTCAGAATATCTCTCCTCGACGGCTCACCCTGGGTGATTCCAGTGAGGAGGGATCTTCTCTCTCAGGCGCAGGGGACAATACTTCATCCCCGGCCCGAGCTCTGGAACCTTCACGTTTGGCCCCTGAACGGGACCAACTAAGACATGCTGGGCTTTCAGCCAGCATAATTGAAACCATTTTAAGTGCCAGGGCTCTCTCCACTAGAAGAACTTATGCCCTCAAATGGAGTGTATTTGAAACTTGGTGCATGGCAAGACATGTAGACCCAGTTCACTGCCAGATTGTTTCAGTGCTGGAGTTTCTGCAAGAAAAGTTGTCCTCGGGCTTAGGCCCTAGTACGCTCGGAACGTACGTAGCCGCTATTTCGGCTTGTCACGCTCTGAATGATGGGGTTTCTGTGGGGAAGCACCATTTAGTTGCCCGTTTTATTCGTGGAGCTAAACAGTTGAAGCCGCCCACTAGAGCGTCGGTCCCTTCATGGGACTTAACTATCGTACTCGAAGGCCTGGCCGACACCCCTTTCGAACCACTAGAGTGTGTCAGGCTTCTGTCTCTTAAGATGGTTTTTCTTATGGCTATTACTTCTTTGAAGAGGATTGGGGATCTGCAGGCTCTGTCAGTCTCCCCATCCTGCCTAGACTTTGCCCCTGGACTAGTCAAAGCTATTCTGCATCCTCACCCGAACTACCTTCCCAAGGTTCCATTCTCAACCATGCGACAAGTTGTTCTCGAAGCCTTCTGTCCTCCGCCTTTCACAGCTCCGGAGCAGGAAAGACTTCACTTACTGTGTCTAGTACGTGCTCTTCGGATCTACATCCACCGCACTAGCCAGTGGCGTAAGTCAGAGCAGCTCTTTATTTGCCATGGGGGTCGCAACCGGGGGGCGGCTGCCACTAGACAGACTCTGTCACACTGGGTGAGAGATGCCATTGCCCTAGCCTATCGTAACACTTTGCCTCTGGGAATCAGGGCTCACTAAACCAGGGGGATTGCCTCATCGATTGCCTTGGCAAAAGGCGTCCCCCTGCAGCAGGGCTGGTCCTCTCCACACACGTTTGTTAGATTTTATAGTCTAGATGTCAATGCTACTACACAACCTGGGGGTCCAGACGCTTGCAGTGCGGCGGTGTTGGTATTCCCATAGCGTTTTCATGCAGCATCGAGTGTAGCTTTTGAAAGGGAACGTCTCGGATTACTTGGCTGTAACCCTGTTCTCTGATAAAGCGGGAATGAGATGCTGCGTTCCGATACCGCGCTGCTGGCGTGCCTGGACGTCCTTCAGACAAAATTGACCTGAGGATGTTTCCGGTTCACTCTTATTTATAACCTGCAGGTGCACCTTATTCGGTGACGTCATGCCTGGCAGAGGTTATAAGCCGAAGGTATTCGGCGGTTTTGACATGCACAGGTTTCACAACCGGGCAACAAGGAGATGTTCCCATAGCGTTTTCACGCAGCATCGAGTGTAGCTTTTGAAAGGGAACAGGGTTACAGCCAAGTAACCCGAGACGTTCAGCAACAGTTAATCACGGTTCTGAATCAGTGATTTGGATGCTTATGTAAGCATGTGAAAATGTAACCGTGACAACAAGCATAAATAGTGGTTAAGACTAAGGTTGTGTTTTTGCTTCCCTCGTGCCTTTGCTATTTATTACGCCTCTGAACAGTGAAACACAAAAGTAGCTTTTCCTTCCTCACTATTAAATTTCATCATCATTACAGGTATTGGATTTAATATCTAGAAGCTGCCTGCTTACCTTTAAACCATACAGTAAGAATTAAAATAACAATATTTACCTCCAAATTACTCCTTTTAAAGAAATCGTGTCTGATTAGGGTTGTAATGGCTATGGTGCTGTATAACAGAATCAGTGGTACAAATGTGTGCTAGTAATTCTATTAATGTGAACTATTATAGAAAATATTTTTTTTCAATATTGTTAGACGAGATCATCATATCTGAAGGATAATATCATATAATGGAAACGTGAGAGTTGGTTGATTAATTGGTTTATTGACTACACTTATAAACTATTAACACATAATAATAATTTAAAGATAATGCATACTGCTAGCTTTTATCGTGGTCATGTTGTGCATTCATGGAAGGGTAAATTAAATCATACTGTATGTCATTTATTTTTAGCTCCCACTAGTGCTGATTTTACTGTTTATATACACTGATCAGCCATGACCTAAATCCAACTATAGGGTTTGGGTACCCTAGTTTCAATGTTCATACTGTAGGTACTGCAGGGCATCCACATGCCATGGGTGCTCTTTCAGACTGAGATCTGAGGAGTTTGGAGGCCTGGTCAGCAGCCTTGGGCTCATTGCCTGATGGGCTCCATGTGCAGAGGGATGTGGTGCACTAGGTGTTCTGATGTCTTTTTTTTTTGTGGCGCGCATTGACTGTTTTTGGTGATAATTGACTGTAATTGGTACCGAAAATTGCACTTCAAGCCCAGTTTAAAACTTTGCTTTTTGGGCATCCCCAGCATTAAACACTGCATATGAGTTTAAGAAATGTCTATGCCAATACTCTAAACCTCTGACTATATTCAGACTAAATGATTGCATGTGCAGCAACAACACCTTGATAACACAAATGAGATTTGCTTGGGCTTTTCTGTGAGATTTGACCAGGCTGGCCTTTGGTCCCCGCGGGTATGGGGGAGTTGTCCATGGTCCTGTCACTGAAAGGGAATTGCTTGGGATGTTGTCGTATAGTGAGACAGCACTAAATGTGATAGCTTGAGCATGCTGCATTTCTCACAGCTAGGATTTACACCTTTTGTAATTTGCCACGAAGTAATTTTAGCACCTCTTTTATTTAAAATTATTGATTAGATTTACAACTGTAAATTTAGCCTTAAAAGCTAGAGCCTCTCCAGCATAAAGATTACTTGACCCTGACTCTCCAATCCCTTGATATGCAGGATTTTAACTTTCACATCCGTTCCATTATGGTAATTAAAACATGCTTTCAAGTAAAGAGTTGTTTGTTACATGCTGCCACCAACACACAGTTCTGGGATTGGGTCCATCACCTTCAGAGACCTGCCAACAGAAATGCTTATATTTATAGATTCATTACTCAATAAAGCTTGTCCTCAGATATAGTGCCTTTGTCATTTGAAAGTGATAGATTGCTGGCATAGGAAATGAATCTTTTTGAGTTGGTTAATACTGCCAACCATACACACATACTAATCAAGAGTTATTGTTCCTTGTTTATTACAAGAATTAATTTCCTACATCTCATTTCACCACCTGTAGTCTGGTTTCGTACACTGTAGGAGTACAGGACAAAAGGATTTCAAAATGTTTCAACAAAAATAGAGGCAGGAAAAACAAACCTCAATTAGTTCAGGTTTGGTGAAATGATGTAGCATTTCTGTAGCGCTATTAATGTAGCGGTGATTTTACTGTAGCGTTACATTAAATTCCCTAACAAAGACATCTTATTTGGTTGCGCAATCCGATAATTGCACTTGTATTTAGTGGTTGTTTTTTGCGCCTTTTACAAAGAAGGTGAAGAAAACATTTAAATATGGTCCTTGCAGGTGCTATTACTTTTCAATAGCCATGGTGAGGCCTGCTACCAAAGAGAATGAGCTTCCATAAATTGAATAGCCAACCTTTGCTTGAAATAATTTGCACACACAATCGCTGTCCTCAGAATCTCTTTCATGCATAGCAGCTCACATTGCAGGTGTTAAATCTATTTGCATTAACAGCATCCTAAATTGCATATTCATTAAGGCTACTCCACAAAAAGCACATGTTATTTTGCTTATATAAAAGGCATAATCCTCTGTAGACCCTGTTAGAAAATCTCATTTGTCTTTTGCAGGTGTTATCAAGGTGTTGTTGTTGCACACGCAATCATTTAGTCTGAATAAAGTCAGAGGTTTAGAGTATTGGCATAGACATTTCTTAAAAGCATATGCAGTGTTTCAAATTTCAACTCACTTAATCGTGTGTATTTAATGCTGGGGATGCCCAAAAAGCAAAGTTTTAAACTGGGCTTGAAGTGCAATTTTCGGTACCAATTAAGGGCGTGCATATTGGCCATTTCAACAGCTTACATGTAGGTACTTGACAGAAGAAATAAGCCCGTTAGAGGTGTGGGGTTTTCTTTGTGATTAAGGATGCGGGTGGAAATGTGAGATTGTGGTGAGAAGGTGGATAGAATACTTGGAGGAGCTGATGAATAAAGAAAGTGTGGGTGTGATAAAGAGAGAGAGTTGGATGGTGTGGCAATGATGAATCAGGATGTGTTGGTAAGGATGAAAAAAGGACACCAGTGAAGAGGAAGTGTGAAAAGGTGGTGGGTCCAGATGACACGGAGATGAGGTACGGAGAGGTTTTAAGTTGATTGTTCACGAATTTCAAGTGAAACGAAGAAGTGTACCGGTACCAATTATTATGAATAAGGAAAAAGTATAGAGCTGCAACAGCTACAGATTAGAAACTTGGTCAGCCATACCATGACGTTATAGGAAATAGTGATAGAAGCGAGGTTGAGAGGATGTAATGTTTGATTTGACGGTGTTGATGGAGAAGTATTGCGAAGGCCAGATGAAGTTGCATTGTGTATTTGTGGATTTAGAGAAAGTATATGACAAGAGGAGTTGTGGTATTGTGTGAAGAAGTTAGGCGTTGAGGAGAAGTGTGTGAGGGCGATGCAGGATATATATAAGAACAGTGTTACAGCAGTGAGGGGTGTGGAATGACGAACCAGTTTGAGTTGGAGGTGGGATTGCATCAAGGATCAGTTCTTAGGCCTTTCTTGTTTGCAGTGCTGATGGACAGGCTGATGCACAAGGCCAGACAGGAGTCTCCATGCACTATGATGTTTGCAGATGACATTGTGATATCTAATGATAGTAAGGAGCAGGTTGAAGCCTGAAGAGGTGGAGGTACGTACTGGAAGGAAGGGGAATGAAAGTCGGTAGGAGCAAGACAAAGTACAGTACATCAGCAGGAATGAGAGGGATACCAGTTGGAAAGTTAATTTAATCAGCAAACATGTTACCCTGTGTCATGTTCAATAAACTTGACACTAAGTGAGGAGCTTCTTTGCTATGTCCTGTTATGCTGGTTTAAAATGAGACAGGTGAATATTGCAGGTAATTAAATCCATCCATCCATCTAGGAAGCTCTGTTGTCCAACTAGGGACCTTGGAGGCCAGTGGTGACCATTGTATTTATTTCCATTTTTTTTACAACTGTGGTAGGACCTGTGGTCAACATTCACACTACAGGCAATTTGGGAATGCCAATTTGCCTAATCCGCTAAATGTTTTTGGACTGTGGGAGGAATCCAGAGTACCAAGCAGGGGAGAACATGAAAACTCCCCACACACCGACCCTGAGGTGTAAGGTAATTAAATACAGCATTTAAAATGGGGATTCAAAACCCCCCAGTGAGACTTAATTCTGTACAAGTCTTGAGACATTTCTAATATTTGAACATAAGTTGATGCATTAGTCACAAAAATATAAAGAATCATAATCTGTTCTGTGACATGCTGCCACTTCAAGGCAGAGTTTCTTGCTTTAGCAGCAAATGAAAAAGTAAACAGCGTATCTGGAAATTCATACAATTGAGAAATTATGAAATGCCATCTGCAACACTGGATGCGATACCGAATACAAGGATGTGATCTTGTAAGCTCACAAAGTTAAATGACACAAAATGAGACAGAACCACAGTTATATACATGACAATTGCTTACATTCTTGAATGTCCATCATCGAAAAGGATTAAAACACCTTCTGGTGCAGTGACCATTCAAAGTTTACATCCTGTTATTAAACATGTCAGTTTCTGACCTATTTTGCAAGCTACTTTCGCATCCAGCTGTTACTCTGCCATCTGTGCTGTCTGACTGACAAGTGCCCAGGATCACTGCCCATGCAAAGAACCTTTTTAAACTTTGGGGAACACCAAATAACAGGCATAAATGCATCATGTATATTGGATATTCATTATGTTAAATGTTACATTTTGTTCATGATTATGCTACCTGAGATAAGTTGGTCACTACACAAATGCCAGTGAACACTGAAAGAGCTCATCTTTGACCGGGATTAGCCTTGTCTTCCTGCAGGTTGACTGATAACCACAAATCTCTTTCATTTTAGTTAGTAAGGAACCAATAAATCTGTCCTCTGGGTTTATGATCCTGTATATCGTGACATTCCCGTACACAAAAGCTGTCTGGGATTGTAAAACTAAACAACATCGAGGCTCATTTAGTTTTACATCAGGTCTGACATTACATGCAGGAGCTCTATTGATGATGAGAATCTCTCAATTTATTAGTTAC
Organism: Clarias magur; assembly: GCA_013621035.1. Lineage (NCBI taxonomy): Eukaryota > Metazoa > Chordata > Actinopteri > Siluriformes > Clariidae > Clarias > Clarias magur. The sequence continues at coordinate 60,763 of QNUK01000395.1, read as the reverse complement.
GTGTTCTATAGATGACAATCATTCGATCTGTTAGTAGTGTACTCTATGAGGATGATGAGAATTCTTTCATGGGTGGAAACCCGACTTAAATATTAACGGAACAAACAAGAATGAAATGTTTTTTTTCCAGCCTGGTCTTATTCAACAGTTTACCGCTAATCTTCCTGATATTAGATACAGTAGTAGATATTAGACTGCAGGATCTCTATAAGAACAAGCACTTTTTACACATAGTTAAAGACAACAACTAATTTGAAATAGTATTAGTTGTATAATAACAAAGTGTCCTTTTTTATATACTCTACATACCATATACAATATCACTACTGTAGAGCAGAGTGGGTGTTAAATGACCATAAACAAGCAAAATGCCTAAAGGCTGATTTATTTATTTATTTATTTATTTTACACCGAACGGTCTGAAAAGTCGACTTGACTCAGTCACAGAATATACTCTTGTCCCATGAGACAGAGATCACGGTGCCTGAGTGCATGTCACTGCTGCATGCAAAACGATTCGTGCACGGAGGTTTCTCTGCACAATTCACAGTTCTCTACTTTTTGCTTATACAGTACTGTAAGTAGCTTTGTGTCGGATCTCAAAAAAGCATGCTCACTAATACTCTTCCCCATATTTACTGTAGATCTCTTTCCCTCGCCGTAGTGCTGGCCATAAAAAAAAAACTAACTCAAGTGAAAGTCACTATATATCTGTTCAACCTAAAAGCTTATATTCAATTTTCACTGCCTAGCACCTAGTAGTGTGGGACCATCAGTGTCACCATGCCCCATGTCCCTTGAGTATTTTGTCATCTTTGATGATTAGTAGGCACAAAGGACCTGTCTGCCCTCAGTAGCTACAGTATGTTTAGCCAACAATATCAGCGTTGTAGTCTCTCGTATACATTGCAGTGTCATCCATTGCAATTGCCATGGGAAAAAAAGCATGCAGTCTTCGATCAGGACAGATTTGAATGCATCCTGACCATGAAACACAATAGACAGTATGTTGCTTAAGTGTTTGCATACTATATACTGTACATTGACTTCAACCCTGCAGTACATGACGTTCTACATGAGCTAAACCACCGTACATTCACATATCTTCAGATAGAGGCTTGCTGTGAGGCACACATCTGTCATCTGATTGCAGTGGCAGCTCTCCAAGGCAGCCCATTTTCAGGGTTCGCTTCCCTGTTCACAATTTTTTGCTTCATTTGTGGTTGATGTAACAACTTGGCCTTGCTGCTGCCAGCATCTACTGTATACCAAACGCAGAGAATCAGCACATGTGGTAACCACTTTTAGTTCATACTTATCTTGACATTTGAGGACGTTTCTGTATTTTGTCTCATACGTCTCATAACCGTGCATGATAGTCAAAACCATGTGAATTAACTAACTGTACAGATGACTCAATAGCCTCAGAGCTAACACATGTTTATTGAGGAGCTCCATCTGCAGCCAATAATCTAAATAAGGAAGTGCAGAAGAAGAAAAAAAAATACTCTGGTATTGCAGGATGGGAAACCTGGGAACACCATGGGAAAGACACGCTAAATGAATGCGTCACTCCACTATGCGGAGCAGAGGAGTGTTCTACAACCAAATTCAAATTTTATTCGTCACATACACAGTCATACAAAGTGTGATATGAATGTAAATGCTAATACGACGATGGTTTCAGTGAAAAGTTTCAGTGTGGAAATAAGAGAAATAAGAGAAATTACAAATTAGAAATATAAGAAATATGTGAATAAGCTATAGATGTAAAGGATTTTTAAATTTACATAATGTACAAGCAATAGAAAAACATGACAATACTGGAATTTTTTTTATTCCAGTAGAACAAAATATATATATATATATATATATATATATATATATATATATATATATATATATATATATATAATAAAATATAAAAAAGATAATAAAAAGCAATATAGAAGAGTTGTGATGTAATGTAATTTAGTGTAGTGTAGAACTGTGTCCAGTTATGGGCAAGATAATGTGCGGATGTGCAGAATATTGTGCACGATTGCAGTCTGGTTGCACAATATACTGTGCTGGTCAATATAACCACTGGAATTTGGAATTATGCATCTTTCAATGCTATTTTTTAATTGCTTTTATAACATCTGGAGTATGTGGCATATGGAATGACAGCTGTTTTAAAACTTTTTAGGAAGATATTTTTAAGCGACAAAATAATCTGTCAAGGGAAAGTAACATGTGCCCTTTGAACATTGTAAACAAAGGACTCAATCACGCTAATCTGGCATTTGCATTCTAATCCACTGCCACAGTACCAATGCACTGCATTAACCAATGAGAAGCAATCGTACCTCCTTTATCTGGGCTCCAAGAACCTTTCGAAACCCCGGTGATGCCAAGAGTTCATCCAGATTTTGGAATTCGAGCCTGCTAAACGTTTCTTCGCATATTTTCTACAGTATGTCCAAATGTCCTGTATGGGCTCTATGATGTAGAGTGGCACCTATAGGTTCTCATTCTATCTCATTTTGTACCAGTTTTCAGATATCCTGTATGCTCAATGACCTTTATAAGCACCTTTAAAGTATAACAAGACTTTGCTTGGGCTGATATACCATTAAATAGATCAGGTATTTAATCCTTAGATGGAGGCTCAAGCTTTAGTTTGGCCAAGTTGCCACAGCTTGTGGTGTCGTAAACTGTACTAAGGTTAAAGTCTGACTTTCAGAATGTTTCATTGTCATCGTCTCTCAGCACGTGACTAAGTTTGTTTCAGGCAACAAGCTTAGAGACAGAGATGCAGCCACTGCACCAGGCACCCTTACTAAGCTTCTCCAGGCTCTGCACTAAACCGTGCTTTTGCATTGTAGCGAGCAGCTCTTGTATTTGACGCATGCCTTTTGCCAGCCTCTCCACTCTGCATTCCAATACATTCCGGTTTGGCTTCTCATTCTCGCTCCTCCACTGGGCTGAGCAGCTGTCTTTCTTTTGATCATCCATAGAGGACCTCACCTTTCTTTTCCTAATGGGCACTGTCACATCAGTCGGCTGTTTGGCTTTCTGCAGCACTCCAGCAGGGTCGAAGGAATTTGCCGAATAGGCCATGGTTGTGCTAGAGCTTGAGAGGTAGGTGCACATCATGCATCACAATTGACAATATGCCGCAGTTACTTTACAGCCAGCCCAAGATAAGTGCTTGTTGCAAAGGTTTTGGCCCCAAACAATTTGGGAATTCATAATGTTCATCATTCCAACTCAACCAGGCCTTGAGAAAACATCTTAATATTGTCCTCGTAAATGGAGAAGATTAGAGTTTTAATGAAAGGGCCATTAATAAACATGGCTTAAACATAAGCTAATGCTAGCCTTACAATTCACTGCAATGTAGAGTGTGTATCGGGTGTATTCAGTTGAAAATGTATAATAATAATAAAAATCATCATCATCATCATCATCATTCTGTGTAATGGTTCTTGTTAGGCATTTCTTTTTCATTTGTGGTGTTTCAATATTGAGGCCCTAAAATTTTGGGTTCACCTAGATGATGTTTGTTGGCGCGATGGCCGTCGCCTTGCACCTCCAGGGTCTGGGCTCGATTCACACCTTGTGGTCTGTGTGCATCGTGCAGTTTTAATGTTCTCCGCATGCTTGGTGGGTTTCCCCCAAGTGCGCTGTTTTTCTCCCACAGCCCATAGACATGCTGATTAGGGTAATTGGCGTTCCCAGATTGCATGTGTGAATATTGACCGGAGGTCCTACCACGGTTGTAAAATGGGAATAAATACACTGGCAATCACCATTGGCTTCTGCAGTCACTAGTTGGACTATAGAGGTTACTACTGTAGATGGATGGTGGAATAAATAATGTCTGCTACAGACCGTTATATGTGGTAAAAATAGTCAAATGGTCATTACATGTCAAACTTGGTTAACCATAATCTCCTGAGATCAAGTACCTGATTGCAAGTAGCCCGTACCCTGCTTCCCTTTTTTTTCCTTCCCAGATATTTTTATGCGCTGCCAATTGGAAACGTTCTTGTCTGTAAGTGCAGAAACAAAAATAGCATATCAATTAAGGCTTTCGCCTCTCAGTTACTGAAATTTCAGTGTGGAAGTGTGGAAGTCAGTTTTCACGTGTGCTTGGTGTAAGTGCATAACACAAGGGGAGTGGTAATTAGGTGTTAAAGAATGATCTAATGATGATAAAATGGTCATATAAAGTAATGAGGAGAAATGATGATGAGCAGATGTAGGCTAATAAGAAGAATGATATTAGAGGACATTGTAGTCAGTGTTACTTGTCCTTGGCAGGTGCAATAAAGTCACCTGACCTGTAAAAAATATTACTAAGGCTTTGTTTTCAAGAGCTTCAATGCAAATCAAATCATCATCCAAATCATCTAACAGCATTACACCCTGCAACAGTCATTTTAATGCCTTTTTTTTTTTTTTTTTATTATGTCCAACAGCACATTCTGGTTCTGTAAGTGGTACATTCATGGTGCTAGAACTACATCTGTCAAAGAAAGCAGTGTTCTGTAAATACCATTGTTGACTTTGCCAGTTGAAAATTGCAAATCATGTTCACTTAAGGTTAGAAGGACTAAAAAAGTGAATGTGTTTATTCAACCACAGCTTTGCTTAATTCGAAGAAGGGATTATATACTGTAGAAACACTTTTGTAGAGTCTGATCATTTTCCTGTATAAATCATGTCAATGCTGAAACAGAAACAAAATCAGTTAATTACTGCAAGGTTGTTCTCCCCTTGTTTGCTGAAATTATTAATAGGTTTGAATAATTTGGATTTTAGGTCCTTTTTAAGAGCCTTGCAGGATACACAGTTCAGTAAGACTTTGTTTTTGGTTTATTTATTTATTTATTTTGTCATCAGAATGTCAGAATTATTTCTCAGAATTAATTAAATGGGCATAAATGTGCTGCACAATGAATGGATAATAAGCCATCGATCCATTCCAGTTCCATCAAAGTTTTTGTGATCGTTTTGCTGCTATAGTGGCCCTGAGTTCGTGCTGAACTTGTCATCCTGTAACATCATGTTCTGAACAGAATTTCCGGAACATTTTTAAAGGTTTTTAAAGTTTATTTTGTAGGTCCTATATTGTACAAACCACTTTATAAAAAGCATCTTCGGCAAATCTCTAAGCTTGGGTTTAGTAGGAGAGCTACACAGCTTCTAAGTACACAATCTCAGCTGACATTTCTGAAATTATGCATGTTAAAAAATAATGATAAAATAAAATAAATACAACTGTCATTGTCCCACTGAGACTGTTCCCCAGACCCCCTCCAGGTTTGCTTCAAGGGAATGTTCCCTCATATCATTTTTCTAACTCCAGGAACATTTTCAGCAGACATCTGAAGTCAAGAACTGTATGGAAATACATGTTGTTGTTGTTGTTTTATATCTGGAGGAGATTCCAACAGGACTAAAAAGGCAGATGGAAACACAATTTCAGACATTTTGCGAACAGCAAAATGACATCGTCGTCAGTCCTCTGCTGGGAATGCTGGGATTTGGTGTTTGTCCTTGTGATCATTGGTCCCTGAAGCTCAATAGAGGCCCCTGGGACATAAAAACTACAAAATGTCTCTTTTGTAGGACAGAACACTCTGTCTTAGTCTACTACTGGAATCAGCATCGCACCTCTCTTCGCACTCCAAGGTGCCCTGGTGGAGAGCGGGATGACACCTTATTATTATACCACTCAAACCTCCATTGTCATTAGAGTATATGTGCTGTAGTCAGGTGCACAGCTGGACTGGGATTAGAATGTACCTCTTCCATATGGCTTAGCAAAGCAAAAAAAAGTCCACTATATAAGCAGACAGGGAAAATATGAATCAGAAAATATCACTCACACACACACACACACACACACACACCATAGCGAGTGCACCATAGGAAACGTCAGGAAGCACATGAAAACGAAATTATGTGCAGGATATACTGCACGGAGCAGAACTGATGCTTAAAGATTATCAGACCTTGCACACATTACTCTAGGAATGATAGACACACCATGCTACCAACGATGACTGGAGGAGAACTTGTCCTTCACTAGAATATTTATTTTGGCAATGACAACAGCTGTCAATAAACCAGCAAAGTCATATACAGAAGCAGAACAAGCTGAAACCGACCTGACATGCATAAATTGTATTTTTGCATAGAAGATATTGTCACCACATTTTTTTTAATGTGTCAGTTTGGTGCTACGTGACACCGGGGCTATAGATAGCTGAGCTCTTCCATTCTGTTGTCAAATGTGAGAAAGAAAAAGGGCTTTTGGCTGTCTGTCTCTACTTGCCCACAAAGTCCAAGATGTATCAGCTCAGTAATTTGAGTCAGGTCAGATGGCTTCAAGTCGCAGCTCCATGAGAGATCACTTTTATTTTATGCCAATAAATAAACGCCCTCATGCGGTAGCACCACACTACTGTACTGTATATAGCCCTCTCCAAAAGTTTGGACACACTAGATTGAATAGGTATTTTTTCACATTTTGAAATGATGGATAAGACAAATGTAAATAATGAAGTTAATGTTAAATGACAATACATATTATTCGATTTTTGTCTTGAAAATCTAAAATCATGATCAATTATTTAATCACAAAAGGCTGCAGTTTATTATGCATACTGTAATATACGCATAGTTCAGAATTTATATGGAGTTTGTCAATAATTTAAGTCTTTGTTTTTTTTTGTTTTTTTTTTGTAAATACTTTGGAGTTGATAAATAAATATTGGCAAAAATCCTCTTAATGAGATGATTTGTCATTTGGTGTTAATGTAGATAAATATGTTTAAATATATACAGTCGACGCCCTAAATTATGTTATTGGGGTTACATTCCTAGAGCAGAGGGAAAAAACGTGAATTTTGTATGTGGTCAAAAAAAAACAAAAAATTTTTGTCTATAATTGCCTATTTGAAGGCATAGTATAAACTTTTAATATGCCTCCCAATATGCTCCCAGAACACTTTAATTTCATTTCAAACTTAACAAAAGCTTTATACATTGCCTTTAAAAAATGTGTAATGGCAAACCCGTATACTGTACAGTACGTTTTCTTTGGTATAAGTCGGGTTATTACAGTAATAATTCACCTCCCAAACCACGTTTTCCTCTATGGTTCCTTTGTGTTCCCTTTACAGTACTAAAATATTTATACAGTATTATATACTATATTTTATATGGAAATTTAGCTGAATTGATGCTAATATTTATGTTACAAAATTAGTTTATTGTAATAAAAAAGTAATTAAAAATTGCGGTGGATTTGCGGTTTCCGCGAAAATGCAGGAGTTTCCGTGAACAATAATTAGTTATGTTCTTAGGAAAAATCTGCGAACGAATGAGACTGTGAGCTCTGAACCATGTGTGTCTACTGTAGCGCAGTTTAAATCACAATTCTAGTATGTGTCTAAATAATCGCAATGTGATTTTTATTTTTTTTTTTTCATCAAATTGTGCAGCACTAATTTCCCTGAGACAGTGTTAAATTTCCCAGGTTTCCCTCCCCTTTGTTGTTCCCTTAAGTGCTTTCGCATTCCTTATCCTGTAAGGCCGTACATCGTATAGCCCGCGCCCAGGCGGATATTCATGCTTCTTACTTCCTCTCTCTTTTTTCTCCCCGGGAACATGTCAGTTACATTTGTTCTTTGATGTAACAGATGTACATGACAAAATGCATTTGGCTCAAGACTTAAATACTCAACATCAGATACCGCCACGTGTGTATGTGTGTGTGTCTCTGCCAGTCGGCAAGCAAGTCAAAGCCAGCCGGTACTGTATATCTATTGAGGTACAGAGAACACCCCAAGCGATTCTTCACTCATTTTAAACCTACTGGAACAATCTGGGAGCTCAGTACAGGCTCTTCATTTAAACTTAACACATACTGTATACAGTACACGCCAAACACACAGCGTGTATTATAATTATCCTTTAAAAACACTTCTAACAAAGTTGTTAGTAGTTAGGATGAAAAAATATATGGTAGTGATTTTTATTTATTTATTTTTTTTACATTTTTGGCATATACTGTACCCAGAACCACTTACATTGTTACATCTGAGCAGATGAGGGTTAAGGGCCTTGCTCAAGGGCCCACAGGGGTGGTGGGATTTGAACCTCGAACCACTGACCTCCTGCCCTCGTCAAAAATTTTTTATTAAGTATTGCTAACAGTCTGTTGGTGAGAAGGGAATTATTTTCATGGAAACGTAATTTAGTTGGTGTATTTATGTTACTTATTAAAAAAATAATGTATAATTTATAATAATAAAATAATTGAATACAATTTAAAAAATATATTGTCATTAATATTTTTTTATTATACCAAAAATTATCATAAAAAATATCAATCAATTTCATATAATGTGGTACAGTAAACTATTAAAAAACATTCCTACTTCACTATTTTCAGTGGTTCAGGACAAAGCAATGTCAAAATGCATTTCACTGCAGAACATTCCAAAGCATGTGAGACATGGGCACATCCTCGGTCGTCATGTCTGATCAGCCGGAGTCATTCATTACCCCAGTCTCTGCGGTGAGTTTTGAAACATAAGCTCATATCAATAGCGCTGTGTTGCTCGATCAATAGTTAAAAAAAGATGAAGTAAACGCGGAGGCAAATCATCTTATTTCTTTAAAAATCTTCCCACATTTAAAAGGAATCTCTATCAATGTAAAGGTGCCTGTTTGCTTCCGTTAGGATATGGATTTCACAGCTTTAGTTTCCAGTGTCACAGCTAATATATAAAAACGCAATAAATATGTGATTCCGTGGGTCAAGTATCGCTTTTTCAAGACCAAGTGTCGATGCAGCCGAGTTAGTACACGCAACAAGGTCAGAAGCCGCTCGGAGCTAAGCAAACACTATCCGTCTGGCCTGAAACATTCTTTCACTTAAAGCAGGTACAAAATAAAGCGTTATGTTTAATACTAATGTTATGTTTAAAACCTACATGTTTCACTCCATACATGGATGTTTGGGGTTTTTTTGGTCTAAGCATACAAAAAATGAAAATATGAAAACGATATATAAACTCAGGAATTGTAGCTAAAATAATAAATGCCTCTTTAGTGTAACGTAAAAGAGTAAAGCCTTACTTGAGCTAAATGAGTGCCGTGATGTGATTTTTTTCGAGGATACTTGTGAGACTTTTCTGAAACAATTCAGATCATCAAACAAATGTTAATATTACAAAGTAATGTAATATATATATAATGTATATAATATATAATGTAAAGTTTTTAAAATGAGAATTTGTGGTGACGTCTTTTTTTTCCCCTTAATAAATTAAATCACCATTTAAAAACTGCATTTTGTTATCTTCGTGTAATATTAAAATTTGCTTGATGATCTGAATCCTTCAGGGTGATCAGGCATGAGCAAATACGTTTTTCACAGCACTGGAGATGAGCCACTGAGTATGATCAATTAAACATGTAATTAGGTATCAGCTTCCAATTGGCAACTTACATAATCTCAAAAGGTACAGGCAGGGGAAACAAAGACTGCACTCAAAAGCGAACACAAAACATCAGCTAAATGAATGCTGTAGACCTCTATGTGGAGATAACGCTGCTCGCACATCATGTGTTTTAATCAGATCTCACATGGGTAAGCGAGCCGTCTCTTGGATTTCTCTACATGTTCACTGCTTCAATAGAAAAGTTACTTTGACAAACATAGCAATTCCTTCTGTCACTCAGGACTATAACTACTTTTTTTTGTCACTGGGAAGTTTGGACAGTCCTTATCTCCCAGTGTGATTTAGGGTTTGCTGCAAGGCTTTTTACAGATGTGAGATATTTCGTAATTGCTCGCTGCATCCATGTGCCTTGGCAGAAGGAGTATTTTTTTTATAATTTCATTTTTTCATCTGCCCCTCTGAATTATGTATTTGCTAAGATCAATATGTAGAAGCGAAAATTGACAGGTACATAAGGGTCTCTCTAATGTTCTGTGTAGGATTGTCTATTAAGGGACTCTGAGAGGTCCATTGTTTGTTATTACTGACTGATTTAAACAGGTGAGCTGCAGATAAAAGGCAAAACTCTAATGTACTGCTCTGAAATGGAACTTCAAAGAGAAATGCAAATTTAAGCTCATGCTAATGGCTGGCAATAATGCCTTAATGGAGGTGAATTTGGAGATTTGTGAATTATTCTTTCCTCAAAGCAGTGTTAAAATATAGTGAATAAAGTTGAGTTATTATTCTAGACAGATAATATATTAGTAGAAGCATGAGGATGTGTTGTGCTGCTTGACTTTTCAAGTTTTCTTGACTTCAAATTGCTTTTTAGTCAAGCTGTAGTAGTGGTAACTATTGATGGGAGGATTATTAATTAAAGTTGCTGATCAGTCGATTTTCTGTGCATTTCAAGTAAATCGATTGTACTAATGAAAAAATCTGACAATACACTATGTTGCATGTTTTCAGCCAGCTGCTAAGTATCGGAAACGCTCATGAGTGTGACGCCTGTAACTAGACATGCTCACAATGCTTTTTTTTTTGCACAGAAGGAGTGCAGACGGGTTGGTACCGATTAATTACATTGTACTCGTTTTCCTGGTGACAAACTTCATGGTCAGTGTGCAGAGCAGGAAAACTTATTTTATTAATAAAAACCTATTGTATTGTATTTACACTCACCTAAAGGATTATTAGGAACACCTGTTCAGTTTCTGATTAATGCAATGATCTAATCAACCAATCACATGGCAGTTGCTTCAATGCATTTAGGGGTGTGGTCCTGGTCAAGACAATCTCCTGAACTCCAAACTGAATGTCAGAATGGGAAAGAAAGGTGATTTAAGCAATTTTGAGCGTGGCAGGTTGTTGGTGCCAGACGGGCCGGTCTGAGTATTTCACAATCTGCTCAGTTACTGGGATTTTCACGCACAACCATTTCTAGGGTTTACAAAGAATGGTGTGAAAAGGTTAAAACATCCAATATGGTGCAGTCCTGTGGGCGAAAATGCCTTGTTGATGCTAGAGGTCGGAGGAGAATGGGCCGACTGATTCAAGCTGATAGAAGAGCAACTTTGACTGAAATAACCACTCGTTACAACCGAGGTATGCAGCAAAGCATTTGTGAAGCCACAACATGCACAACCTTGAGGCGGATGGGCTACTACAGCAGAAGACCCCACCGGGTACCACTCATCTCCACTACAAATAGGAAAAAGAGACAGTTGAAGACTGGAAAAATGTTGCCTGGTCTGATGAGTCTCGATTTCTGTTGAGACATTCAAATGGTAGAGTCAGAATGTGGCGTAAACAGAATGAGAACATGGATCCATCATGCCTTGTTACCACTGTGCAGGCCGGTGGTGGTGGTGTAATGGTGTGTAATGGGGATCTTTTCTTGGCACACTTTAGGCCACTTAGTGGCAATTGGGCATCGTTTAAATGCCACAGCCTACCTGAGCATTGTTTCTGACCATGTCCATCCCTTTATGACCACCATGTACACATCCTCTGATGGCTACTTCCAGCAGGATAATGCACCATGTCACAAAGCTTGAATCATTTCAAATTGGTTTCTTGAACATGACAATGAGTTCACTGTACTAAAATGGCCCCCACAGTCACCAGATCTCAACCCAATAGAGCATCTTTGGGATGTGGTGGAACGGGAGCTTCGTTCCCTGGATGTGCATCCCACAAATCTCCATCAACTGCAAGGTGCTATCCTATCAATATGAGCCAACGTTTCTAAAGAATGCTTTCAGCACCTTGTTGAATCAATGCCACGTAGAATTAAGGCAGTTCTGAAGACAGAAGCGGGTCAAACACCGTATTAGTATGGTGTTTCTAATAATCCTTTAGGTGAGTGTATATGCACCTCAATTTTGATTTGTTTCTTGTTTGACAGGCATGAACAAACCCGGACAATAAAGGAAACTTTGTACTCTACATTTAAAATAATTATTAATCAATCGTTGGTTGGTTTATTTAAACCGATGATCAATTATGACATGATTACCGTCACTTCAATAACATCAATACATTTTAGATTCAACATAATATAATTTAAAACATGTTTGCTTTAAAATGGAACCTATATAAATAGTCAGGAGTTGTCTGTACATTGGTCAGTAATTGCTCTTTTAATGATATCTTTAACATTTCATACTTCTCTACTGTATGTATGTCTGTATGTCTGTATGTCTGCCCATCCGCCATAAATTAACTTAGCGTAAACAAGGCGTAAGATACATAACCTTACAAAATGACATTTTTTTGTATTATTAATTTAAGCAGAGAGTTCTATTGCACAGAAATACAGGCAGACATGTATGTGAGCTTCAACCTGAAATAATAATATGATTACATTAAAGCTGATCAGCTTATTTTTAGCTTAAATTTGTAACTATTTCTATAAACTCTTTACCCGTCGATGACAGGTACTAACACTAAAATATTATATTTCAGTTTATCTTACATTTAACAACTCTTTGAAATTGTTTAAGAAGATGCAGAGTGGTTTCTCATGGTGGAAAATATATTTTTTAAACATGTTGAATCATCTTTGAACAATAAACAATCAATTAATCCGTAATTAATCACATCGAGGGCAGCTATATATTTTTATAGCTGCACAGCCCCCACAAATTAGTTATGGGAAATAAACCAATAAAACTCGTACAGTTAAAACAAACAGAATAAAATGTGTAAAAACAAAATCAAGAATGACTAGTGATGGCACGGCACACATGTGAATTACTTGCAAAGACTAACCATCTTAGTGTGCACTACAGTTTTACTTCCCCTTGTATGGCATCATTTATTTCATTCATTCATCTTCTATACCGCTTAGAATATACGGCCTATTTCAGGTATTCTCAAGCGAAAGTATTGCTTTTGCTTGCTCCAACTCTCTCTCTTGCTCACGCTCACTTGCTCTGTGTTTGAGGGTTGCCAAATCACAATGGAAAAACGGCAACAAAAAAAAAAAGAAGAAAACAGCCAAATAATATCAGTACCATCATTTATACTGTTGCTGAACTACTTATTCATACATGAATATGCATATAAGAAGAAGCTTTTACTCAAATTAGCCTGATATTTATTACTGCCACAAGACTTGTACCATCCAATCTGGCAACGCTACTCGCTCAACTTTGCGCAGCCAGACAAGATAAATTCTGATACGCTGTTTTTTTTTTTTCAGAATGCCAATACATTCTTTCTTTCAAACTTCGAACTGGTAAGGATGTCAAGGGCCCCCGAGTGAATTGGAGTACATCCCTGCCCCTCCCCCATGTGCTGCTCCTCCCCCATATGCTGCCCCTCCCCCCCACACTGCCCCTCCCCCACATGCTGACCCTTCCCCACACGCTGCCCCTCCCCCCACACACTGCCCCTCCCCCCCACACACTGCCCCTCCTCCACACGCTGCCCCTCCCCCCCACACACTGTCCCTCCTCCACACACTGTATCTATTTGAATCCACTCATGAACGAAAAAAAAACTGAACTTCAAATCTAGTTTCCGTAAAAGATCATTAAAGCTGAATAAAATTAAATTAAAGGAGAACGAAGGAGATCAGTTTTTCTTAGCAAAAGTTCTGTTTTCTTTCCCGTAGCCTAATCTAGATTCTCTGAAGTCCAAAGTAAAACCATTTTTCAATGCAAACTGGCTTGACATTAGAAAATAAGTGCATTTATTTCTCGAGCCACTTGACCAGAAAGCCTATGCAGACCACATACTGTACTTATGCTGGGCTCTAGAAGAATGCGCATTTCATAAAACATATTAACTTGAACATTCCTTGTATGTTTTTCGTTGTTCTTAAATGAACATTCTCCATCCATTATTAAAATGAAATCTTCCTGGAAAACCATCCAGGCATGATAATGAAGGAGCCCATTTGTATTAGGAGCAAGTGAACTGCATCCTCGCTTAGTATTAAATCTCAAAAGTGTGTCCAGTCATTTTTTTCTTTTTACTTTTTGGAGTGTATGAATCCCAAATGCAAAATTAAAGCTGATAAAATATTATTAGTTGGATATTATAATTAGTTACCCAAGACAGTTCTGTATTTTACTAGAAATCTTACCACGTACACACTCACTCTTGTTACCATTTACACTGGTAATGTTGTACTGTACCAAAGTACACTTACACATCCACATACATAAACACAGTAATTCATAATATGCACCCAGATGATTTGTGATCTCCTGGTGACGTTCTAAATACTGTAGCTGTTCATGTCCGTGTTTTGGTAGCTTTCGTATCTGATTCCAACGCCAAATAGCCTCAGCAGTCTAAGATGAATTATGAACTTGACGTAATTGAAGCAATGATGTAGTTGAAGCAATATATTTAGTGCAAACAGCCTTTTTTGTAATATTTTATTATTATTTATTTTTAAGGACCTTGGTGGCTCAGTGGTGTTGTAGATTTCTCACTTGCTATGTGAAAGGCTCTCTTTCAATTCCCACCTAATGGCCAAACCCCAGCCACTGGATGCAGTGCCGGTCCCAAGCTCCGGATAAAATGGAAGGGTTGCGTCAGGAAGTGCAACTGGCGTAAAACTGGTGCCAAGCTGTGTGCAGATCAGATGGTCTGCTGTGGTGACGCCTTGGTGTGAGCAGCCAAAATCCAACAACGTTTTTATTTTAAACAAGTGTTTTACAGTGTGTCTAGGGCAAAGCTCACATTTGCAAACACCAAAAAAAAAATACCTTTCTGGTCTAGACCATTCCCACAGTTTCAAAGCAGGTATAGATATTTGAAGCACTAACCACATACAGTCCAAGGGGTTGCCCTTCTTGATGCAAATCCCCCCCCCCCATTTTATCTGAGCTTATAGTTATTCAGACCCTTTGCTCAGTAATTTGTTGAAGCACCTTTTGGCCTCAGTTACAGCCTTTAGTCTTTTTGGGAGTGATGCAGCAAGCTTTGAACACCTGGATTGGGAAATTTTCTTTGCAAATCATCTCAAGCGTAGTCAGGATGTATGGGGACCATCAATGGGAAGCCATTTTTCCTGTCTTTGCAGAGCTGTTCAATAGCAGTCAAGTCAAGAGCTGCTCCTGGTTTCCTCCAGACATAACGTTTAGAATTGAGGTCAATCTGTTCAAACATCTCATTTAATCAGACTAGAAAATCTTGTTCCTCACAGTCTGACAGTCCTTCCAGTGATTTTTTTTTTCTCCTGTATAACCACTCTGCCATAAAGCTCAGATTGGTGGAGGACTGCAGTGAAGGTTGTACTTCTGGAAGTTCAGAGAACAGTCAGAGTGATCATCAGGTCTTGATTACCTCGGCTGATCAGTTTGGGCAGGTGACTGGTTCTTGGAAGAGGCCTGGTTGTGCCAAATTTCTTCCATTTGGGAATTATGGAGCCTGCTGTGCTCTTAGGTACCTTCCGGGCAACAGAATTCTTTTGTAGGCTTCCCCACAATGGTCCCTCACAATAATCTTGCCTTTGAGCTCTGCAGGCAGTTCCTTTGATCACATGGCTTTTGCTCTGATACTGTATGCATTGTCAACTGTGTGGACTTCTATACAGAGGTGTGAGGCTTTCCCAATCATATACAATCGATTTAATGGTATTGATGTAATTTACCACAAGTGGACTAAAATCAAGGTGTAGAAATATCTCATAATGTCTCTAATTAAATGCACATGCATTAGTGCACGTTGTCAATCACATGTTGTCCATACAGGTGATCAGTATAGCTGAATGACTTGCCATTGTTAACTATACATAGTGCATGGTAGAGTGGAACCCTAACCTTTAACTAAATAGACTGCAGGTCTTCTGACATTTCGCTCTCCAGTATGTAGCCTCTATATTATTATGACAACGGAAGCTGCGTGAAGAAAATAATAATATTGTTATTTCTGTATTGAAGTTATGCATTTTTCATAAAGGTGTATCTGTTTGGAAGGCACTATTGTAAAAGATGATTAAAAGACATTATTGCACTGGGGTAGAATGTCAGTCTCCCTATAACATTTGGAGTTGGCAGAAGCAGCTGTGGCCCAAAAGAAGTCTGAGTATAAATGATTGAGGAAGAGCATTCCATCAGGCTAGGCACCGTGTTGTAGACACATAAGCCCTTTCCAAGATGCTGAGGAACTACAGACGGATCATGTTGTGTCTATTCGATACGCTTTTACTTCATATTCAGTAAAGCACTGTACTTGAACTTCTCAACACACATAGAAAACAGTGCGGGATCATCTTTCCTTCAGTTTACATCATCTATCGTTTTTAATAATGTGAAAAATGATTTGTGCATCCCACGCCTATGGCGATCCTGCAAGCCACCCACCTTGTGCTTATTTTAAGTACACCTCATTGAATTCAACCTCATTCATCCAGTTGCCCCATTTAAGTTCAGAGCAGCTCCCAGTGCATTTACAACCTGTAGGATGGCACTCCGATACGCTGCGCATAATAGACCATTATAAGCGCATGCATCACCCTAATGGCTGGTAATGTAAGATCCTAAAATGAATTCAGATAGCATTGTTTTTCCAGGGATCTAAATGAACAAATAAATAAATAAAACCATTCGGTGTAAAAAGATGCTGCATTATTGTGATTTTTTTTTAATGGTAGAGAGCATAAGCCTTTAAAAAACACCATATGATGTACAGTATGATAATATATAAATAAGATTCTAAAGTGATGGCATTATGAAAGTAATGAATATAGGTGTGGTCAATCAAAATCTATCTGACTGTGTCTCGTTTTGAAACATCATACTCACAGCTTTACTTTTTTTTTCTTTTTTTTCTGTTTTGTTTTTTAGAAAAAGGTGATTCTTTACCTTTCTGAAACTGCATGAACCATTGGGAATCTGTCTTTTACCCAGACTTATTCTTGTTTTCGAGCTTTGGAGGCAAAGACCCACAGACCTCCTTATGGCCGTGTTGAAAGGACACACCAGAGTGCAATAAGAGCAAGCTGATTGCATGGCACTTCCAATAGCATGGACATGGTTTATGCTACAGATATAAGGTTAATATCACATAGGAACTGTGTGCTATAATTTAGGGTTTCAGATGATTTCAGGTTTCAGTAACAGAAAATGCTTTGATATAGAAAGAAATGTATTCAGTTCATCTCAAAGTGTAATATTTGTATATTTGCCGTAAATCAACTGTAATACTGTATATACAGTAAATATTATTTATACTGCATATTACAACATTTCTGTTCGGGTCTACTGAACCAAGTGAGATATAACATGGCTTTAGTCATACAACCTGTATTCTCCTATATGTCTCACAATTAGGTTAGTTTCCATAGCTACTAACATTTTTGCTAATAATTAAGAAGGAAATGGACTGAACACTGTAATATGTTCTATGCGTGTTTGGGGTTAACTGCTAACCTCTATGTAACCACTCCCACTGTTAGATTCATAAATACCTACCGTATACTACTGTATGTTCACTTTCCACTCAGAGTCAAGTTTTCCGCAAATTTATTCTTCAAATTCGGGCACACTGAACATACAGTAGTAAAATGTCTACTATTTAAAGAAAACTATTTAAAGAAAGCGAAATGTCGTGATCTTTGATAAAGTCCAACTTTTAATAAAATGAAACACGATATGGAAATATATAGTGTATAACAGCTGGTTCAAGTCATGGATCACTCTGGTTTAAAATAATTTCTGACTCTACAAATCTTTCTGCACCATTTCGCGAGGAGCAGAGCTGTCAGATCGGCATTAGCATTCAGGAAGCACCTGGCATCAGATAACTCGAACTGTCTGCCAATCCAGTCATCTGATTAATGGAGAAAAATTCCTTCACCTTGTCAGAAAAAAAGGCATCATGTCTTCTCATGTCAGTCTCATCATGGCCTGGAACCGAGAAATCCATGCCTCAGATCTCTCAGGTCCAAAATTATTTCAGATTTTATGGTTCACGTTTCAGGAAATCATTCTGTATGATGTAGGGAGGAAATATCAGAATTTGGGAAATGCCGGAGCTTCGATTGATCATTCGGCGGACTGAGCAAATAAACTTTAAAAAAAAAAGCTTTGATGTTTAAAATAAATGCACAAAACAAAAAAAAGTGCATTCAGTTCTTCTGAATTGCATTAAATTCTGCGTAATAATGTCAGAACATTTCACAATCATTTCATGTCTGGATGGTGAAATCTAGAGCTGTCAAAAGAATTTTTTTTGTGTGTGTGTGTGACTTACATTGTGATTAGTGCAGCAATGGAACTTGTTCACTATTGATCTGATGCAGATTAGATCCACAATGGTGTTTAAGAAGCACCAGGCAGAATTTTCACCAATTGAGGCAGGAAATGGTCTAATCACTGCTCTGGCAGACACCAGCTTCTCCAGATAGCTCATAATTCTACAGCTCGCAGCGTCCCATTCCCCTGACCAATCTGTGATTAATGCCATCTCCTCAGGGAGCTCAGAAACTCCTGCAGCTCCCAACTCAAACTCCTATTAGAGACAAAAAAAAAAGACGTATAGAGGCCAGCGGCTATGTCTCTCATCCTGCTGCACATAGCATATAAATCTTTTCAATCCTCCTATGAAGAAAAGGAAAAGACTTTTTTAATATAAATGATATACAACAAAACTGATCAGTCAGGCCAAGCAGCCTCCAATTTCATATCCATAATCGGTTTCATCTCATTAAGGTCTAAACACACTTGATGAGTTTTTTCCCGCCCTTTATTCAGCACACGGTGCTACTTGGTGATGATGGACTCGAGACCACCTCGGAGTTTCTCGGAGCTCCTGATTTTTCATGTTAAACCAGACGGCATTGGTGATGATAATTACGCTTTACCTCCATTTAGATGCAAAGCAGTTCATTACAGCTATAATGAACCTGAGAATCCTATTTGCCTCAGATGACAAAGCATACGACCAGATTATAAAAGGTAATTCAAATGGCAAAGCCTGATATGTTTATCCTATTGCGGCAGGACATGAGAACTTAATATCGTCCAGGGTTCCATTCAAATAGCTGGCGTGCACCGCACTGATATCCTGAAGATAATTATCCAGATAAATCAGACCTTTTCTTCTTCTTGCAGGCATAATAAAGTCGGCATCATAAAGTCAGATCACTTTCACGGAGGTGAAAGGTGTACACTGCAGGGTGTGAATCAATGTAGAACAAATATTGCAGCGTTATATGAAACGGGGGCAGAATGCTGGTTTAGTGGTTAGCACCAACGCGCTGCCTTGCACCTCCAGGGTCCGGGTTTGATTCTCACCCAGGTTTGATGGAGTTTGCATGGGCGGGTTTCCTCCGGGTAATCCGGTTTCCTCCGACAGCCCAAAGACATGCCGATATTAGGCTAATTGGCGTTCCGTAGTGTGTGAATGAGTGTGTGAGATGTATATAGAGCCTCGTGGGCCAAGTTTCCTCGGATAGTGGATAGAGGATAGAAGCCTGATGTGATCCTGTACACAGGATAAAGAGGTACAGTATAGATGATGTGTGAGGGAGTGTTTGAAATGGCCATTTTTGCAACTCTTAACACTGGCATTGACTCTTACTAGAACAAGTGGCACACTTTATGCACAGTTATAGTAATTCAGTTTTTTTTTGTTTGTTTTTTTTTTGCCGTCACACCGCAAATAATTGGCATTCTTTGGCATTCCATAGATTCTATAGTTTCCCTCTTCAGGTGTTTTATACCACTGATATATTCCCCTCACACTATATTGAGAGTGCATCCTGCAATTTCAGTACTGTCTGTTCCTCTAAAGTGCCATGTTCAGACAGAATTGTTTCCTATGGCTTGATTACAGTTTCTTGGCATTTCTTTTGTAGCTTTTGTTCAGGGTTTGTGCAGCTTTTCAAGCTCTTATATTTTTTATAAGAGTATTGTGTGTTGTGGCGTATCCGGGAGACATTCATTAGAAATAATATGCCATTTTGAAAGGAGGCATTTTTAGTATAAATGAGAAACAAGAAATTGAAGAAAATGGCTAATAACGTTCTGCATTCAGCCTCTTTTGCCCTTTTGTGCTAGTATGCAAAAAGAGTAGGTTAATTGCTGCTGTGTGGTGGCCACTGACCCGCTCATTAAAGAGGTGTAATTCTGTACTGACCCCCCCTCACATCAACAGGGGAGATTGGCCCTTGCTTTTCTACAGGGTCAGTTTGAACACTGGGCAGCTATTCAGACATCAGGATGCAGGTGTGCACAGCGTTTGTATAATGAGCGGGGCTATGTGAGACTTTGGAGAGAAAGCGAATTTTGTCTTCAGGGCAGCATACTGCTAGAACATCGACATCTCATTTACAGGCGTCCTTTACGCTCTTATTCGCAGCCCTGCGATGCAAAGCCCACGTCTGGTATCTAATTGAACATAATTAGCCTGCTGCATCTCTTCTTCCTCCTCCTGTTTATGGTCATTTGGACACTCATTTGCTGCAGTGAATGAGGATATATAGTCTGTGAATGAAAATAGACTTTTATCAGTAACGTTTTGAAATAGCTCAATTGTTCTTTTTTTTTTTTTCGGGCAGAAAAAAAAAAAGAAGAAGAAGAGAGAGATGTGGATAGGCAGACCACATTTCCTAAGTGTGCCAAGAATAATAATGAGCCTTCTTCAGCAGCAGGACAACCTGGAAAGAGAGAGATAAAGGGGAGAGGAGGGCAGGATAAGAAAGAGAGGACAAGTCACTAAGGAGAAGAGAAGTGAGAGATGAGATCTATCAGCCCGAGCAGCAAGAGGAAAAACACAGACCACATCAAGTCCAAAACACAGACAGAGAGACAGAGACAGATGTGCTTTCATGGCTCTGTTTCCTTGCCGGGCAAAGCGGACAGCCAGGTCTTATACTGAACACAATGGAAGTTCTTTCATTAAGAAAGATTTTATACAGCGGACTGATTTATAGTGGTATACCCCTGCGCCTTTTTAACGTTAGCACTTTCAACCGATCTTACGGTAATAACGCGGACCGCCTCGCGGTGAGACACGGACGAATGAGCTAGTGTCCTAATAACATATATGTGCCTTTTTAAATGATGAGAGTCATTTGCATATGTGAGGCAGAGGACAGTTGAGTGCTGATAAAGCAAGTCAGGGTATGAAATTGAACAATAAATTTGACAATTATTAGAAAGTTGATTCTGATGAAGGTCACACTGAAGTCGATCTGCCAGACTGAGGGAGCGCGAGAGAGAGAGAGAGCGCACGCAGCTGGTATTGGATGAGAGGAGCAGTGTGTAAACTGAGCTGGAATGACTCTCTGAGCTAGACCAATCGTTATCCAGCACTGATTCAGTGTTATTGGTGGGAGCCTATGGGTTTGCCGTCTTACATGGGATCATTGCACATTATAATTGCCTGGGACAGCAAGGTGCTCTGCGGAACATAAGCTACGTGTCCAATAGCCTGGAGAAATCCCCAGGAGCTCGCCCATTTCTCACTGTCCCCATCTGCACAAGTGTCTTTATTTCAGTCATTTCCAAGGCCTGCCAGTGTCAGCTCAAGCATTTCCTGAAGTAAAAATGGCCATTATGATCATTTGAATTTGATGTTTTCCCTGAAGTCTGGTGTTTCTTGCTTGTTCAGCATATTCATGCAAGCAAACAGCAATAGACTGTGTGCCCGCGTTCTGCATCTATTGCTGGAGCACTTCATCCAGGGAACAATTATCCTTCACATCTTATTGTCTGTATTTGCCCGTGGAAGCCCAGAACCGAGACACAAGCTGCGAATTTATGTACTGCCTGCTGTAGATTTTTTTTTCCCCACAACGTTCTCTTTCAGGCTTCACACCTTTTGAGCCACTAACTGCGCGTTTCCTTCAGATGTTCAGGTCGTTATCTTAAATGTCACTTCTCCACCCACGTTTCACAGCCCATTACTCAGAATCAAAGCTCTTATGAGTTGCTTTTGTAACATCACCTTCCTCCTGCTGGTTATTTTTGCTAATGAGTGTTTTGGTGCGTCATGTTCAAAATTGTTTCGTTTCTGCCACATTGTGGCCAGTTTAATTAATAGTCTGTTTCATGTGTTTTTCAGATGAGTTTAAGGCCTTTCTGAAGAAGCTGCCCACTGATCGATTTTTGAACTCATCAGCTATTTTGAAGTTCTGGAGTTTGGACACGGCCTTGCAGAGACGCCACACTCAGCTGGAGACGAGCACCAAACTCATCTTAGGCAAAGCCAACAAAATTGTGCGGAAACTCTTCACGCTTAGCAAACGCTGTCCCAAACAGCCAAAGATCAGCCTGCCCAGAGAAAGGTAGTGTCTTTTTCAGTTGCTTATTAGCACTAAATTTGGCATATAGATAAGATAAGATAAGATAAGATGATGCTTTTTTAAAGGAATGAAAAGAAAAATAGAGCATTAGTCACCCTTAGCAGTATTCGGGATACAAAAAGGCTCGGGTACAGTAGGTGTGATTGTATCTTTTGAGCTGATGCAGTCTGTTACTTTCTGAATATTCATGTAACACGTGTCTGAAGAAACAAAGAAATTGAATGCACAAATAAAGAGAGAGAAGATGGGTGGGTTATGTGTAAGTCATGTGTAAAAGGTAATGTTCCTGCTATTAATTATTTGTTTTTGTGTAAAAACATGATAAAAAATAATCTGATTGTAGCACGTCCTACCATTAAGCAAATACAGCCTCAGACAAACAACATATAACTTTTTTTTCACCATGCCCATTATTTATTTAATAAAAATTTATGTTTATTTCTGGATATTGACATTTTACAGTGAGAAGGATTATACACAAGTGAAAATCATACAATTTTTGATAAGTTTTCAAATATCCTAATACTTTTATTATGCTTTTACACTCACAAAAAACATAGAATAAAAAGAGGGGGGGGGTACTAACTTTTACACACGACTGTATGCTCCTGGGTTTTTTCAGCACTCTGTACAAGTCTTTTTGTGCAATGCAGCTCATGTACTCCAATTTTTACTTGTAGTCAGTTTTTTTGGTGTGTGTGAGTCTCTGCTGTGCCTTTTGAACTAGCTGGAAACCACAACATAACAGATCCTGTATGAAGTAGACCCACAGGAACTTAAAACTTTCCTCCCTTTCCAGCTCCTCTACGTACAGTATATATATAAAGGCAGGGGTGCTGCTCGACATCCTGAACTCAACAGGGGTTTCTTTGGTGCTGAGGAACATGCTGATGACACCATTCTGCCTATTTTTCTTTATTTTTTTTTAAATCCACTTCACTATGGTGATGTCCTTTGTGCACAGGATCCAATTGCACAGTGAAATTCTCAGGCATAATTCGCAGAATTTTTTGAAGTGATCACAGAAGAGATTTTTAGTAATAAGAGCTGAAATGAAATTTCAAACATCATTACAATTGCTGTGATTCTTCTGACGCTCCAGATACATTAGGCCGTGTGATATGCAGTCAAGACGTCGTGTCGTTTTTCCTTCTGCTTGTTCAGAGGTGATAATGGCTTCGATACTGAATCTGTCTTAGTATAAAACATCCGAAGTACTTGTAAGAGCTGATCGGATTTGCGCATCATGACTGTTCACGTTCAGAATTACAAGTGACTTTTACCTGATTCTTATGTGGCCACGTCTGTCCTCTGAAATGGCTGATATGTCTTTGCTCACGCAAATGATGACATCATCACGCTATGCATGCGTAGAGGCAGAAAGTGACAAAACTTCCAATCTTCTCGTTCTCATGTTGCAGGACCATGGACTCGAATATGTATCCGATCTGCGACTCGGGTCTAATTTGAAACACATCAGATTTGTGCGTTCAGACAGCCTTAAAAAATCTGAGTCTGATCTGTGTCCCTTTAGGATGAAAATGCATATGACTCACTTCGTATTGATAATATGGACATAGCGTTAAACATGGATTTCTCTGAAAAAAAATAAAACGACTCTCAAATGCAATTATTTTATTTTATTCTGTTTTAAATCTGCACCTTTTTAAATAAATAAATCCCATTTGTGACTTTGCTGTACAGTATAGGGATGCATGTGTGCACAAAATAATTTCTGTTGCGGGTACACGGGATTTTATGATGACTTGTTTGGTAGCTTGGGGCGTGTGAGCGATCAAAAAGCTCCTCTGCGGTTAGGTGACCGTCTTTTCTGCGATGTTATTTGCATGAGACGTCATGGACGCTTTCCGCTCAGTGCACATATTTAGGCTATGTAAATAAATATGTATATTACTGCTGTGGAAAGTCTTTTCATCCATCACTCTGTATTTTTTCGTGAACATAACAGGGTCATGAACTTGTCAATTATCACCTGTCAGTCTTTCGATTCCTTGAAAAGGTCATGATGTTTGTCTGACAGATGTTTGGCCGGGTTTGACGTGGTGCCACGCTTTGTGAGACACATTTTAATACGGTGGTTGCACAGTGGTGCTGCTGTGCTGGTAAGCTCACCTTTTTTTTTTTGTCCAGTTTATAGCCGAAATATCTGTGAGTTGCACTTCGGGTCACCTCTTTATTAATTAATTCAGGTGGTGCTGAAACTGCTGCCATCACCTCAAGTCTAGTCTCTGAACAAAACAAAAAACTGATCTTTTTTTCTCTAACATTGCTCTCAACCCACTTCACACTTGCTGTGGCTGACATTACCAACTCGTTCATGGTTTTCGGCATCAGTGGTGTGCTTAAAACCATAGATTGCATGTGGTCTTTTGTAGGCCGTAAGGGTTTTGCAATCCAAATTATAATAATACAAATTTTAAAAATTGTATATGTGGTTAGCGTTAAAAGCGATGTCATGGCCTCCGAGTGGCGCAGTGGTTAAAGCGCTCGCCCTATCATCCGGAGATCGCTAGTTCGACTCCCGGGTGGTGCTGTAACCTCTCGCAGCCGGAGGTCTAGAGAGAGATGATTGGCCGAGAGAGGGGAGGGATGAGAGGTACATAGTGCTCCGACATTAATCACGGCTCTACAGCCAGTCAGGGGCGTCTGTGAGCTCGCGCAGCGGAGGGAGCGGATAGCGCTGTCCTCCGAGTGTGTTACGCCGCCTCCAACAGTGCGCGAGCGAGCAGTTCGAAAAGATGCAGTCGGCTGAGACGTGATAGTCTTCGGCCCTCCCGGCTGAGTGGTAGTAGTAGCCTTAATGTGGGAGCCCTCTAGTGACGGGGAGGAATTGGACACGACTAAATTAGGGAGAAAATCGGGGGAAAATCCAAAAAAAAAAAAAAAAAAAGCGATGTTATGTGACCTAAGCAGTTCCTTCCTTCTGATATGACAGATGAAGTTAGTTTCTCTAGTTCTGCTCATTTATTCTTGTAGAATTTAATTGGTAGTGTCTTTAGATTAATGCAGTTCCTGATGCAGTCAACTTGATTGTGTGGATTAACCAAAGCTGACTTGCCAATGACCACTGTTAAAGGCACTATATAAATAAAATATAATAAATTGAACAAATGCATTAATCTCCTATACTGCTTGTCCTGTATACAGGGTCGTGTGTTCTGCAGCCGATCCCAGGAGCACGAGGCAGGGTATATCCTGGACAGGATGCCAAAGTCAGGGCACACACACAAATGTCTCCATTTAACTCTGTCTACCACATCTTCCTTTGTCATATTTTGGGGGGGACATGCTGCAGGTTGACGTGGCAAAGGAAAAAATTATAATAATTTGAGCCACTTCTGACTATTAATGTGAACATAGCCTTAGACATTAATCTCAATATTTTTCAATATTTTCCAATACCTCTCTGAATAAAAGGACTCAAATGCAATTATTTTATTTTATTTCAAGTCTGCACATTTTCGGTTACAACACAACATTTAGAACAACATCTATTATATTTTAGAATTCTTTTAGAATACATCCACTGAATTGAAGCAAAAACGTTCTCGTAAATGAATTGGATTGAAAGTAGATTCAACATCAGACCATGAAAACCGCTTTTAAACTTTGTCTATAAGTAAATACATACAGTAAATCTAAATTCAATTTTCAAGTCAATTTTATTTGTAAAGGGCTTCTACGAGTGGTCATTGTCGCAAAGCAGCTTTACAGAATCAAATATACAGTAAATCAGGGTATATAATATAAGGTGAAATTTTGCTACATTATTCATACATTGTTTTACTAATTTAATTTTATTTAATATTACAATTTTACAGTCGAACGGTTATAGATGTATTTAAATGGAAGTAGATCGTGCTATATATATATATATATATATATATATATATATATATATATATATATATATATATATATAGATGTGTTTAAATGTTTAAATAATAACAAATTTTTATTTACAGTGGAACCTTGGATTACGAGCATAATTCGTTCCGGAAGCGGGCTCGTGTTCCAACACACTCGTAAACCAAATCATCATTTCCCATAAGAAATAATGAAAACTCAAATTATTTGTTCCACAGCCCCAAAAAATAAATCTTATAAAAATAATTAATACAATCTATGAAATGAAAATAAAACAAATTAATGAGAGAGTGACGCTCGGTGTTAAAATAAGAGTCGCATGCATGATACATGATACTCGGCGCTCGTAAACTAATACTTGCTCGGTTTCCGATTAAAACTTTTTTTTGGGGGGGGATTTTTCCCTGATTTTCTCCCTAATTTAGTCGTGTCCAATTCCTCCCCGTCACTAGGGTGCTCCCACATTAAGGCTACTACTACCACTCAGCCGGGAGGGCCGAAGACTATCACATGTTTCCTCCGAACCACGTGACGCCAGCCGACCGCATCTTTTCGAACTGCTCGCTCGCGCACCTTTGGGGCGGCGTAACACACTCGGAGGACAGCGATCAAACTAGCGATCTCCGGATGATAGGGCGAGCGCTTTAACCACTGCACCACTCGGAGGCATCGATTAAAACATTATTAAAAATCTTTGCTCGGTTTGCGGAACACTCGTAAACCACGTTACTCGCAATCCGAGGTTCCACTGTATTTTTTTTTAAGTTACCACTTTTACTGTTTTCAGATGTCATACCAAAAAATCTAAATGTCCAGATTTTATTTTATTTGGTATATTTTTCCCCATCTGTCGGCACAGTGGGATTAGTATTGCTGCCTTCCAAATCCACGTATGGGGTTTGAATCTTGCCACTGGTCTGTGTGCAGTAGCGTTAGCATGTTCTGCTCGTGTTTACAGGTTTTACTCTGGCTTGTCCAAATTGCCTGTGATGTATGATTGAGTGTGTGCTTGTGGCCTGTGATGGGGTGGCACTTTGCCCTGTGCCCTGAGTTCGCTGGGAGAGGCTCCAGCCCCCTCAAGTGTTTCTTACATCAACTGTAGCCTACAGGCATTAAATTTAACCCCATGTTTCATAACACATGCAAGTCAGCCATGGTGTAAACTGAAGTGCATGTACTGTATGTGGAGAGGTTTACAGCTACTACTCTTCAGTTGTAGGAAGAAAAAAAAATACGAATAATCGTTGGGTTTATTTTAACACATTAAGATGCAAGTGTAAGGATGGATCTTCTGTGAATTCTGGATAATGCGGAAAAAAAATATTTAGCCATGGTGCTTCACTATTCTAATTTTTGAAGTTCATGGCAGCCTGATTTGATTTGGCCCATGGGCCCAGTGTGCGGTCTAAAACAGATAAGCAGAAGACATGATAAGATGCATGTTGTTTGTGATCCTTAGCTGTGTGTAACATTCAGCTGCCTATTAAAGCTACAGTCTTAATTAAGAATGGACAGGAAAATAATACGTCTCCCTTAACTAGCATTAATTAATATGAGTTAACAAGCCACGAACTGTAGCAATAGTCCACCAAGAAACATGATACAAAAACACTTGCATTAACTTACGTTCATTCACTCTATGAATATAAATAACTGAAAATAAATGAGTCATAATTCCAATACTACAGGTTGAATGTTGATAATTTACAGAATTTGATGGCACTGGGTTTGAACCAGAGACCTTCTGGTCAGTAGTTCAACACCTCAACCATGGAGCAACCCTTGGCCTGAGGTTCGAATGTTATCAACTGAGTAATGGACCAGTAATTAAATTTTAAAAATGCTGCTTCATGTGTCATTCATTTTACTCATGGATTGTTTAGCATTAACATAATATTAAATTACAATTGTATTAATGCTGAAGTTTACAGTTTATCAAATAAATGATATAATTTCTATTAATTGCACCTGAGAGAGGATAAGTAAAGGCCTTACTCCACTATTCCTGCACAATTCTGCAGTGCTCATTATTAATAGCACTTCCCAAACAGTAAAAAGTTTGAAAAAAATTTGAAATATTTTTCGTTCGCTGCCGTTCATACCTTGCAAACTGACCGTGCATTAGCCGCGAGCGTCAGAGCTATATGTTCACATGATTGACAGCTAATGTTTATAGTGCTGTGTGGGCAGCGATGTGGGCATTAATAGTATAAAGCGGCGCTGAAATCACAAGGAACGCAGAGAGGAGGAATGAAACCGAGAATAGCTAGACAGAAGTGCGAGATACATGAGACAGAGCAAAAAAAAGATGTAGCAGACAGAGCTGTTTAGCTTCTCCACGCCAGATTGAGAAGACCTTTGCACACTGTGGTTAGTGTGTGTGCACTGTAATGAAGTGCTCGAAGAGAGTGGCAGGTCGTGGTTAACGTACTCTTACTGTGAAGACTTTCACTCTGCTCTGACAAGCCACATGCCATTTTGTGTCACAGCTCTAATAAAATACAGCTCCCATGGACACGGAGAGTGAAAGGACCTTGGCATACAGATGTGTCCTTCTGAATTCTAATCGAAATGTGTTTGGAGAAAATGTGTATAAATCAGTTTAGTCAGCTTCGGATCTGAGGCGGCCCAAATGAATGACATATCACTTAGCCGAATGTTCCCTCGAGCGGATTTCATTATATATAAACATACTTAAACAGAAAGCTTTTGTCTGGCTTTGTCACTCATTTGTCATATTAAAAGGCGGTATATTCCGCAAAGGCCATAGGAGAAGGAAAATGTCCGGTTCTCATTTGAATCCGAGTACCTTGTTGCTATTTTAAAATATCTGATTGTTTAAAACGCCACCGGTTATGTGCAGCGTGTTACATAAGGAGGCATGTAAGACTAATGTAAGGCACTCAGCGATCCAGACGATGAGAACCGGCGGAGTAAAAGGAGCCACTAAAGGATAAAGAGGGTTTTAATTTACGAGTGTGGGGGACTTCTTGTTTCTACATTTCTGTGAAGTAAGTAGGATGGTAATGGATGAATCTGTCGAGCCAAATGCATTTATCAAAACGACATGACGGTTGCTAAATGCGATGATGGAAAAGACAACCATACCACAGTCTATTGCTTGCTTTTTTGCTTCTTCGCTTGGTTTAGTATCAGGGCACTTCTCGGGCACAAATCAATGGACACGAAAAGTGGAATGAAAATTCAGTATTCAGTGGAAAGAAAATGCAGCCAGTGTTATATTCCTTTTCAGGCGGTTTACCAAACGTCTTAATACAATCACAGAGGTTATGTCATTTTCTTGCATTAGGCAAAGCAGTCAGTTGTACTGTACGGTTCGAATGATTTCAAATAGTTCCTTTCTTAATGGTTGTCCTTTCTCCTGCAGGACACTGGGTTTCTGGTTGAACCGAGTTCAGTCTCTGCTGTACTGCAACGAGCATGGGATTCTGGGCTCCTTCTCAGAGGAAGTGCATTACTGCTTGTGTCCTACAGAACAGGGCAGCTCCTGCCAGGGTACGGTTCCTTGTCAGGTGGGGGAGGGCACGTCATGTGCCTTGTGTGCCCCGGACAATGTCACCCGCTGCGGCACATGCATGCCTGGGAGCTTCCTGCAGCTGGGCTCGTGCAGGCCAGCCGTGGCCATCTCCCTGGACCACTATGTGAACTTTGACTTGGACATGGTGGATGCAGAGGCACACCACCTGCTGCAGCGTCTGGATGGGCGTCTGGAGGTGCGTGCGATCTACATTAGCAACGACGTGCGCTTGGGAAGCTGGTTCAACCCAGCGTGGCGCAAGCGTATGCTGCTTACACTCAAGAGCAACAAAAACAAGTCCAACCTTGTGCACATGCTCATGGGAATCTCTTTCCAGATCTGCACCACACAGAACAGCACGCTGGAGCCCGTGCCTGCCATATACGTCAACCCGTTCGGCGGAAGCCATTCGGAGAGCTGGTTCATGCCCGTCAAGCAGAACGACTTCCCCGACTGGCAGCGAACTAAACTGGATTCGGCACTACCGTGCCACAACTGGACGCTGATGCTGGGCACCAAATGGAAGTCCTTCTTCGAGACGGTGCATGTCTACTTGCGTAGCCGTATCCTCACAGATGACCCAAGTGTCAACGAGACACTCTTCTACGAGCCTTTGGAAATGGACTCTGCTAATCTGGGCTACATGAAGATCAACAGCCTGAGGGTATTCGGTTATAGCATGCACTTCGACTCCGATGGTGTCAAGGAGCTGATCTCTCAGTTAGACTACCCGTACACACAGGGCACGCAGGACGCTGCCTTCTTGGCACTGATGGAGATCCGCGACCGCGTAAACCGGCTCTCACCACCCGCAGAGCGCCCGCTTGACCTCTTCTCCTGCCTGCTCCGCCACCGGCTCAAGCTCTCGGCCAGTGAGGTGACGCGTGTCCGTGACTCGCTTCGCAGCTTCAGTGCCAAGTTGCCCAGCTCCTCCAAACCTGAACTCGCCCAGCTGTGCAGCTAGCTCAGATCATTCTGCCTGCCTATGTGTGTGTGTGCGTGTGTGTCTGAGAGAGAGAGAGAGAGAGAGAGAGAGAATTGCAAATGAGAAAGTTGGAGAAGTCAGCCAGCTGTACAGCTAGCTCACATGATTTTCTCCTGCACTTTCCTTTACTATTTTATCTGACTTCTGAAATCTTATATTGAGAGATGTATATACTGTATTTAATGGACTGAGATGCCTATAATGGAGTCTTTGTATTCAGAAATGTGGTTGACTGATGCAGCAAGGCATGAATGGTAAGTTTGTTTATATGTCTTTTTTGAAGCTAGCTTGGATCATATTCTCTAGTGTGTATGTGAGTGTGTATGTGTATGTGAGTGTGTGTGTGTGTGTGTGTGTGTGTGTGTGTGTGTGTGTGTGTGTGTGTGTGTGTGTGTGTGTGTGTGTGTGTGTGTGTGTGTGTGTGTGTATGAGAATATGAATGAGAGAGAAAGACAAGAACATGGCCAGCTGCGGAGCTAGTTGGTGTGATTCTTTTTTGCTTTCTTGCTTAAGCGTGTGTGTGTGTGTGTGTGTGTGTGTGTGTGTGTGTGTGTGTGTGTGTGTGTGTGTGTGTGTGTGTGTGTGTGTGTATTTTGAATTCAAATGAGAAGGGCGCGGAGAGAGGTAAAAAGATTATTTTGGCAATGAGTGTCCGTGGTCTTCAGGGTTTGCTTTTCTACAGTACGTCTGCCATACCTGAGCAGCCAAACCGAACCGAGTATAAGTTGCGATTGACACCGGAATAGCGAGTGCACCTACTGTACCCTACATCTGAATGTTAAGCAAATTTACCAGGACTGAATCAAGTTTTACATTCGAGTGAAGCTTGAAGAGACAGAACTGCATCCTGGGCTTTTCTGTGGAACAATGTCAAAAAAAAAAAACACCCCTGCTCTTTTTCTATGTGTTCGGAGACGTTTGGTATTATATCGGTGACTCTGTTCGCAAAAAAGGGCATAGCTGATGAGGATTACATTCTTATAAATCTATTGTGA
This sequence comes from Clarias magur, assembly GCA_013621035.1. Taxonomy (NCBI): domain Eukaryota; kingdom Metazoa; phylum Chordata; class Actinopteri; order Siluriformes; family Clariidae; genus Clarias; species Clarias magur. The sequence goes on along the minus strand of QNUK01000395.1, from coordinate 29,076 downwards.
AAATTGATCATACAGTAATAGCAATCAGGAGGTTTACTTTCCCTTTTTTTTCTATTTTTATCTGATGTTCTAAATCCTGAATCAAGAGCCGTTTCTCTGTATTTATTACTGGATTGAGATGCCCTTAACACATTCTTCACATTGAGAGATAACGACCAAGAACAGGTTAACATCAAAGCCAAACGAGAAAATGGCGTACTGTCTTATTTAAATGTTTCAGTCTTTCAGATGTTGATCTTATAATGACGTTACGTTGTTATGCGAAGGTTTGTGGGCAGCTTTGTAAATATCGCTCTGTCATTAATACTCATTCAGGATGTGAAAGCTGCACATTGCTCTATTAAATATAAAAGGCTCATCACTCTTATGAATTGAACGAATTTGTACTTTTTTGGAACAGGCAAAGACCAAAAACATTTCTTACTCAACAAAAAAAAAACAAAAAAAACAACAACAACAACAACAACACGTATCTATTGCCTTATGAGTTTGTGTTCGGATATTAAAGCACACTTGGTCAGCTGTGTCGTTCTTTCAGAAAAAATGTGTTGCTCCTTTTGCCTGAGTTTTTGCTCTTTTCTTCATTTTTGTTTTTTTGTTTTGTTTTCTTTTTCAGTAAATAATAATCCATTTAAAAAAAAATTATAACTGACATACTGTGTGAGAAATATACGTATCTGCTCTGTACAAAACCACAACGCTCTGTTTAATGATCTGTTTTAACATCTGTGTCATAACATTTCCTGATTTCCTCATGCACTGATTACCTACACTCGCTGAGATATCATGGCAAACATTGAAATTCATTGGCGTGTCTTTCTTTTGAAACTAGAAGAAATGGAGCATGAGGTTATTTGATGGTCATTTCCCCCCCCCCCATTTAAATTCATTTTCCAGCTCATCCGTAAGTCAAATATATGGCACAATATAGCACTGTATAGTGTTGGTGTGGACAAGCGCTCATTTCGTTGTAAAATCCGTCTGTAAACCATCTATAAATCACGTCATTTATCAAGACATCGGGTTTGATGTTGCTCTTAACGCTGGAAATCCTGAGCCTCTCAGAAAGAATCAGTAGAATTACCAGCTTTGTGCTGGGATAAGACAAATGTCCTTGTCATATAAATAACGGCATTTTATTACGTAAGGAAGCAATTTACCAGATTGTCACCAAAATCTCTGTCTGTCACATCCCTTAAATCACAGACTAGACAAGAAGTATATGTGTAGGCTGGAGTTTACAGCCGTCGACCGTTCGTCTTTATTATCTACAGTAGCTCTTTCGCTAATCATTGAGGTGTGGCGGAGCCGACGATTAATCATGAAGGCCTTATGTAAACCACCGCTGTTCTCTAAAGGAGAAATAAACACGGTGAAACTACCGACGATTGATTATTTATGAGGGTTGTATTGCCTTGGGCCTGAGGTTGCTTATGCACTGGATTTATGAAATATATAACTGAGCAAGATTTAGATCCTGGATTTACTTTGCCTCCTGAGAAACATGTCCCATCTAATTACGCCAGCTACCTACATAGCAGCCGGAATTACCCGGATGAGATCCCTAAGTGCATTACTTATAAATTACTAATTCACCTCAGAAAACCGTGTCCTAAGTTCAAGTGCTTTGATGTGGAACGTGGTGAAATGCAGTTAAATATAATTCTTTAATGGGATCTAAGGTCTTTTCTTTTTGTTGTTGTTCTTTTTATTGGTTAGAGTTATTTTTATTGTTATTTACGGACTCCCAAAATGCCTTGTTCAAGCATATGTCAGCTTAAAACCGCTCATTGTCTCCGGCATGAGTTCAGAAAGTTCAGATGCCACCTTTTATAAGCGCACAGAAAAAATGAGATCTCCTTCAATCAGAAATTACGTTCGGTATTGCGCAAGAACAATTCATCCATCAAGACTGCTCTCAAATTTGGCCTAGTTCTCAGCAGCACAGGCTGTCAAAATCAAAGCATTTTATCACATGCCCTTATTTTAACAGAGGTTGTCATCATCCTGGATTTCTGACAAGCCGCTCCCTTTCAACAGCTTTCCTATTAGCAGTAATGGGGTTTAGGACTCACAGCTCTCAGTTGCTGAGATAACAGTTATTTAATTCAATGCAAATAAATTGAAACAAGGGTTCGTGGAATTTAAATGTAGCATCCAGGCAGTTGCGATTATTACGGTTGAGATTATTATTTATTTACAAACTAGAAGTCTAGCAACTGCTCCCCTACTAGTCATACCGCCACAGTTTTTCTTCCAGATGGCTTGTTCCATAAAGCTTGATCCAAATGGCATAGGCTTAAAAAGTTTTGAACCTTTAAGCCTTCTTTGATTTGTCCCGCTGGGAAACGATTTCCGAATCTTTGTAGAATCCCACAACAGAATGTTTTCGTGTTATTTTCAAAAGTTTGGGGCGTTCAGAATATTTAACGATTTAGAGAACATGGGAAGAAATCGAAAACCCCAGTAAGGTGCTGGTAGAGAAGCTTAAACGTTAAGTGCAATCTCTGATGTAATTAGCGCGCACACGTGGAGTTATTCCTGTGCTTTGAAGAGTGAAGGCATTTGACACCGTTATTATTTAGAGCAGTGGGCCAAAACTGGCAGGCTGTGGTCTGGATGGCGACCCAACGAAGTATTTCCGCAAATTCAACGGGGCAAAAAATACTATAGCAGAAATGACCAACTGCCTATAGTTCACTAACTTTAGCTTTGTACTTAATCCTGCTTCAGTTGTCATTTATTGCTATGAATTTGACATAGATTTATGTAACCTGAATGCAGCTCATCAAGAAGAGAAAGGGTCTTCTCGGACTTTTCTGTTTTTTTTTTTTTTTTTCCTGTTTTGACAATTAATGAACAAAGTTATTTAAAAAGACAAGAACAACATTTAAAGACAACCGGACAGAGAAATGTGTGTTTATTCTGCAGTTCAGAATCTGTGGTGCTAGTCAAAACCAAGCCATGGTAAACAACACTTAACCACCTTTAAGGTGTCTTATGTATTGCCATGAACTAATCACTGGAAGCTAACTTTTCCCACCATTTTTGTCATGTTAGCTTATTTCCAGACCCGATGTAGCTGGACCTTTAGGATTGTGGGCTTCTCCTGAGATCAGTCAGAAACTACCCTTTACGTGGCTGTAGAATGGTTTTCGTTGGATCGGTGGTTGGCATGGTAATCACACGCCTTGAGATTGCATGTTGTCTACTTGCATGGTGGGTTTCCTCCAGGTACTTCAGTTACAGTAGTCCAAGGACAAGTCGGATTAAAGAACCGGAATAAAACAGAAACATGGCTGATTAGTGGTTTTATAGTGTTTGGTTGGGTGCGTGAGTGGGTGAGCACTACTGTACCTTGTGTCCCACGTTCCCTGGGATAGGCTCCAGGTTTCCTGTTACTCTGCACAGGATAAGTGGTATGGATAATGGTTAAAGGAATAGTTTGTTCTATAAAACTATCCATCTTGGAAACTTTTGCAGACATCTTCCATATCCTCACATCCCATATTTCATATCCTGCATCTCTCTTTTTTTTTTTTTTATGGTTACACACAAATCAAAAACTATACTTAACCTAAAGGTGTCTTATCATGCCTTCAACCTCTATGTATGACCACTAACAAATAGCTGTCAGTGTCCAGAACCAAAGTGCTGAATGTAAATACTCAATGTTTGATTCCATTCATTCAATATCCAGAAACGATATAGCTCAAGGAAGAGCATGAGTTATCAGCATGCGATCCAGCAGACGGGATTCTTTTTCGCTGATATGAGTTTGGTTTGTACATTTTCACACGTATAATGTACTAGATGCAGATACCTGATCCAGACAGACTGGCCATGAAATGAAACACTGAACTTTTTACTCGTACTGTTTGATCGGAGCAGATTGTTTCTTTCAGTGTTTTAACAGGATGTAAATGTTCTTATATTAAATAATAAAAAGTGACGGAAATCTTTTACTCTGCAATGTCTGTAATAAATATACTGCTATGGATATGTGTGAAACATTTTTATACTATTAGCAGGTGTCATACATTTTATTTGAAGTCTAATGGTATCTAACAGTCTAGCATTCTGCAGAATGTCTTACTCACTCAGTGCTGTTCAAGGTTCTCTGTGTCAGAACAGGAACATATCTGACCAACTACTTGTATTCTTTTTTTATATTCTAGTGGCTTTTTGTTACACTGCATTTTCTTTTAAAATCGCAAAGTGAACAGGCATTCAAGTTGTCTTCAGAGGCGTCAAGGTGATGCTTTTGAAAACAAACAAAATCTCAGCATGTTGAGAAAAAACACGCAGTCAATAAGCAATCTTGCAGATTAAATGGAGGGTACTATTTTTTTTTTCATAAACTGGCATAAACGATAAATGGTTATGGCTATTCAATTTTATTTTATTTGTACAGTGCGTTTAACAATAGACATTTTCACAAAGCATCTTCACAAAAGTATCTGCATTTTATTCCTAACATAAACATTCCAGTTCACAATAAAACTCTATACCCAGTGAGTCCCCCAGCTCTGCACTGTTACCTAAGGTAAAACTATTCACAAAATATTTGATTAAAGAATTAAAAATGGAGACTGTGTCTAAATAAGAAGTAATAATTGGAAGGCTATTCCACATCTGTGTGGGTTTGTAAGGGGAGGTTCTGCTCCTTTCTTTACTCCACACTATTCAAAGAAACAATAAACAGCCTGCACCTTTTGGTTGAATTAGGCATGGTGGATCATAGACTAACATCAGTTCCCTTTAGCTATTGTGGTGTAAAGCAGTGCTTTATGGGACAATAGCAATATTTTAACCTCCTGAGATCTGGACTCTACTGATGTGCACATTGCATTTTCTCCCTACTGTTTCAGTTTATTATCACCTGAAAGCTATGAACTTCTCAGTGTTCACTCAGTGTAAACATGAAGACGTTTGGTCAAGGAATTATATATAACAGTCCTCAGACTAGACCGTACTGTAGGTGGGAGAACATTTCTCAGAAGGGTAAAACAAAGAAGAAATTTTACTGGAAGCCAATGTAGGTCTATGATAAAAAAGTAAGTCTAGTTTTTCATATTGATATTATATCTATTTTAAAAAATGTATTTTGTATACCTACGTAACAACACTTATTTATGTTTGTTCCTCTTTTGCTTGAGTGGAAATTCTGCCCTTTATTCAACAATGTTATTATAATATAGTCATATTTTTTTCAGGATAGGTGTGACGTGCTTATATCTTCTGTTTAGTAAGATCTCTAGCTAATGCTTTCTGGACTACCTGGAGCTTGTTTCTGCACATATTGGAACATCTAGACAGTAAGGCAATACAAAAACTGAGCCTGAATTTTTTTTTTTTTTTTTTTTTAATAAAGAGATAGAGGAAAATAAATAAATAAATCATGGACAATTTTTTCTGCATTGTGTATTAACCTTATATTTCTTATTTTTAGCATAACTTCTGAAATCCTAGTCATATTACCTTTAGTCAATAATCACACGAAGGTCTTTTACTGCTGCAGGTGATGAAACACAAAGGTCATCACAAGTAACTGTGTGATCAGAAATCTCACTTCTAACTTCATGATGTCCTAGTATTAGAACTTCATATTTGGTTGTTGCTGTTATTTCAGAATTTTTATTTGTTACCATGTTTAAAAGGTTTTTTACCCATAGAAAGTACTTAAAAAGAAAACAGCTGCGGGCCTATAACAGAACCTTGTGGATCAACAAACTTAGCATGTACTGTACTGTTTAGTGTTTAGTGTATACTCAGACTCACGTACATGGTGCATCACTTACTGTTCATGTTGAGGAGATGATACCAGGATGCACTATGGAAAGAGAGTATAGTCCTTATACAGTAATATATTGAATAAAACTTTGCCAAATGTGTCATGTGTGTTTGTGGCATAGGATATTTTTACAACTTTATAAGTTACTTGCTAAGTACTGTATAATTTACCTTATATGCCAGAGTAAAAGCTGACATAACCCTAATCAATTTGTTTCTGATCCAATACAAAAATATGTAATGCTTGTGTGCCATTTGACCCTATTTAAAACCGAGAGGGGGAAAAATGGGCCTCACCAAAAAGAGGTGACTGAATTAATCAACACATTTTTCTCCACAAAACAAGAGAGGGTGACGAGGTTCTTCTTTTAATGCTAAAAGTGACTTACCTCAGCTGACGAGACGAACTGCATTGCAAATATAACATCTTAGCATTTGAATATCTTAGGCAAATATGTATTCCTATGCTATAGTCTTATTCTTCCAGTAGGTAATGTTATTAATTCTATAATAAATCCGGTAAAAGAAAAATACAGTTTAAGGCTTGAAACGGGTAAAAACAACATTTTAATTGGCTTAATAGTTTTTTACAATTGTTACTCTATATGCCACTCTAATAATGAGCAATGTATAATAATCAAGGTGAACACATTTTCCATGATATATTTACAAATCTTTCGAATTTTGCAGTAATTTTATTTCATATGGTTAGAAATCTACTGAAATACAAATATATGACAGTTGAGGAAATCCTGTGTATGCAGTAATTATATTATCATATTGCTGCACATACAGGATTTCCTCAAATGTCATATATTTCTATTTCATATACTAGTCATATAGTCATATACTACAGTGTAGAGTGTGTGTGTGTGTGTGTGTGTGTGTGTGTCTGCCCATTCCTTCATATCGTACATAGCCAAAAATAAAGAAATAAATGGAGATTTTAAAAAAATATATTTCCAGAACTGACATGGTAAGCTGACATAGCTTGTATCCAGAAAAGACAATAACATAAAACCTGGACACACAAAAAATTGTAGTAATTGTTGCACCATATCACATCGTGAATGCTGGTAGTTATTGTTCCTTTGCAACCATAAGCCATTTTACGACGGGTTGTTGTATTTAAGAAAATGTAAAAAATAAAAAATAAAAAAATATCTTGTATTTTAATAAGCGAATCTCCCTCTAGTGTACATGCTAAACCATGCAGAAGAAACAAGCAAATAGATAAACAAATCACATTCATTTAACAGCTGCATAGTCCAATCAGTTTTGAAATTGACTAAATGCTCTGTGCTAGTTTATGTGCCCCCCCCCTTTATAAGCATTTTTACGATACAAAAAAAATATAAACTGATGGAAAAACCAAGAGGAATCGGCATCCGGGCATCCTTGGATGCAGCAGAGACGTGCAAATCAATAAGCTGACGGTGGAATGACAGAATGACAGACGAGCCCTGGCAAGCTGAAGGACGACATTGAAGGAAGGCGAGGAGTGGAGCAGTGACTGATCATCTGACCAATAGCTTTAATGAGCTGTAATTATTTCACACACGGAAGCTGCTCGGTTGGGTTGAAGGGGCAAAAAGCAGCAGTCAACAAATCAGTTTCCCACTCGAGAAAATAAGATCTGATGGGCACTGATGTCGCTAATCAATAAGCTCCAACTGAATCTTTGATATCAACTGATTTACAGCTATTGGAGAAACAAACTATTGGAGAGTGAACCACTTTTTCATTGATCACTGGCACCCTCAGTTGAAATGATAATGGACTGAGTCATGGTTTATGTTTGCTTCAAGAAGCACTTTCCCTATCTCAGTCCCGACGAACAAAAGAGATTATGTTTATGTATTTAAGAAAGCCTCAGCTTTACAAAGGAAGGCACGGTAAGTGATAAGGAAAGGTGCAGTATAAGATATATGACTTTGTGGAAGAAACAGAGCCCATCTGAAAATACAGAAAAAAGAAAAAAACATACATGATATCCTCATCTTTTCGCCCCAGGCTACGAAGGCAAACTATTTATAATGGCTGCGGTTCATTTGAAGCTTGAAGAAGATGATAAAATTCCCTCTGTGCATGTGGCATTGAATGCTTCATTTTGTAGGATCCCTAGGGTTTGATTCTGTACAAGAACACAGACATAATTATTTTGTTGGTCCATTGGATGAGATGTAACAATAAACTGGAGTTTGGAAGGCTGGTGTATAACAAGCATTTGTGGCAAATCTGTTTTTTTTTTTTTTTTTTTTCAAATCAACTGCAAAAATCCATATCTGTAGGTTATTCACCTGCCTTCCGGTATAAAGAAAAGATTAAAAGTATGAAAAGAATAAATAAAAAATGAGAAAATCCACTACCACATTTGGTTAGTACATAGCCACATACCAGTTAGAGCGCCCATGCTGAACCCTGTCCAATGCCAAATTGCCCACAATGGCCACATGAGCATCAGGTCTGCACCAACTGAGCAGCAGAAGAAGGCAACAGGTCAGATTATGTTTCAGTATTATGTTTACTTTTACATCATGTGAATGGCTAGTTGCATGTGCATCGCTTACCTGGGGAAGACATGTGACCAGGATGCACTACGGGAAGAAGTGAGAGCTCGGAGGAAGTGCAAAGTCCTGGCAATCTTCTGCTGGAAAACCTTGGGTCCTGGCATTCTGGTGTAAAGCTTTATAAAGCACATAAGTATGTACATTGTAAATACTTAACTTGAGTGAAAGTAGAGATACCCTGGGTAAAATATTCCTCAGTAATATTACATTTTCACATGAGTAATCATACAAAAGTGCTGGCCTTCAAATGAACTTAAAAAGTTCTGGGTATTATTACGGCCCTAATGTAATATTCTTATATTTGCAATTAGACTCTTGCTTAATCTACTCATTGAAAAGGCCCTCATGTTAGTCTGTGCACAGATATGGTAATACAAGGTCATTAAATATGTCTGGCACCGATAAACATTATAATCAGCAGGTTATATGCAGGTGAGTAAATTTTCCTTTTAAAATGTATTGAAACTTAACATCTCTGCACATTCCTACCATGCTTCTCTACAAATATCTATCTATCTATCTATCTATCTATCTATCTATCTATCTATCTATAATTGTTTTTGTTTTTTTGCCAATATAACTGTGAGTTACCAATTATATATCAAGTTGGTAGAGTTTAAGGGTTCAAGTGAGTCCTATCTCCAGCCTTATTGCTGTTGTATCAGGTTGAGTCGTAGTGATGCTTTGCTGCTCAAGAGTTACCAATTACTTACTCCAATCTGGCGAGGCCAACAACATAATCACGGTAACGACGAATTAATTTAAAACACATGCACAACAAAACCCATTTCTCTGCTGCAAGCTAGCATTACAGTAGGTTGCAAATGACCACTAGCACAAAAATAACCTTACCTCAACAGTTTTGCTCAGAATCAACAGAGAATTACTCTGAAGCAGGCAGAGAAGGCATTCGAAAATGAAATACTCTTGCTCCTGTCAAACAACTTGAAAAAATAATCTTTCATATAAGGCCAAGGATGCTGAAGTGGCGATTTAGAGTCAGGTATTTTGGGTAGTTTTTCCAGGTGCTTAGTATTGTAGGTTGTGGCACTCATCTGGTAATATGAATTAACCCTTAGGGGCCGGCAGGTGTTTTAGACCTGAATAAGTTCTCACATGTCCTGACATTTGTGCATTTTTCAGTTACTTAGACACATTTAAATATGGTATTCATCAGAAGAAGAAGAAGAAGAAAAAACTGGTCTACAGTAATGTACAAGTTTGTATTTTGGACAAAATGACACTAATGCATGGTTATTGAAAAAAAAAAAAAACTAACAAAAAAAGTCACTGAAATAAGGCCACATGCATAACATTTGTCTACAAGGCCTAGAGTTTTTGCCTCAGAATGATAATTCTGTGACAATTATCCTGATCCATCATTTTCTTAATTTCAAATTTCATGTTCTGTGCTAGCTAGACAGGCACAGCTAATAGATGCAACTAATATATATAAGGAGATATACTGTATAAAGAGCCAATATAAAGAGACACTGTACCCTGATTGGTGACTTTTTCCACCATTCACATTAAAAGAAGACAAATTGACAAATTTCACATAAGGCAGTGAAGTAAAATTTTTGAAATTGTGTTTATACTTTAATATGGTTTCAAAGCAATAAGTGAAAAAAACAAACAACAAATGATGGGTTAATGATGGGATTCATAATGATGAATTTGAGTTAATTTGTTACCGTCCACCACCTGACTCATGGCAGTGGCCTGTTTTGGTACAATAATGAACCCTAAACCTATATGAACACTATATTAAAAAATTTAAAAAAGGCCTACAGGAAAGCATCATATGAGTTGTGTGGATGAGGACTGGAATCTCACAATGAATAATAGCACTAACCATAGGCGGCAGGGTGGCTTAATGGTTAGCACTGTTGCCTTGCACCGCCAGTGTCTGGGTTTGATTCCCGCCTCAGTGTGCACGGAGTTTGCTTGCTCTCCTTGCATTTTGTAAGTTTCATCTGTGTCCTCCGGTTTCCTCCGATAGTCGAAAGACCTGCAGATTAGACATTAATTGACGTTCCCAAATTGACAGTAGTGTGTGTGCTGTATGTCTGTATACTGTACGTGTGTGCCCTGTGATTGGCTCCCTGTCCAGGGTGTACCCTGTCTCATGTCCTAAGTTTCCTGTAGGCCCCACAACCTGTATACAGGATTAAGCAGTATAAACAATAAGTGAGTGAGTGAGTAATAATAATATTACAAATTGTTCTAGCTTTCATGCTGAGCTCGACAGCGAAGCTCACAACCAGATTTTAGGAAAATTCACACCCCAAACAGCACACAATTTTTGAAATGAGCTTAAAAAAAACAAGCACTGGATAAGACACAAAGATTTTTTTTTCCCTTTCTTTTTTTAATTGTATTTTTCTTAGTCTTTGTGTGGAAAACAAGATAAACTGTATTTATATAGTTACCGCTTCATATAGCCCACGCAGACCGCAGACTGTGCACAGGGCAGTATATCTCTGCTGGGCACAAAAATTTGGTGTTCTAAACAAACACAGATACAGAGTGCGTCATTGTATTACACCCCTTAACCTACACGTTATATCAAATATTGTGGTATTTTGTAAAAGGCGGATATTCTTAGTGTGTTTCTCAGTGAGAATTGACAAGGACATGCTATTCCTGCTTCTGCATGCAAAGTGATTATCTAATGCTAAACAAATTACAATAATAACAAAAATGTTTTTTTCTTCTTCTTCTTCTTCTTCTTCTTCTTCTTTTTTCAAATACCTCAAAGCAAATTTTCCGGTAAATATTCAATGTTTGTTTGACGTGGGCGAAGGCAGAACCTGTGAATATTCCTCATGGAGTGTGGAGGAGGAATTCATCCTCAAAGACAGAGACAACAAGCGACTCGCGCTGCATTAACACTGCCCATGCGGTGCATCGATGCTGTGTAACTCTCTCCGTGTTTCTCTACTCAGCAGTGTGTGTTCATTGTTCGGCATGCTTCCAAGCAGCTCTTTGATTTTTGTTTATCCTTTTCCATTGCCCTGTTGTTTTCTAAGCCTTTAGCCAGTTAATATTCCTTGTGCAGCTTCCCTGTGCAGTATTCTAAGATAAAATGCCCCTCCGTCTGCTCACTCTAGCCGTTCCTGATTTAACCTGCTGTGGCTATTTTAAAGACAAAATAATTGAAAATGATTTCCGAAAAATGTATTAAATAATTGGTTTGTATAATCCTTAAGCAATTTAAATGACCTCATTTTATATAAATCACCTGCTGACCCAGATGTTTTGCTTTCCATTAAGACATGTTTCCAGAACAACCAGTAAAAATCCTTATGTACTGTAGCCCCTGGATTAGCGAGATTTTTTTTTTAGATTATCAGTGGTTAATCTATATGATGATATAGATGACCCCCCACCCCCACCCTTATAGTCTAGACTTATAAAGCCAGCTAAGCAGACACTGCATAAGACACATTCTCATTTTCACATTGCCTTCTCTTTAATTTATAGGTTTTACATTAATATTTGATTGCTTATTGTCACAAACGCACTGACTCTCTCTCCAAAACCTACCGTCATAGTGGCAGAAATAACAAACCATGCCAGTTCACATGAAAAACTGTTTCTGTCTTTAGTTCTCACTGATTAGAAGCGTGTCCATTCTAACCAAATCATGTGAATTGCCCATGTACTGTAAAACCCCATCCATCTTGCTGTGCATGGGCAATGTGCTGCATCCTATATATTACATTCATTTGTATAGAGTAATTGTTTAATCATTTTTTATGAGATTATGAAAAATTTTTCATGCACTCCTCATTGTCATGATTATAGATGGTCGCAGGCATGGTAAGTGCAGATGTAGACACACATTAATATAACATTTAAACAAACATGAACAGGATCAGGATCATGATCAAGAACAAGAACAAAACCAGGAGACAAATGGAGGAGAGTGATGATCAAAACAGATGCAAGGCAAATAATGCTACTTATTAGGGAACTAAATGAAATACATCTGTGAAACATAAAACAACAAGTACCAATGAGTTCCAAGATGCAGAAAGGGTCCAAAGAGCTCACCCACAGTGGTGTGACAATAGGGGTCGCCCTGAAATACTGTAACACCCCAAAGGTGCCACAACCCCCTCTGTGCACCAGGGGTCGTCCCGGACATCCCCAAGATCTTTTGTTTTGTTCTCTGACACTGAGGCTGTGGTGCAGGGCATTGGAGTTGCGTGGGGTTTGGCATGGAGCTTATGGTTAAACCCTGCATGAGCACTGGCCTGGGGGAGGAGCCTGGGACCGAACTGGGCCTTGGACGGCATTTTATTTTGGCCTTTCTGTGAAAGCATGGTGCTGCCTTGATCCTCCAAATTTGGGTGGTGACATCAGCATATCATCCCTGAAGTCAGGTCGTGAGCGTTAGGAACATTGCAGAAATGACGTTCTCGAGTTCTGATGGGGAACCCAGCATGGCATTCATCTCTATAAAAGCAATTAATTTGGTAAATTTGGTATGTAACTTTTTTTGTTAGAAAATTGATAGGCTGCTCTATGCAATCATTTCAAAAAAGGTTTTTATTTATTAGTTCACATAATTATTGCATTTACGTAGTCAATGTTTGAGTGATATTGCATATTAGTGTTAAAAAGTACTGAAGCTATTAGTGTACAGTCACTAAACTGGGTTGTAAGAAATAAAGAAGGGACTTTATTTTCATTTTGATGTTGTATTTGTGTAAGGAAAGTGACTCAACACGAGCACAATTTTTGGATCACCGTGGGTTGGAAAATCGATGCAGCAGCAGATTTTGAATGTCATACCCCTGTTGTGCTCCACCCACGTCGGCGCAAGCTCCCTTATTTATGGCCATGCAAATAAAAATTGGGGACAAACTAAAAAACATATAGGCTTACTCCCAAAAATAAGTTGTAAATGTTATACGAATTACACTAGAACAGTTCGCATAACACTGTGCAGTAATAGAAGTCAATATCCTTGGACATTTATCTCCAACCTACTAAAATGAGGTTAAAAAAATCTTGAAGTAAAAAAATATTTTAAAAAATCTTGAAGTAAAGCTTTCCCTGTTTATTTCCTTTAACAAAAAAGCTAATATGCGCTTTCCTAACATGTGCTAATAGCTAGCTATATGACTAAGATGACAAATTAGTGGACATTATTCATTTTTACATCTTCAGAATCACCAGAAACTCTCATTACACATCACATGTACAGTGTTACATGTGTATTCTTTTACATTAATCTTTCTTAATCTTGGCAACAACAGCAACAAAAAAAAAAAACATGCCTTAAAAGTTTGGATGATTTTACAATTTAATTTGCTACAACTTTAGCAATTATGGTCTACTCATATTTATGCAGGCCTAACAGCAAAAACAAAACAATTACTTAATTACTTATTTTTTCCTCCCAAGAGGCAGCTCAAGCTACTCGGGCAACTTTAACCCTGCCCTGCGCACATTTCAATTCCTACTAAAAATGATGCTGGGTTGGCAACTATTAATTGCAAGTGTGTGTGTGCGTGTGCATTGTGCATTGTGTGTGTGCGTGTGCATTGTGCATTGTGCGTGTGCATTGTGCATTGTGCGTGTGCATTGTGTGTGTGCATTGTGTGTGTGCGTGTGCATTGTGTGTGTGCATTGTGTGTGTGCGTGTGCATTGTGCATTGTGCATTGTGCGTGTGCATTGTGCGTGTGCATTGTGTGTGTGCGTGTGCATTGTGCGTGTGCATTGTGCATTGTGCGTGTGCATTGTGTGTGTGCGTGTGCATTGTGTGTGTGCGTGTGCATTGTGCGTGTGCATTGTGTGTGTGCGTGTGCATTGTGCGTGTGCATTGTGTGTGCATGAGAGAGAGACAGAGAACAGTGGCTTCCCGAATTCACCTGCTGTGCTCCCAGTGTTACCAGCATCGCATTTTGGTTACTGAATGATAAATGTAGTTTTTGCTCTTTCCACATTGCAATTTACTCTAATTAAAGTGTTATTTTAGTGCCTTATCCTTTTGTCTTTTTGCCTGCTTTTTTATGCAATTTCTAATTTTTCCATTAAAGTGAATATAACATCGCTGATATACAGTACTCTTTTATAAATACAACATGTATCTGTATCATGTTCCCAGTAGTTCTAGGCAAGCAGTGACTTTTTGTATTGTGTACTTCTGGTCAATGACACCTTACGAAATACATCAGGTGATATATCTACAGAGGAAGAATAAGAACCTAAAATTCTAAAAATCAATTTGAGTCACAACCCATTTATATTCAGTACATCTCCTATAAGCTATTCCTTGTCAGATTTAAGATCAGACCTTCTCAAATTCTAATTGAATACATTAAAAGGAACGGGGAGTATTTCCTGTGAGGCTGAAAAGATTCAGTGATCTATGTGTCCCCAATAAACCAGTTATTAATACTTAATGGGCTGGTACCCGGCTAGATTGCATATTATATAGAGCGGCCATGTAAAAAGATTCCATCTTTCACTTTCTCTGCCTTCTTTATCAACTCATAGCCTGTTTGTATTTTACCTTCTTCTTCTTCTTGTTCTTCTTCTTCCCGTCCCATTTCCTTTGATCTCTGTGTGTATTTGTCTCCAACTGAGACGGAGAGAGAGAAAGCTTGTGGAAATTCTGACAAATCCTCACCAGCATTAAACCACATCTCTCTCTTGAGATTAGTTTATAGATTTTTGGAAAGAGAACATTTCTGAACAGCATGGTAGCTGCGCACCTCAGCAGGGGGCAAGAAACAAGCAGGGAACAGAAGGTGATATCTATAGTACACTTGACAGCATGATTCAGTGTCGATTGCAGACAAGCTTCATTAAACCTAATTGTTAGCTATATTAATCAAAGGTATATATATATATATATATATATATATATATATATATATATATATATATATATATATATATATATACTGTATATATATATAAAACAGTGTTCATCTTAAATACGAAAGAATTTCAGCAAATTTGTCTTTTGAGTACAATGACATGAAAGATGAGGCCTGTGGGGAACTGAAGATTTCTGTTTCAGTGTGCGTACTTCAAAACCAGATCGCACCTTTGGCAGCTGATTAAAAACAAAATGATGGTGAAGTACTAGCATCAGGAGAGAACTAGGTGTCTTAGTTGAAGCTGAAGTGCCTTAATGTGATTTCTAAATGATAAAAATAGCTGCCTTGAAATGAATACTGTATGTGGAGCACTCAGAGACTGAAAGAATAGGTAAGAAGCACTGAAAGCTCCGCAGAGAACAAAACAACTAAATGAAACATCACATCTCATTCCACATCTATAAAACTACTGGCACATATGCTGTTTACACAGAAGCACCAGGTGTTTAGGATACACATAGTGAAGGATCTAAACTCCCATAGAGACAACTTTAGACTGGACTTAATGAGCTGATACTGGCATAATGGCCTTGTTGATGCCCTACTATAGAATTGTACCAGCTGTTAATAACCTTTTACTTAGGTTGGATGGTAAAGTTATCATTAGGAGTTCCTTTGTAAATAATTAGCCACTAATACATGTGATTAATGAATATTTTATGCAAAAAGCCAAGGCAACTGATAAAGTATTTATGCATCTATTTCTATGAATAAAACAATAAAAAAATCAGACTAAATGTAAAATATTAATAAAAGAATAAAATGATACATAAGGTTATGTATGGCGATCTTAGGATTAGTAAATTAAAGGACAGTTATTCTAGCAAAGATTCAAGGAGCTGTGCCAATGTTTGTAGAAATGCCCTGATGAGGTCATTTATATACTGAATGTGTGAATATATTTTTGTATATCATCTATACCGCTTGATCCTGGATCCTATCCCTGGACAGTCAATTTCAGAGCACACACACACACACACACTTATTCAGAGAATGTGCAAACTCCATGCACACAGACCAGATGCATGAATCGAACCTTGAACCCGGAGGTGCAAGGCGACAGTGTTAACCACTAAGCCACCGTGCCACCTTATATAGGGGACACAAAGAAATCTAAAAACAATCATAAACCAACATGCCTGTATAACGTACTAAATGTAACGCTGACAGCCTCAGGGTATTCAGATATGAAGCAACGGTGGAGAAAAAATGCCAAGGTGGATAAAGACTGTATTCAGAGTAAGAAATCTTAAGCTGGTGACCTCAGCTTAAATGTTACATTAATATTTCCACATTTCTAGAGTTAAACAGGTACTTACATTTTTAAGGCTCCTTGTTCAAATTATTAACGTTATCTCTGTGTTAAATTGTGTGTAAAACACCTGCTTTTAGACCTAAAAAAAAAATCAGGCGATAAAAATTGTGGACCTAAAGAAGCAGATCAGATTTTTGTTCTTTCCTGGCAAGCACAATGTAGCATAACATAATGTAATATACTGTACAGGAACAGGAGACGGTTTCAAAAAGAAAAAGATATAGACGGCATAAAATTATAATTGGGCTTGGCAGACAAGATATATGATAATTATGAATTAATTAAAATCTTGTGAGTTGTTTAATGAATCAAATTATTATTTTTTTACGTCTTCTTTAAAAATAAGCAGATTATGCACACATCTACAGTACTACTCTCACTGCTCATTTTAAACTTTATAACCCTTTTAATAACTAAATTGTGTCAAATGGCATTAAATTGTCCTTTATGTGTATATACTGTACAGTCCAAAAAAAACATTTTGAGTTGACATTCTGTAATAAAATGTAACTGTCAGACAGTAGCAATGAACTGTCTGACAGACTCGCTCATGCCAATATTGCACCGGAACAGGTCAGAATCACACACAACTGAGACGCGACTCTGTTGCAGCAAACGTTGGCCCACTGGATCTGAATACCAGTATGCACAGATTCTTTATTAAACTCACCAAATTGCTCTTAATGCATGTAACTGATACAGCTTCTCTCATTGTTATAGCGACGGTACGGCTATGGTACCTTGAAATGCGACTTATAAGCACTTTGTTTGAAATGGTTTTGTTGCATAATTTTCCAAACCAATATCTGATTTTCACAAATGTTGAATCCTTTAGTTTTTTTTTTTAAATGTGTAAAGGTTTAAAATGTTAGTGCGTGGGGTCCTCTGTACATATATTGTAAAGGCTAAAAATTTTAACTGACAGGTTTGAAAGAAAGAAAGAAAGAGAAAGAAAGAAAGAAAGAAAGAAAGAAAGAAAGAAAGAAAGAAAGAAACGGACATGAACGGACATGAACTGAGCTGTATAAAGTAAACGTTGAAAATGTATGATTAAAAAAGACAGCACATGAACAAAGTGATTGTGTATCTTGCATTCACTTTGACATTTCTAATACACCAACTGTCAAAGGTTAGAGATCACCTATGAAACATGAGATTAAACAGATCCTGTTTTACAGACTTAAACGTGTGGCAATCACAAGTGTACAAATGTATAAATGCCAGAATTATTGGTTTTGCAAGCAATTTTTAACTTGTCTTTTACTGAGGCTGAATGATTGGGGAAAAAAAACACATGTTCAAAGAAAACCTTTTTAAAAAAGAATTTGGTGCAGTTCTCCTTTATTTTGGGTTTTCTTAGATCAACACTGGGTCAAGGCACACTTTATATGCGGTTTAGCATCTCATGGCAAATTTCACCCTTGGCAGATTCCTTCGGTCTCCATCAACAAGCTTGATCCTCCATTGGTGTTTCAGTTCATGGCAATCCTTTGTCCTGGTTCCTGGCTTGTTGCTGATTTCTGAACAAATTTTGTCTCTGTGGGTGAGATTTCTTCTGGACCTTAGCAAAGTGGTTACACCTCCCAATAACTTGTACAGTACTTACCTACATTTGTTTTAAGTGATCTTGACATCTGCAGGGGTTAAGAAATGCCTTCAAGAGACATTCCTGACTTGTATGAATTTATCATCCTCTTCCTCAGATCTGTACTTCCATGGACAAGGAGTGTCTGTTGTGCACTGTGCTAATGAAAACTGTCAAACAAACATGTTTTATGCTTAAACAGAAAAGCTACCAGTTGAAGTCATTCAGGCTCATTAAGGCTTCAGGCTTAGTAAATTAATACACATCGCAGGAGTTTCAGAAATGCACACATCTACAGTACTACTCTCACTGCTCATTTTAAATGAACTTATAACTTTATAACCCTTTTAATAACTAAATTGTGTCAAATGGCATTAAATTGTCCTTTATGTGTATATACTGTACAGTCCAAAAAAAACATTTTGAGTTGACATTCTGTAATAAAATGTAACTGTCAGACAGTAGCAATGAACTGTCTGACAGACTCGCTCATGCCAATATTGCACCGGAACAGGTCAGAATCACACACAACTGAGACGCGACTCTGTTGCAGCAAACGTTGGCCCACTGGATCTGAATACCAGTATGCACAGATTCTTTATTAAACTCACCATATTACCGGATTACTATTTGTAAAACGTGGATGAATGTATATTTTTGATCCCGTATGAGAAATTTAAATTCTGTGTTTATATTTAAATGGAACTTGAAGCCCTTTCTGGGCTGTGAATTTTGCACTGGTGGCTCAGGGGTAGGTGTTTCACCTGCCATGCGGAAAGCCGGGGTCCAGGCAGTGCACAAACCCCAAGCTTAGGTTATGTATTATAAGAAATAAAGTTTTAGAGATAGTAGATGGTAATCAGTAGGTAAAGAGGTTGGGGAGATACAAGAGAAATATACACACTCTGAAAAATGGACTGCATTATCTAATTTACTCTTGCCAAGGTCACAGCAGACACACAATATATAGATTTTCATAGAGTGAGTAAGAATTGTTTTCCTCATGGATATTGTATGCATTGATGAGTGACACTGTTTAATGAAATACAAAAAAACAAGTGTAGTGAATATATTGTATGCATTTGAAATGAATAGAGATGAGTGATGGAGAATTCGTAAGAGTTTAAGTCATAATGCTGATGCAAGTAGACCTTAATATGTTGCTATAAGATTGCCAAATTAGCTCAGTAAATTCATTAGACGTTTTGAAATTGGTTTTGTGTCATTGCTTTTTTCTATTTTTATTAGTATAATGAAATGCTTAAAATCGAGTCATTAGACCCGTGTTTATTAATATGAGCAGTAAGAAAACTATTTCAAGAGTAATGAAGAATGGCTGGATTGAATGAAGAAAGTTTTTTTTTTTCTTTAAAAATGTCACTTAGGTCAATTTGAAAACGCCACTTTTGAACTACATACAGTACAGAACTGTTGTTGCCGTGAAAAGAGTGTGTAGGTATAGTTAAAAGGTTAAAGCTAAAAATAAGCTGATCATCTGTAATGTAATCAGTGATATTATTATTTCAGGTTGAAGCTCACATACACGTCTAACTGTCTTTCTGTATGGCAGAACCCTCTGTCTAACTTATTAATACAAAAAATATATACTTTTGTAAGATTGAGTATCTACTGTAACTCCTTTCTAATCGTAAAGTGAACCACAAAAGAGAAATCAAAAAATTTGATTGTTTTACTCCAGTTTGTTAAAATTCACTAATACCACTTCAGCAAGTGAAAACATGAACTAATCCCAGTAATCCCAGCTTTTCTAATTCATATCTATTGGTGCAGGTGTGTGTTTACATTGAGCAAGTAGCTTATTAATATCTTATTTTAAAGTAGATTATTATATCCGGCACATTACTATTCATAATCGTTTTGTTTTCACTTATGGTGCAGGTTAAAGATCAGGCAGATATCTACATTAAATGCTACAAAGTTTCATTAAATTCTGTCCGGCGGTCCTGACACATGCGCAGTAGGCTGTCAAAACTTGGGGATTTATAATCCATATAATCATAACTACTCATAACGTCCCTTCTACTCGACATTTTCATTTCATTTATGGCGTAGGTTTGACTTCAGGCAAATGCCGAAGGACTGGCGAATTTTCATTAAATTCTGTCTAGACAGTTTTGCATGATGCTGTATTTTGATTGCTGGCTTATATCACTATATAGACCATTCAGTAATACAGTTGACAACAGTGTGCAGGAAGAGAAAGCTTAACACCATCAGAAGTGCGCAAGCAAAAAGAATGATTCGATGGAAACGAATGATGTAATTTCTAAATCACATGAGGTCCTCAGATAATATTAATTCTGTGAGAATACAGACAGAATACTATACAGACCGAAATGTTTCTGAGACTCTTCTGGGTTTCGGGTCTGCCAATGTATGAAATGTAAAGATCTCGTTAAAAGAGCAAGAAAAAAAACTTTCTTTTATTTATAAAGATTGTCCCAAGATATTGATGCCATACGCCATACCGCTAAAGAACATTACTTTCTGTGTGGGCTGCATTTATTATTTTTTGTCCTCTTTTACACCTACATCAAGGATAAAAATCTGCAGTGGACTCTCTGTGCTGAACTTGATAACCTCTGTAGTTGTGAATGATTTCAGTTATCAACATTAGTCATTTATATATATATATATATATAAAATAATTTTCTGACCTCTTTTCAGGTAAAATCACAACTGAAAGACCTGTTATTAATGATGTGATTTACGACAGAAAGCAGTACTTACAGAAACTAATGTATGTAATAAATAATGTAAATCAAATCATTTTTCACCTGGATTAGGTAACACACCTAGACTGCATTAACTATATTCGCTCTATCTAAGATCCAGCTTAGCAAATGGATCTAAATAGCCAAATGCATCATAAAAAAAGTTATAGTACTTTAGGACTCTTTGATTCACTAGCAGACTTTATAGAGAATATGTTTCTTAGGGAAATAATTCAAAATTGTTTCACCTGCAGTGTTTTTCACTGCAGTGGTTTGTGCGCTCAAAATAATGCGTCCAAAGGGCAAGAGTTAAATTAACATAATCTTTCCTCCCCTGCCATTTAAAGACAAAATAAAAACATGATGCGAGGGTTTATTAAAAAGATATTCCTTTCCTTCACATAGCTCTGATTATTGAGAACACTTGTCGAGTACTTGTCGCAATATTCCCCTGATAAGATTTCATATCCGATGTTTGCCCAGGTTTTGCACTTTCGAAGCCAGAAGCATTCAAAAACCTGTGAACACATTGCAATCTTTTTAAACATTTTGCAATTCGTGACCTTTAATCTGTTACGCTTTAGCCGTAGCTTCACTCTCATGAGTAAGTAGTGACACAAGAACCTTATAGAGACTGTTTCCATGGGACGTCATTCTTTAATTA
Source organism: Clarias magur (assembly GCA_013621035.1). Taxonomy (NCBI): domain Eukaryota; kingdom Metazoa; phylum Chordata; class Actinopteri; order Siluriformes; family Clariidae; genus Clarias; species Clarias magur. The sequence continues at coordinate 7,511 of QNUK01000395.1, read as the reverse complement.
ATCCACAACATGGCTCTAACAGCCACTGCGAATTAACACTATTTACTGTATGTGGGATTTTAATCAGGGCTTAGGCACAGACATATGGATAGGTCTCAGACGTTTGCACCCCACTGTATATATCCATATAATATGAACCGAAACCACAGAGTCTCATTATGTGGATCTGTTTCTCCAACTGTGTACGTTGTAAGTGTAAATGTGTTAGTTTTCATCTCTAAACATTTACAGCAGACTGCCAGCATGCCGTGACCTGATGGAACCCCCGCTGATAGGAAACTACCGCTAGCCTACCGCGAACAAAAGGGGGCTACTGGAGCTTTCCCCCCCTCCCCAAGGGTAATTATTGTTAGCCCCTGACATGTTTTACAGTGCAATGTGTGAGGACTTGTACCTTAATTGGATCATGGGAGAATCTCTCCACGCTCGGCAGGGGCACGGTTGTCAGGGTAACAGAGCTGAGCGAAATAGAAATGAAGGCAAATTGTATATCCTGTGGCCTAATCATTATTAGAATGTTGCCTGTGCGGTTGGAAACTGTTTACTAAGGATTATTTTCACTGGTGGAAAAGCTAGTCACTCAGAAAAGGCTGGGGCGATACTGTACAGGATCCTGTTTTTTTGTTGTTGTTGTTGTTGCTATTTAGGGACCTATTTTTTGCACACTTGCAGATTTAGAAGGGGAAAAAATCCAATTAGTCAAGACATTGACAAGGCATCCCTCTTATTGCTATGATGCGGCTTTGCAGAGAACACCGGTTTTCTTTATATAACTCAACAAAATTTTCAATTCTGCCCAATGCTGTTTAAGAAGCTGGAAAAAAGTTGGCCGTTTCAAACTTAAGTTTGGGCATGAGGATGATTTCGGATCTGGCATATGTCAAGCTTATTAAAAGTAACAATTTGTTAAGGAAATATTTCTACATACCGATATACTGTAACACACATACTGTACCAGTAATATATGCCTCCTGTAGGATGTGTCTCTTTGGGAAGCTTTAGCAGACTGACCATTCAATGGACTCAAGCGACTGTACATGTTCGATCCAGACTGAAGGAATCACATTCAGTTATTTCGCTGCAGTGAACACTCGCCTGCATTGCAGAGGGATGCTTGCAAAACATTGATGGGAGAAGGTAACCAACACATATCAAATGTGCTTACTGATCGAGAGTCAGTGTCTGAGGGAAAAGTGGTAGCCAACATGGAAATCGATAATGTAATCTCACTCATCGTTACAGCTGTAGCCTCTGATAACACAGCAGGAACCTCATAGTACAAAAGCAAGTGAAGCAATTATGAGTCCTGTAGACATTGACAAGCCCCACAGGGAGACATGATGACTGCTAAAAAGGACGAAAAAGCCAGGAGTGAGCGGAGACCAATATGTGCCCACTGCTTTCATGAATGCTTCTCCTGCCTCCTAAAGTAATCACTCTCCTCCTTGGTATAAACCTATTACTAGCTCACACACCTGGTCCCTTAAGTCATTTTAGCTAAACACGTCGTGGTACCTGTAGTATCACGCACTAATGCTGACAATCCTGGTAATATCTTTCTGCCTGGGTTACCAGGACCTAGCCAAACCCAATTGGACTCTTTTAATATCCTTTACAGAGGAGCTATTTATTCTGCCTCTCAATTGTATTGATTGGATTCACTGAACCTGAACCCCTTTATTTAATTCATTATCATTCTTTAGAAGTTTGAGATAGAAGGGTTTTTGCTGTGAACACTCGACCGCACAGAAAGAGAGAAACTCTGCAGGGCTAAAAATTGTCATTACAGATCACTGATAACAGAGATCAATTTACATTTTCCTTCAGCCCATTTTATTTTTATTTTTTTTTGTCAGCTAATGCTGCGAGAGCATACCTGTTTTCAAAAGTCTGAGACCACACTGAAAATCTGTTTTTTGAAACAGTAAATGAACAGAAGAGAAGAGTTGTGGTGGCTTAGTGGTGTGTGCATGGAGTTTGCTTGTTGTCAGAGATTTCCTATGGGTACCGGAAGGCAGAGTTGTAGGCTAATTGGTTTCCAAATTATCAGTAGTGCATGATTGAGTGCGCGTGCATCTGGACGTTGGAGCCCTCAACAGGGTAACCTTCCTGTTCCTTATATAGGGGGTCAGGGGTAGCTCAGTGGTTAAGGCATTGGACTACTGCCTGGAAGGTCCCTGGTTCAAACCCCACCACCAAGTTGCACCTGTTGGGCCCTTGAGCAAGGCCCTTAGCCTTGAAAATTGCTCTGGATAAGGCATCTACCAAATGCTGAAATGTAAATGTCTAACAATGTCACAATGAGTTGATATTGACCATGTTAATGTAAGAATTCTCATTTGTAAGAAAGGCCAAATTTTCTTTCAGACTCATCAGTTACATAGAAGCACATGTTCAGATGCCATGCCAAAGGATTTAATCGAACAAGGATGTTCAGGTTTTACACAAATTATAAATATCTAATATCTAGTGAAAGATACAAACTTTAGTTCCTGTGTTCTTTGAAGACCTTTAATGCTGATGTACTGCCAAATATCTCTGAAGTCTGCAGGCACTTCTTTTGATCTCATAACTCATGTTTCACTATAACATTACATAGAGATTTGCATCTTGCTTGAATACAAAGCCATGTGAGTGAAGTGATTTCTAATGCACTCATCTTGAGCTTGTCACATGAAAATTTATTTTTAAAAAGAAAAATTTCAGGGTCCAGATTTACAGTGATGAGACGTGTGGACAGTGGACGTTCAGAGCAATGCCACGTGTCCCAAGGACTTCAGAGACAGGTGGACTGGAGACCACCGTCCAGGAGCCAGCAGCTAAACGATTGCACTGTTCGCCGAGAGTCAGCCTTTGAGATCCAGTCACCAAAGTAGAAAAGGCTGCTGTATTTGCTGCTAAGGCCCTCGTTGCCATTCGGGAAAGCTGCCCAGATGTCACGTGGACTCATGCCTGAGGTCACGCCAATGGATGGCTGAGTGGGGCCGGTTGCCCTCGACTGTGAAAGTTGCGTTGAAAAGACAAAAGGAGCCACTGCGCACACGCCCCACTTTTCCATTCCATTGCTAAAAACATTTGCCAAGCAAAGTGCCCCTCTGCCAGCTGGCTACTGCCTCTAGACACCCTCATTTCTTTCATACCCTTTCTTCCTCCTTTAAATACTTCCCTTAAATAATTTCCAATATATAATGAAAAGTGAATGAACAGAAGAAAAATCTAAATCAAATCTATTTATGTTATGACTTCCCTTTGGCTTCAACCCAGCATCAATTCTTATACTTGCACAGTTGCGCAAAGTCAGCGATTTTGTAGGATCAGATCAGGTGTACTGTATGATAAACCAATAAGCAGGTGCTAATCATCGTCAATTTCATATGTAGGTTGAAATACAGTCATTAACTAAAATGGAAAAGTCTTACAACTGAGTGAGGAGCATCCAAACTCTGCTACTAAGATAATTTTGTGGAAGACAGTTGTCACAGGTCATACAACATGGCAAGAGATGTCCAGCAGTGCCCTCAGCAAGGAACTGGAGGAAACCAGTGGACCCAAGTACATCCAACTACTGATCCTATCTACTGTCCAGAGATGTGGCCTTCAAGGAAGATCTGTGGCCCAAAAGCCATGTCCAACATGGAAACTAAGGTGACTCAACCATGTGCAGAAACATAGGAACCGGGTGCAGAAAAATGACAGTAGGTGTTCTGGACTGAGTCAAAATTTGAAATATCTATCAGATAGGCAGGTCCTTTGCAAAAGAGCTGTATGGAGAGTGGTACAATAATGTTTAGCAGCCACAGGACCTGGGCACCTTGCTGAGACCTTGAGCAAGGTCCTTAACCCTATCTGCTCCAGGGATGCTGTATCCTGGATAACCCATTTACATATGTATACTGTATATTCATAAATGAATGTATTTATATATACACTATATTGGCAAAAGTATTCACTCACACATCCAAATCATTGAATTTAGGTGTGTTTACATGTGATTGCATGATTACAAGTGTATCAAATCAAGCACCTATGCATGCAGACCACTTCTACAAAACATTTGTGAAAGAATGGGTTGCTCTCAGGAATACCAGTGAATACCAGTGTCATACTGTAATAGGATGCCACATGTGTAATAAGTCAAATCATGTATTTTCTTGTTACTATTGTAAATATTCCACAGTCAACTTATGTTGAACGAGAAGGCCTGGCTCTGGCATGGAAAAGTCTCCACTCCAAGTCCCCAAACTGTTTCCACAAAGTTGGGAGTCCGGACCTCAACCCGATGGAATACCTTTGGGACCTCACAAATGCACTTCTGGAAGAATGGTCAAAAATTCCCATAAACACACTCCTAAACCTTGTGGAAAGCCTTCCCAGAAGAGTTGAAGCTGTTATAGATGCAAAGGGTAGACCATATATATAAAATCATGGTCCGATTGTAAAAGACATTTTGCTGAATAATAGCGCTAAAGTTTAGGATTTAAATCAGTAAAGCAACATGGATTGTGGAAAGCTGAGTGAAGAAAAAAAAAACTCTGTTGGGGATTTTGAAAAAGCCCATTGCAAATTATTTTCTGTGAAATACTTTCAGCAATCATTAAAAAAATTAATTGATCTGATCTGACAGAGACAAGGCGAACCAAAGAAGACCTACAGTACAAGTAGTTGAAGGCCATGTTTTATCACGGAAAAGCATCATATAAAAACATAATGCTCTATTCATTTCATGACAATCTCTCTCGAAAGACCATCATTTGTCTTACAGTAGCATTTCTTTGTCATAGAGCATTTCTCTTGAATATAAAGGATTTCTCAGTTTTATTCAATATAGTCCACATTCTTAGTGATAAAATTGTGAGCACTTTTTTTTATGTGGCTGCCATGGTACAGTGCCATGGAAGGACATGATACCCAATTCTGAGTAAAACACTTCAGCATAAATCAATCTATTAAGTGCCCTATCATCATGGTGGGAGAACCATGACTAAAAAAAACTCTCTCTTTTCTCTAGCATTGCTTGCTGCACTATTGCAAAGCTATGGCACAGTGTAATACACAGCAAAGCTCAAAAGCACAGTTGCAGAAAATTGCATAATGTTTTTTTTTTTTTTACCTATGCAGAGGTCCAAAGAATGCCATGCTTACAAGTGCAGTCTATAAGTAACTAAATAGACCATGTTTGCTGTTGGTTTGCCATTTTAACGCGTTAAAAAAGAGACAAGAAAAGGATAATAGCAGCTTATTTTGTGGGAATTGAGTTCCAAATCAGTTTTATTCTCAAATTTGTCTATAACCAAACTTTTATTTTTGAAATAAATGAATGCAATACATTTTCAACATCAATGTGTATTTTGTGGTGAGTCATTCTATCAGTAAATGGAAAAACAACAACAACAATAATAATAATAATAAAAATCAATGTACAGTAATTGAACACCAAACTTTTCTATTTGCAAGAATGGTTGAAGATTAGAAGAAATCGTGGTCATGATGCAACATAGTAAATGTGCTAAATGTGCAAATATCATATCATATTATTGATATTGATATACAAGTCATATTATTTGATGGCCATATTACCCACTAATTTTATATTGAGTAATATGCAATAGGTAATTAAACATTTTCTTCTGAGAATGTCTCTTTGAGTTAAACAAATGTAACCATAACTAACTATAAATAATCCACAATATATATATATATATATATATATATATATATATATATATATATATATATATATATATATATATATATATATATATATTATAGCATGCCGTTTAGGAAAATATTAATGAGAGAACTTAATGAAAACTCTGAATATATTGAATGAAACGTGAGAATATTGAATGGATTCCGAATATATTGATTGAAAAATATATATATTGAATGAATTCTGAATGCATTATATATATATATATATATTTTTTTTAATCTTTTTGTTTTGTTTTTGTCTGAAGCAGCTGAAGGTTAATTCATGTTTTAATGTGCCACAATTCTGCATGCGTTTCTCTGCCTGCGCCTAATGATCGTGAATGATTTATATACAGTATATATACAGTATCATAGTTTTATTAAAATAAGATAAATAAATAAAAAAGATTTATTTTCTAGATAAAAGAAGTGACTGTATTAGAACTGTATTTGTCAGATACACACGTGGACAAAATTGTTGGTACCCTTCGCAGGTCATGGGTCTTGCAACAGGACAATGACCCAAAACACACAGCTAAAAACACCCAAGAATGGCTAAGAGGAAAACATTGGACTATTCTAAAGTGGCCTTCTATGAGCCCTGACCTCAATCCTATTGAGCATCTTTGGAAGGAGCTGAAACATGCTGTCTGGAAAAGGCCTCCTTCAAACCGGAAACAACTGGAGCAGCTTGCTCATGAGGAGTGGGCCAAAATACCTGCAGAGAGGTGCAGAAGTCTCATTGACAGTTACAGGAATCGTTTGATTGCAGTGATTGCCTCAAAAGGTTGTGCAACAAACTATTAAGTTAGGGGTACCATCATTTTTGTCCAGGCCTGTTCCATGAGTTCATTTTTAAGATTTTTTATTCCATTGAAGCATGGTTGAAAAGCAATGTCTGACTTTCATTGGTTAACATTCATAGAATTCTTATTTATTATTACTTTTGTCAGATTAAAGTTATTTCTGTGACCATTGTGAGTTTTCCTTTCTTTGACTGAAGGGTATCAACAATTTTGTCCACGTGTGTATGATGGCTTGCATATTTATGACTGCCAGTAAACTGTTCTCAGGAATGACAGCGGTAGGATAAATTCTAAACTAAGCAAGATGTTCATGTTTGGTCTCAGTCTATGGAGTTTCATATTTCAACAGAGCAGTCACTTGAACCTCAGTGCTAAATGAACAATGAAGATCGCAAGCCAAGCTGGAACCTTCTTGACTGGTCAAGTCATTCGCTTAGCTTGAACCTTACCAAGCAAGTATTTCTGCTGAAGGGCATGAAGCTCCCAAATCAGACATGGACAGGCTTTACAGACTTGGCAAGGCTTTAACAGGGTGAATACTCAGTGGTATGGTTTATTTTAAGGGTCAGAGACCTCAATCTTCACTTACTATCATCACTTACAAGCAATAGAAATGTAAATAAAATAGCGATTAGTAAAAGTAGGGATTATGAATGAATATTCATGAATGTGTACAATGATGCATCTCTTCTGAAAGATGGTGACAGGTTTTTGTCAAAGTGCGTTCTACTCGGTGAATATTTGTGTGAAAGACTGCCGTGGCCTCCGAGCCACTGTGACCTTGAGTGTCAATCATACGGCCTTCTTTACAAAGTTTGCGCTATTCAAATGTTTTACTGCAGCTACTGTATGAGCTCGATTACCAAACTGTGCTTGACGTCTTCTGTAAATGTCAATCAGTTTTACACCTTCATTCACCAGAAATTTCATCACAAGTCCTGGTTGACATTTGTCTTTATTCGTTGCATAAAGGAAGAAGATAAAACATTTTTCTCTAAACTTGTTTCTCTCTGT